>JAUMHP010000060.1:3885683-3903342 GCA_032361065.1 Enteromius trimaculatus
TGCACCTACAAGTCAACTAACTCTCATTAGAATATTAGTACACTCTCTAATTAATATCTGCTAGCTCTTTATTGTGATGGTCTCCCAAAAGACTATAAGTAACTTTGCAAGTACATATCAACCTATTCTAACCCTAACCCTACCAGTCTACTAATACTCTGCTATTGAGAGTTAGTAGATATGTAGGTGCAATGTTACTTATAGTCAACAGAATACGTTAAAGGGACCATCAAAATAAAGTGAAACCATTTTGACAATCTTTATTAAGATCCCTCCAAAATGAAAATAATATAATACTCTGGAAAGCATGATGTACACAAAAACAAAAACGGAGGTGTAAGGTCCTTGCTATGCATGGGAGAGTGCAAAGAAGGGTTTTGGTCAAGGTAGGGACAGGGTCCAGCGGCCATACGTAAGTAGTGTCTGCTTCTCTCAAACAGCTTAGTATCTCAAGAGCCAATGGGCATGGCAGCCAGAGCAATGTGACATTCCAAAAGCATTCCGAATGTGACTATGCAACGACGAGCTTGTGTGTGCTTGCATTTCTTGCGGTGTATCCTCTAAGAACTCAAAGTAATTTCAACATATTTCTCATACGTGCCAGGATGATATCTTTAGCTTGCAAACGGATGGATGGGATGATCAATAAATATGAAAAATATATTACACTCTATGGAAATATATGAGCTGGAGGGTAAAGCAGCAGTCTTCATAACAGTTCAGAAATGGAAAAGAAACCAAGGTTCATGAAAAATCTAAAAATAGAAGGTTTGCTCCCCAAGGCCAAATAGGTCTCTACTGCCATGCAATATTCTACAGATCTAAAAGCAAAGTTGCTATTCGAACATTTATAATGCAGAAATAGAACGGGGGACAAAAACTATTATATTTGAGAAGCGGAATTTGATAAACACAAACGAAATAAACAGTTTTGTCCACCTCAGGCAAGTACACCTGTATTGTAGCAAACTAATGACATGTAAATCACCTTCAATCCACTTTAGGGGCCCTGTTAGAGGAATGTAACCCACCTCGAGGGGATGAACCTCAATTTCGCTTTTCTAATGTCCTACATATTCTACATTTAAATATCTCAATCTTTGATCTTGCTGTCATCACATTTGCACAAATGTAATCTCATACATTTGTGCAGTATTATCAATATGCTGCTTTTCACTGCTGTCAGCAGAAAGAGGAATTAGAGATCTCCTCTTTCCACCTTTAAAATACGACTGGAATGGCACATCAGCACATGTCCTCCTCGGTTGTTTTAATAGCAACTGTCATTGTGGAATCACCAGAGGAAAAGAAAAAAATATATATTATGCATTGGATTTTTCATTTAGAAACCTTATGTTTCGCTAGCAGAAATAGATTTTATTTGGTCAACAATGAACCAGTGAAACCAATAACTGTCCTCCGTTTGTGTTGACGGAAACAACTGCCAAAAAGAAAGCATTCAATGTAACAGAAAGAAACGTTATCATATTCATCTGAATTTGACAGTCGTTACAGATGTTCATTGGTGTCACATTATCTCAGTAATTTTGAGTAAATTTATGTGTCCATTTGCTCTGAGCTCATCCAGTTTGCTCGAATCACAAATGTAGCTTCCTCTTGAAGAGTTAAACGAGTTTTGCAGCAAGTTCACTGCGCTTCGCACTTTGCCATAAAAAGTGACCCACCGAGTCGAGACCTTCTCACTGAGCCTCATGAATTCCATGCTTCATACTGCACGGCTGTCCTCCCTGGACTGTAAATTAACCTCATGGTGAGGCCAGGCGGTCTCTCAAACCTGGACCTGCACTCCATGTTAAGTGTGACGGTAATTGAGATTTCTGCTTCCGCAAGGGTGAGTGACTCGGAGGGGTCAGGCGGTCAAGGCCCAATATTTGAGCTTGAACTTCACTTTTCCTCTTGCTTTCATCTCTTTGTTCATTCTACTTTCTCCCTGACACACACAACCCCACAGCCACCATCCTCAGAATGAGCAGGACATGATAAAGATCAAACGTTTCTTTCTTACAACAGGAGCTTGTTCTTTAAAGCTGATCATTTCATGTGCAAAGCTTTCCAGCTACTCAAGACTAGCCATCCATTAGTTTGGGGGAAAATGCCTTGTGTATGCATCATGATTTTTTATTTTTTTTGCAAAAGTCTGCATATTCAAATTTAGAATCAAGTTAGTAAAATGATTTGGCTTGCTTGTGTTCCGATAAAATATCACACCACTGGTTTAGCCAAAATTTAAGGTTAATCTGATGCAATTTTTCATTTAAACAGTAGAATGCTGTTGGTAAAAACTAAACTGAGATCTGATCGCATTGAGAATTTAAATGGATTCTAATTTTGCTTGTTTTACACTTTTCTTCACAAAAAACTGTACACCTCTTATACACTAATATGTGTAACATAATTAATAATGCAAATAATTGTCTGTAACACTTTACCAGAGTACATGAATTACTATGAATTAATACATAAATAAATACATGAATTATGCCTTACTTTATGCATTAATATCTCATGAATTGTCAGGATTTAGTAATTCAACAAGTTTTATCTGCACAAAATAATACTATTATAATGCACAAATTCATATCAATTCATGATATATTACTGCATGAAGTAAAGTACAATTCAAGTATTAATTTATGCATGAATTCATAGTAATTCATGAACCCTTAACGCAAAGTGTTACCAAATTGTCAAATATTTGAATAATTGTTTAGGGTCCAGTTTTTGCCATTAACAATCCATTAACTACGACTTTTGCCTCAATAAACTCCCGATTTGCTGCTTATTAATAGTTAGCAAGGTAGTTGTTTGGTTTAGTTATTAAGCAGAGTTACTGTAAGGATAGGATTAGGGGTGTGGAATATGATCATACTGAATATTTGCTTCCAAAGTACTACTAAACATATGCATGCTAATAATCAATTTGTTAATAGTATATAGAACATATTGTCTATTACTGTAACTAAGAGTTTTCTCTGTAAACTGCTAATTTGCTGCTTATGGTTGTTTAGCCATGTGGTGTGATTAAGGGATCTAATACAGTAATGCAGAATAATACATTAATATGCGCTTTATAAGAATTAATAAACAGCCAAAATGCTGGTCTGTGCCTCTGATTCTGCAGTCAAGTGGATTCTTAAGAACTGTTTCTTCAAATACTAAAGACATCTGCTACACCCAGACTTCCTTTGCTGGACCATATCACCGTAGAACAGATCTGAGTCCCTGAGTAACGGCATTTGAATGAAAAAACCTCTTATGAATACAGTCCAATTAGAACAATCCTCCTGCCGCACAGTGCCACTAAACATTCACATCAATTAGCCGACATTTGAGCTCTTCGGTCTATTCTCTTTATGTCTCTAAAAGAGTCCAGAGACCTCAGGTGAGAAAGGAGAAGATTGACGGCTAAGCCAAACCAAAAAAACAATAATGACCACTTCCTGTTACAGCTCATTAACATGCTCAGAAAAGAATGTCTAATTAATTTAGCCATTAATGAAGAAACCTCCAACATTTTGCAGTGGGGTGTTTTGATGGGGTCAACTGCACAGGAGGACGTTTCTGAGCAAATGTCTGTTAATATTATGTGTGGTCTTTTGAGGATTATATGTATAGATTAAAAATGGAAAAATCTCTCTCTTGAAACGCAGCATGGAACAGAGCAGTCCAAGGTAAAGAAACAAGAAAGCCTTTTAAAAGTCTTGTTTCAAATATATGCACTGATTTCTTTAAAAGGCTACTGAATACTCATGAATGTCTCATGAATACATCAGATTCTTTCATTTTTTTTCTTTCATAATTTTATACAGCATAGTTTTTTCATAGTGTAAATGCGAATGTAAAAATCTTAATCATTCTTGCAAATTTCAACCTTTTCAAATATAAAGAAACATTTTTTCAACGACGAAAACTTTATCGTAAACAATGTCATAAAGTAATTTCATAAATATCACTACATTTCTACACTATATGTCAAACGAAAGTTTTGATCTTACCTCGTCATTAAAAAGCCACGTTATCTGCTATTTTAAGATACTAAATGACCTTGACACATACTGTAATAATGCTGGTCGCACCACATGACTGATTTTGTGGAAAACATTTTATGTTTACTAGTTTTTATCGTTTGTTTGTTTGCATCCTGGTTGCAACACATGATCGATTTGGTGGAGGCGTCAAAAAAACTATAAAAAATTAAATTAAATTAAACTAAAAACGCTAAAACTAATAATTAAAGAGTTATACAACTACAACAACAAGTATATGGAACTGTACCTGGATACATACAGTAAACTCACTTTAAGTTGTACATAGCAAATGTATTACAATTAATAACACAGCAACAAAAGTCTCAAAGTTGTATATACAGCACAAACGCACTCAATTAAATAAGGCATTTCAGAAAGTTTAAAACCAAATATTGTGTTAGACCACAGATTTCGGATTCATTGCTGTTACGTTAAGTTTTGTTTGCTTTATGCCATGCCATAGATGCAGCATAAACCACTGAACTCAGAACATTCCTTAAAGAATCAGTCCTGTTTAGCAGCTGAATTAGCGCTCTATTAAACCACAATGTTACATTGCACCATGCCGTACCAGTTGAAGTTCCACAGGAAATTTAAGGCTCATTTTAAAACAAAGACAGTGTCAGATATGTTTTTTCCTCCACTTTTGGAGAAGAGCGATAGTGAGAAACTCTATTAAATCAATTAGAGAGCTTGTTAATGTGTATAGGTACACTGGCCTGATATCCAAATCACTCATGGCGTTCTCCTGCATCGATTGGAGAAAAAAAAAAAAAAAAAAAACAGTGACATAAACTCTTAAATTCATTGATGGCCACAGCTAAGACCACTTACACAAATACAAAGGCTATTCTTGAAAGTGAAACGAACCTTAGATAAATCTGCTATCCTTAAACAGACCTGACAGGTAGTTCTCTACAACTCATAGTTTAAATTATGAATAGTTCCAAAAAGTCCTTTAAAATATTCTATCAAGCTGAAGGTTAACTGATGTGTCCTTCCACGGTTGAATGCAGGACAGCGCATTTGGAATCAGATATGATTTTATATTTTATTTTTATGAGACTGCGCTACCCAGCAATAGTCCTACAAACTCAGAGTGCGGAGAGGGCTTTCTTTTATTTGCACTGACAGATTTAGTTTTTTCTTGCATTAAACTCAATTTGAAATACCATTCACAACTCATTTTATTACCATAATGTGATGTGTTTCTGAGTGAAACAAGATATTCAACAAAAAAAAAAGAGAGCAGGGGATAACTTTTTTTTAATTCCAGGAATTGACTGGATTGGGAAACATACATATGTGTAAGGAAAAAGATACCATCAGCCAGTCAGAGAGAGACACATCAGTACGAGCCGAGCTGAATGCTGTTATCTGTGGTGGATTGAGGTGAACGCGTGATTTTGGCTACTCTGCTTTCAGCATATTTTAATATTGGGCTTTCAGATCTAGCAAATCGATTCCAAGATATATCTATCCTGCTCCGTCAAGGTCAGAAGAGGATCAATCATTATCCATGAGTGTGTCTGCCAGACCTGATCTCATCTCTCTCTCCCTTTCTCATTACCTGCATTAACGTGCACTGAATTAGCTCACTTCATTGGGTTTCAAAGCCACATTTTCCCTCGATACAAGAAAGTGACCGCACCATGCACCGTATTAGAGTCATGAGGATTACTATTCTGAGATTCCCAAACAATATGTTCAAGTACACACTATTATAATATGAATTCATGTAAGCTGGGCCACGTTTTCAACAATTTAATTTAATTAGATTAAAAGAACAAAAAGTTAGGACTTCCAATAAATTCAAAATAAATTACATATTCATTTAAACTGGGGTTATTTTTTTCACTTTAGTCTAAATGGCCATAGTGGCCCAATTTAATTGAATTCTTTCTACGGTATTGTAAAATAATGGCAAAACACATACAATGCAAATTCCTATCCAGGCTTCCTAAATGTTCTAGCCTTTATTGCTGTGTTTACACATGTGCAACAAGCTAACTGGTCTCCATGGCGGTAAAACTGGTGGAGCGAACATGTTTGAGCAAGACAATGTGTCGTAAATCTTTAGCGTCTCAAATGAAGCTCTCATATCCAGACAGATGACTGTGATGTGGTGGGTAATGGCTCTGTGAAATGCAGAATGTACCTTTGGTGCTTCAGCTCCAGCTGGGACAAAGAGCTTTCCAAAGCCTTGTGCCACTCTAGATAACTCAAGATAAAACAGACTAAACAGATCAAATCTAACCTACAATAACTGATATTAGCAGTTGAAGCAGACTAAAACCATTACTATATTCACATATATTGAAACTTATGATGCGATTTCAAGTTTTCCTTTCTCTTTGGATTGTTTCAGGCTGTTAGTGCACAGATAAGATCCCTTAAGTTGCAAAGGCTAAAGCCTCAAAACCAAAGAGTTATCTTTATAAAAGTTATGACTTTTATCACATCCCCCTAAAACGACTTGTTCAAACAAGCCCCCACTTCTCTATGTCAATGTGTGGGTTTGTTTTCATAACGCCGCCCGAATGTTTACTTCAAGAAAGAAGGTGGATGTATTATTCTGTTATATATGTTGCTGCAGACGCCATGTTCTGAAGACGCTAGGTTTCATTGTGAAAGTGAAACTACTCTGTGCTTCCAAAAGAGGACATAACTAGAATGGAGTGTGTTCAGCACATTTACGGAGGACTGATTCCCGAACCTGACAGAGCAGTCTATGCTGGCTGTGCACAGAGACTAGAAAGAGAGGCAATCCTACATCTGCAAGAACAGTCTGGCGCTTCTGACTTCTGTAAGTACAGTACTTGTATTTTTATATTTAAAGGATTTGTCACAGACTATTCAAATGCACGTTTTGAGCAGTGTACAGTAGTGCTTGTTGAAAAAGACAGTTATTAAAAATAAACAAGTCCTTAAAATCATTGAATATGTCCCTACTGGATGCAAGAAATCATCTTTTATGATGGGTTTTATTGTTTTAGTATCATCAGGCCGAGCATCACATAATGGTAAGGGACGTATAATGTCCGTCACATGCTTGTGGTATTCGGCCAATCACAATGACTGAATAGCTGGCCAATCAGAGCCAGTCACACCTCACTTCTCAGAACTTCATTCATAGCCATATCACCCTGCAGCCCAAGCCTGGTTGCCCACTGAAGCTAAGCAGGGCTGAGCCTGGTCAGTACCTGGATGGGAGACCTCCTGGGAAAACTAGGTTGCTGTTGGTAGAGGTGTTAGAGAGGCCAGCAGGGGGTGCTCACCTTGTGGTCTGTGTGGGTCCTAATGCCCCAGTATAGTGACGGAGACAGTACCATCTTTCGGTTGAGATGTAAAACCGAGGTCATGACACTTATTGTAAAGAATAGGGGTATAACCCTGTTGTCCTGGCCTCCCAATAATTCCCATCCATTAATTGGCTGATTTTCTCTCTTTCCTCTCCACCTGTAGCTGGTGTGTGGTGCGCTGTGGATGTATGGCAATACACGATAAAGCACTATATAAATGCTTCATTCATTTAACTGGAAGTTTATTATCACCTTCCTCTGAACAGAGTAAGTGGCATTAAGGTGCCCATAATGACTCAGACACTCAAGCAAGCACATGACTGCATTCAGCTCTCAGATGATGGAGAAATACAGTACCAGAAGCAACTCAATAATGGCCTGATCCGAAACATACACAGATATATGGCATTTTGACTAGCTCTGTGGTATTTCATCTGCAGACTCTGCTTCAAAAAGCAATGCATTGCAGGTGTGAGTTTTAAAATAAATAAACAAATCAGATCCACATGCAAGTTCGGACTTGTAAATGGCATGCATAATTCAAAAGAAAACAACTGTGGGTTGAATTTGTCACACGGCAGGACTTCCCCAGGGAGATGGGGCCCACGGGATCAAGCCGCCCACCAATCCCAAGAGAAGATTTACAGATTCTCCCCCGCCTTAATTTTTCGCTAGTCTCTTCTTCCGTCTATACCGCTTCATTAGCTTTTCAATCATTCTCTTTCCACCAGACTTCATTAAAATCACTCATAAGGACGCAATGCCCTTGTGCTCTTTTCTGCCAGTCAGTGTGATGCATTTTGGCATCTGGAGCTAACAGAGTAGATTCCAGACAGCACGCAGAAGGTTTTAATTGTGTTCATATTGTGGGGTGTACGGCTGGCGCGCTCTTACACACACACCCGCAGCTTTGAGGAGGAGCGCAGGAAACATGCTGCCTAACAGTCTGTGTTCATCTCCAATTCAATAAACTTTACTCTTCATTTACATCAGCAAAACTACAGATGTTCAAATGCTGGGTGTGCACTCATAATGATGTCTGTCAGGCTCTTTCCCATGGCTTCGTTTAGCTGTTGGCTAGCTCTTTCTCTCTTGTCACATGGTAATGACCTCTACCTGGGTACCGCCAGTGAACCTCGGAGAGACTTGCTCCTAACCAACCACCCTTAAAATAAAATACACATTTCAGCTCTGACAAGACTCCCGTCCAACCAAGGTCAGTGGTTACCATCCTTAGCATGCATCACAATGTCCAGAAAAAGAGAGTGATAGGTGACATTTGGGATCCATATGAAGTAGAAATATGAAATATTAAAAAATAATGACAATAATAAATAAATAAAATTAATAAATCTTATTTCTGTCTTTAATTGTAAGGTTTACATCGTAACTACCAGTATTTAGTTCACACAAAAAAATAAAAAAAAATCATGTGCAAAGCATACAGTACATTCAAAGGCAATGTATTTATTTATTTAAGAAAATCATGCATCAAACAACGGTCGTTACATAACATTTCAATATCCAAATTTGCTAAAAGAAATTGCAGACGGTCGCAAAAATAAATGAGTTTGTTACATGTAATAAACAATTTAGTTAAGGGTAAATCAATTAAATTAGTTTATTTACATGTAACTAAAATAAAGGGATTGCAACCACTTATCTTAAAAAAAAAATAAAAACGTAAATTCAATGAATCATTCTTTTCAGTGTATCAGCTCTTGTTTATGCTTAACATATTTGAATATGAGGGACTGAGCACCAAAAGTGGCATCTGTGCAGCAATTGCTTTCACCATGCCAATGTGGTTTATAACACCTGGTGAATGCAATCCGTTACCATTCTCATTCATTTCAAATGAAGCTGCTCCTCTATCACAAACTAAATGACTTGTGAAAATCTGTCAATAAAAACAGACTTATTGCAGGCAGAACAGAGCATTTGTGGAATCTACCAACAGATGCTAACCGCTAACCAATCAAACTCTGACCCCTATAGTTATGCATATCCAAATCTTTGTCAGCAGTTTTGTGTGTAGTGTTTCAATCCTATTGCACACATTTGAGGTAAAGTTGTCTTTACTAGATGTGAAATCCATGTATACCAGGTTATTTTAAAGCCAGAAGAACTATTGCAAATAAGTTTAAAAGGACCATGTTTTTTTTTGCCTAGAGTGTGAAATTGCCTGTTACAGCTCGCCAGTCATTCTTGCTTAGAAAGGGTATTTATGCAAATCATTATGTGAACTGCCTTTTGTACACTAAAGTAAACACGTGAAAACAATACACTTGAGTTTGGTGATTTTATTTAAATATGCTGGTTCTTGAACAGCTCTGGTTCAAATTAAGCAGAATAATAAAAGAACAGTTTATTTTTTTTCCCGAAATGTTGTGGATAGCATAAAATGACTTTTATGTTAAAGTTGCAATGTTGTGTAAAAGGGAATGTTCACCCCAAAATAAAACCTATTAAAGGGTTAGTTCACCCATTAATTACTTACCTCCAAACCCTTAAATCCCATAAGACATTAATTCATCTTTGGTCATATTTTAGAGATTATCACAACGTATGAGTACGTTTTCCACTAGCCGCAAACGTCGTAGGTTATGTAGATGTGCGTGCTTTCTCCCGGATGTAAACAAGGCTGATTACATCAAATGCATTAAAGCATGCATATGATCATTTTAGGATTATTTCAGTCGTGTTGCTGTATACTCTGATCTCATCAAAAATAGCTGAAATTGTGTTCTGAAGATGAACAAAGGTCTTTGGAATGACATGAGGGTGAGTAATTAATGGGTCACCGTGATTTTGCCAAGTAAGACATGATCCTGTATCAACATCACAGTACAAAAATATAAATGCATCCCAATCACTCCCCCTTAACTTAACCCTATCCAAAATGTATTCATAAGATCAGTGGGAAAGAATAGCTGATCAACAAGAGTGCAGAACCCTGATCACAAGCCTAAAACAAATATTTCTAGAAAAATAACCCCTTAAATCTGATTGGTTGATGTGAATGTTGATCCAGAAACATCTTGTACTTGGTAAAATCACACTCACCGCAATTAATGACAGTGAACTGACCCTTTAAAAATGGTTGGTCAGTAAACTTGAACTGTACCAGCAAACACACTGCACAAAGATGATGGTGTATTGTAGCATATGAACAAGGCCGTCTTTGAACCTCTCTCTGTACAACACAGGACTACCGATTATGAGCTAGGATCACAAATCATCACAATTATTTATCAGAGACAAATGAAAATCATGCAGTGTATTTAGGGCTTTTAGAGATTTTGTTGAATTTTTGAATCAGCATGAGGAGTATTTTGAGAACTGGTTCAACTGATTTTGAAGCTTCAGAAAGGTTATTTTCTCCCGTCACTCAGTATTTGATCAATTTGGCAACCAAAAAGAAATCTTATATAACTACCTTGGATCAAAGTACTGTAGGTATTGAAGGGAACGATGGAGTGACTGTTGTACCCAACAGTATTTTTACAAAGTTCACATTTTCTATAGCATCTCTATTTATTTAGTATGGTTAAATGACAAGTTCCACAAAATCATTCTGGTAATTGCTTCTGGCTGATTTTGTCCACACTGCCACCTGCTGTTTTGGAGAATTGCGTGACATTACGTGCAAAGCATAAGTCGCATATCTGTGCATATTATGTTGTATGCATCAAGCACAAAGATGGATCTGTTCTCTTTCCCTTCTTTCTTGATTCCTTGCCATGCTGATTTCTAGGCTTAATCCCATCATGCTTTGATCAAGGCCCTCAACACAAGTAACCAAAGGAGGATTACAATCGAGATAGGCGTTTGCTCTTGATCAGAGGTAATCAAACGTACCAGGCCTTGCGTCTCCCACGGCTTTCACCGGGCTAGAGTTCTGATGAATTAAACAGAGCTGGGCCTTGATCGATAGTGAAGCGATTGTTAAAAGCTCCCCTCAAAACACAACCTGCTGCAACAGATGCCGAGTCTCTTAATTCACATCATCATTCAGTCCACTAACACATAAAGGGAAGCAGCCAAGTGCGCAGCTCACTGATATCAGCTGATTATCATCAAATGATTAAGGCTTGTGCAGAAGTTAGGGCTCATTTTTATGCATAAGGCTACTCAGATTTGACCATGTTTGAGTAATAACTTGGAGGACACAAGTCCTTCAGGCAAGAAAATGTGTTAAACTATTGATGTGGTGAATTATAAACGGGAAAAAAATCTAAAAACACAGGTGACCAGCTATTAGAAGCATCTCTTTTGTTTTAAAACTGTATAGACTCAAAGGTGCTATGTGGTATAAAGTAATTCCATATTGTCTTCCACAGAATACATTTGCATGACATTTTTTATCGTCATGCAAATCATCATATCGTCATTTATCATTTAGCGTCATGACAGAATTATCCTACAGGCAGCATCTGTGTTGGTGGTGTTGACTTTTTCTAGTTCAAAACTGCATAAATCATATTCACTTTACTGTAGCAAAATCCTTCTTCTAAAGTCTTATAAATGGCAAGAAAGACATACACATCATAATTTCATGTTGCTTTATGGGTTATGTTCAAATTTATAGTGTTCTGAAGAAGAAAATTGTCGAGTTAGTAACTGTGTGCATTTGATTTTTTTGGTAACACTTCAGAATAGGGGGTCAGAATAATGCATTAGTTAAGCATTAATTAATGGTTAATTTGTTCACAATTAAGCATTAGGCTAGTTGAGCGAAAACACACTACTAATTAATGATTAAAATGTTAATTGTTAAAAAGTGGGGTTTTTTTGCTCATCAAATATGGAAACAGCTTACAATAACTACTCATTCAAGAATAAGGCATAGTTCAAAACGTTTCTAAATATGTATTTGTGTACAATCACAATAAATAAAATAGTAAATATGTCTCTTTCTAATTTCCCTTACAGAAATTAATTGAAAAAGTGCATTTAGGTTGCAACCTCATTTTTTTTTTTTCCTTCCGTTTTGTTCATTTATTGTTTATTTAGAAAATACATTTCACGTTATTTATTTTATGTATAGCTTTAAGTTTTTCTCTGTTCGCACAAGCACTGCATGTGATGTGAACATGTGAATCCTCAAATTATGATGTTTATGCTGCTTTTTGCTTCCCTGAAAACTAATTTTTGTGTGACAGCCACGTATAGATTCAAATTGAATTGTAATTTAACATAATCTTGTCGTTTAATAATGGCTTGAAGACTGTCAGTTGTCAGTTAGTAAAAATAAAATAACTGCAATTTCTTGATGATGTAGTAGTCAAGTCTAAATGATCAATGTAAAAACTTGAAAACTCCTGAAACTTCTTAAAATCATAATGCATTACAGATGTCCCACCATTTAGTATAAGGCATGGCTATTCAATACTAGTTAGCAGATTGTCTAAATCACTAGTCGATTAGTCAATCTTAACAAATCTCTTTATCAATAAGTGGTACAAATCAACCATTCTGATCCATATTTTATTTAACTTTTCACCTCTGAATATGAAGGTCGTATGAATGTCTCTCTATTAAAATTGCAGATCTGAAACATCCAACAAATCGTATATGTGAGTCCAATCACGCATCACAGAGCTCAAATCTTTTTTTCCCCACACATCTCAGAAGATTCACTTTGATTGGCTTGATTTCCCTCAGTACCTTTATTCAATTTGGTCAAATGGATGGAACGGTACAGTACAGATTGAATATTTCTGGTTTCAATTACCAAACGCAGAGGTCACGCTACCTGTGTAGGCAATACTCTAGAGATACTGCTGCTTCCATGAAGGGCTAATGCTATGAAGGAAGATATGCTCGGGCCCGGGCTGCATTTCCATACCACAAATTGGCATTGCCTTGACTGACTGCAACAATTTCTGTGTGGCTCAGAGGTTTGTTTACCACGTCTATTTTAAGAGTTGTCTTCCGGGAGGTTCTTGACACAATAAAGAGAGGAACTCAGCTTACCATAAAAAACTATGTTAAGCACAACAAAACACTAATTGAGTCATGCTGATTCCTAAGGCTGACTGGTTGGGTAAGTTTGAGATTTTTCACCTCGTCTGGGAGATAAGAAGAAGTAACACTAGTTGCATGGTTTTCGAGAACTTCTTAGCAGCTGCTTGTTTACCTCAGAAGAAATCCACAAGAAATCCATCAGGAAAACAAGAGCAAGTCATTATTAGTTAAAGACATTTCACTTGACAGTTGTCTCAGTCGGAGTAAGGATAATGAAGGAAGCCAGTTAATGGTCGTGCATAATTTTCAGATAAAGAAACAATGCCAATATCACAGTTTCCACAGAGGACGACAAAAAGTCATCAAACCCCCTCGTTACTCCAAAGTAATGGCGAACCAGTGAATTATCTTTTCTGAAATGGTATTTACCAAGAAGCTAATTACTACAGCTTTTGTAATTAAATCCCAATATGCACTAGCGAACACATTTAGACAGTAACTTTAAGATAAAGTGTCGGACAGTAAATTGCTGAAAAGAATAATGCACAAATCCTTCTAAAAGTGTTGCATTAAATGCGGTCATTTTTTTTGCCATACAGAAAACAGACAAAGAAAGTACGCATTCAAAGCATGAACATTTCACAAATCTCTCTCTTTCTCTGGGTTTAAAGCTTTTGTGTATTCATTCCCAAACGCAGTACATAGCTGATGGCCACCTGCCACCCAGAAGCAAAGATGGCTCCAATTCCTGTGTGTAACACTGCAATATCAGCTGCTGCATTAAAACACACTCCATGCCTTTCTGTGATTTACCATGGGAGGCCTATTACTGAGCAAACCATATGGTCTAATCTACCTCTCACATACACAAAAACATTGATCAAACATTTGCAAATATTGTTTTTTTTTTTCTCTTTTTTTTGAGCCCTTTGGGTGGTGTTGTGTGACTCGAATATAACGTTTGATGGATTTTAGATCTGCTTTATTGCAGCTACAATTTTATATTGGGTGCCGACGGGATGTCCCGTGTCATATGGTTTGGGCCGTTGCATTCAGGTGCACTTTGCGCATGAAACACCGCTGGTCTGTCTCTTTTGCCCTTGAGGAAAGAAAAATAGTCTATGGAAATGGGCCAAAAGCGAATTCACATTTAATTACATATGCCATTAGGTAGGCTTTGTTGTTTGCTGAAATGTAAAGTGCTTAAGACAGCTTAAATGCTTTCCAAAAAAAAAAAAAAAAAGAATGGAAAGACAAGAAAAAAAAGGTTTTCAAAAATGTTCATAGGATATAAGTAAACAAGCAACAGACTCATTGGGGTATCAAATTAAGGGATATATAAAGTCTAGGTAGCATACTGGTTAATGGCCAGTACTACAGTATCTGTCAAGACTGGAATTTTAATGTTTCTCTTAATAAATAAATAATAAAATAAATTATTATAATATTAACAATTCTCTTATTGGTATATACAGTAAGATTATCAATAATGACCATTATTTTACTATCAGTGCATCACTTTCAAATGAAACATTTAGGGCCGGTTTTACCAAGAAGGGTACATCAGCGCGAGAATGCATTTCTAAAACAGCACAGATGGGTGTGGAATTTTCTATGGCCGATTTATTAACATATAGACATTATATATTTACATATAGAATGACTCAATATACCAAGCACAGCACAAATTAAAATAATACAGAATAAAGAAATAAAGAAGCCACAGTACATTGAAAACAACCAGAGGCCAAAAAAGTTTTGATAGAGCTGGTATTGCGTGACTCCTAGTTAAGGGTTCCAAGTCAGTAATTCGATGAGCGCAAACGTTAGTAAAACACCATTCATGATTCTTTTGAGTACTCTCCTCTTATAGCATCTAAAAAGGGATTCTCAGTTCTCAAAGGTAACTCAATTAGGATCTGGTGCACAAAAAAAAAAACCCTCTCTCCATGCCTTTTCACTCACCCTTTCTGACAGTACTATTTTATGCCCAGAGATGGTTTGCATTGGCACTAGTTGTTAGTAAAACTGGCATTGAACATATTAAAGTAAAAACATATTTTTCAATAGTTTGACGTGTTTATGGCCTGGAGACTTAAAAATGGCAAGATAGCATGCAACAGTTAAAGTTTTTGGTCTCAATGTGTACGTAAACCAATGATTGAATATATCGAGCTGTCCACATAACACACAAACTGCATTTAGTTTAGATATTGTCACTGAGATTAGCATTAAAGTGATTGCACCTCATTTGCACGTATAATCAAACAAAGTGAAAATATTTGTTAAAATAACAATGAAACAAGTTTGGGGGTAAAAAAGAAAAGATCACAGATTGTTTTACTCTGAAAATGTGCACAAACTCAGCTTCAGTGCCAGACGGCCCATGAATGCCAAAATATTTCCATTTAATTATGGTTTTCTCACTTCATAAACACAGAAGTAATGTTGTATGGGTGTTTTGATTAAACGATACTAACTCCAACTATTGTTACCGCGCAGCTATGTCGAGACTCTCTCTATTCTGTTCTTTCAATAACAATAGTGATATTTCAATGCATATTTATTGAGCACAATACTTGACTCAACTGTGTTGTACTGAAATGTCTCATCAACCATCAGTCCACTTCTTGCTATTGTGTTCTCTTAGATGTCAATGAAACAGCTTCATTCCACTCCCACGTTTTATTGCTCGAGAACACGGCTGATTTAGTGAAGCATTGCTAAATAATTTATTCATCCATCTGCTAAGTGACTCTTCCACCCCACGCCCTCCTGTTTTTGGGCTTGTGGAAGATTCCAGAATGACAGACGGGTGAATGTAGTCACTCAGACAACCCACTACCCTTTGGGTGAGACTCTGTACAGCTGGATGAGAACACAACGGGGTCAGGAACATCACGGATGACCCTTCCCTGGTGGCCCCATACCACAGGAACCTGCAGTCAAGGCGATGCTATCATAAACAAGCTCTTGCTGTCAGTCTCTCTCACCATCTAACCTGCTTCTTGTCTGTCAGATCAAGGCCTGCGATTTCCAACTCCATCATTAATCTCCCATCAAACGATTTTTATCTGTCAGTCAGTACTTTGTCTGTTTCGCAATACTACTCAAGATTACGGCTTCTAAACAGAAAATGTAATGAAGCCAGAACGTCCTGCCTTTTTCTTCTTTCGCAAGTTCATGTACACATGCATAAAATAGCAGAATATGATTTGGGATTTTGGGAACTTATTCATGACCATAAAGTAGAATTATTCATGAATTATTGAAACGAGCTTAGAACACCATTAATCAAACGCTACATAACAGCGACAGTGAAATTAAAAGGTATGTCCTTATAATTCTGCAACGCGAGCGCAGCTAAGCGGACCACAAGCCTCGCAGTCTTTAAACAGTCAATCATTAACATTAACAATGACTCCATTCAAGGACATCTGGTAGTGCAGTTTCAGCCCAAGTTAAAAAATCATGAAGTGAACTGCTACTTACAGCATGATGGGAATTTCTAGCTGCTACTGATGGATGTGACTGGATCTGATTGGCTAGCTGCTACATGCTATATTTTATATAATGAATTATTTAATTAATTTCAATTATGCACTTTATATGGTTAAAGGGTTAGCTCACTCAAAACTTCGGTCCAAACCTGTAAGACCATTGTTCATCTTACATGCAGCATGCGCAGGTTTGGCTGAACGTAATCAGTGTAGTTTAAGTTCAGTAGACAGCACGCACATTCAGGAAGTAAACAACGCTTATGTTGTTTATGTGGTGCCCAGGGGAAATGTGTCAATGTTTAGTTATCAAAATGTGCTTAGCAAATATTGTATATGTATTAAGGACTAAAAAGGTAGTCTTACTTTTTCTTTTCCCTTCCCATACGTGAGCAGAGACTCTTATTTTGATACAGGAAAATCGTGTATATGGACGCTATCTGTAGCTGCCGCTCATACATACAGAGGAGCTGGCAGAGACAAGACGCGATTCCTGACTCTCTTTTATCTTCCTGTATAAACAGTGATCTGGCTGTCGGGTTTCCGGAGCCAAGACTTGCAACATTTACGTTCAGCAGAAGACGTTAATTACGTCGGAAGAATTGTTGAATCAATTTCTATGTTTTCTACGTGCACAAAAAGTCTATAGGAAGGTCAGAGAGCTAACACTTTATCAAAATATCTTAATTTGTGTTCAGAGGACGAGCGAAGTTGGAATGACATGAGAGTTAGAGATGGGGAGTCGACTCCAAAAGAGTAGATTACTCGACTCTCACTAGCCCTAGTGTCGGAATCGACTCCAGGTCAGGAATCGACTCCCAGTGTCTAGTGTTTTTTTCAA
>JAUMHP010000060.1:3919705-3935814 GCA_032361065.1 Enteromius trimaculatus
GCTGATTACAGTGTGGCACCAGGTGCCTTCAATACAGAACAGAACTGAGATACTGAATTTGGGGTTTTCATTAGATTTCAGTTATAATCATCACAATTAAAAGAAATAAACACTTAAACTATATCAGTCTGTGTGGAATAGATGTATACATTATACAAGTTTCACTTCTTGAATAGAATTAGTGAAATATATATATATATATTTTTAAGATATGACCAGCACCTGTATAATGCACCTCAAAAAAACTATGTTTTAGTATCTTGTTCCTTCTCGGCCCATCAGTATTGCATTTCTGAGGACAAGTGTCTTCAGTCTTTATCTAATGCACATTATTCTCTCTCTCAGGTAGTTCTTGCATTAGCCAGAAGTCACTCAAGGCCTGTATGAGTGACAAGCGTAAGGTGGAAGAGCGACTGATTTGTCTCAACAGATACAGCGAGAACAGTCGAGAAGGACAAACTGACTCAAAAAGGTTGACGAATTTAGAGACAAAACAAAATTGAGCTGACGACAGCTATTGACGGGCTGAGAGGAGCTGTCGGACCCCGTGTGTGTGTGTGTGTGTGTGTGGAGATGAATGACTGTGTGTAGATGTGCATGTGTGCGAGCGTTTGACCTCTGTGCTCGAGGTTTGTGGTCCTCCGGTGTGTTCTGACAGCCTAATGAAAGAGGGGCAATCAGAGGAGTTCACCCCCCGCAGACGGCCCTCACAGCGGGCACACATTACACCAGGCACTCCTGATTAACCGCAGCCATAACCTCTTTAAAACCACAACACCCCTCCACATCACCCTTTCCATCATGCTGGCCGTGCTTTGTCTCTTACTTTGTATCTTTTCCCCTTTCACAACATCTATCTCTATTCACACTCCTGACAAACATTCGGTCAGATACTGTCCTGATTACTTCCTGGACTCATGGCATAAACTTACCTGAGAGTACCAACAAACATCACTGCAGTCGCCAAAAGAAATGAACACTAGAGGCAGAAAAACTCTGACACCTTTTATTCCTTTTCACATGAATGACATAGTTTCCTTTAATAAAGAGTAATTGCTGCAAAAATACCATAAGTATATCATGTTATGACTTCAGAACAATATTAATATGCTGGGAGATTTAAAAACTGATGCATTTGAAGGTTAGCATCACACAGCTTCATATCTATGAAAAGACACGGTTGCATCATCAAATGCCTTTTGATATCAGTTTTGCATTTGTTAACACTATCAGTAGGTTTCGGGTTGGATTTGATGTAGGCCATATTTCCAACATGATAGAGGAATAGCAAAACTCCCAACACAGCAATACACATAAAAACATATCCCTCAATTCTGATTGGTTGCGTGGAATGTTGTTGCAGGTACGTTGATCAAGAACATTTTGCACTTGGTTGATTTCACCTGTGGCTAAATGCACCATTAAAGGGTAGCTTGAATTACTTTCAATTATGAGATGCTGTTTCAAAGTATCTTACCAACACCATCCATGCAACTAGCGAGGAGTTTCCTGTTTTTGGGGCTGAGAGTGGGCTGATTTGGGCCGTGTGTGAGTTTGTGACGGAGCGGGAGCATGTGGTGTGTAGGCGCAGTGAGATCCGATCCCTGCCAGACACGAACTCGCCAAAACACCACCAAACTTCTCAGAGCGACACGCTCCAACTGAAAGAACTTCAGTTTGGTTGTGTGGTTAACAACATTTGCATAACATGTTAATTAACTTCCCTTCATCGTTCTTGATTAGCTCTCTGTTTATTTATCACATAAAGCTAATTACTCAGTCTGTCTTGTATGTTTATCTGCAATAGTAGTCAAAAGTTTGAACTCGACTGCATTTATCTCTCTTTTGACTTCAAAATCCATTTGATGCTTAAATGCTTGTAATGATAGCTTCTATTTGTTTCGTATTTGGTCACTGCATTATACCATTCTCATAGATATTTATCTTTATCTAGATTTGATTCTCTGGATGTTTGTATTATTACATTTATTTGGATAAAAACATCTGCTAACTGACTAAATGGAAATGTAGATCTACTGATCGATCTCCGGTACCAATCTTGCATGCATGTCTCCTTTTATATTCTACTAAATCATACAGGTTTGGATCAATATGAGGCCACATAAACAATGACAGAATTTTACATTTTGGATGAACTATACCTCAAGCCAGCCTAGGTGTATATGTCTTTCTGCTTTCAGGGGAATCCAGTCATATTAAGAATAATCCTGGCACTTCTAAGCTCTATCATTGTAGTAGATGAGTGTTCCCTTTAACAGTCCAAAACATACTAAATAAAGTGCATGTAAATATAATAAAATGTCCCTTCAGGGGGTGAATAAAGGCCTGCTCTAGTAAATCAATGCATTTTGTACTATAAATATCCATATTTCAAATGTAACACATTTTTAACACACTGTGGTCATGTCAAATGTTCAGACAGATGTCGAAGAACGTATGCGTCGTGCAAGTCTCTAGGAAATTTAGGAGCAAAGGAAACATTTCCATACTTTTGCAAACGAAAACCAGTCTCCTCTTTGCCTTTTTTTTTTTAAATCATCCAACATTGTCTTTCCAAATCCTCAGTTTATGCTTTTAAATGATGACTGGTGTTTTGTTTTGTTCTCTCTCTGCACTCGTCTCTAATCACGCAACGCAATGCATCTTATATTCAGCTGCAATTGGTTCCGCGTGCCACAGTCAGTGCGCGTCATAAAAAAGTTTTAATAACATTTAAATATGGATATTTATCTTCCAAAACCACTTGGATTCCCTACAGGGGGCTTTCGTTTCCCCCCCTGGAGCCGTGTCAGGCATGTTTTATTATGTTTACGTGCATTTTATTTCAGTTTTGGGTGAAACTTTTGAAGTGTCCAAATACTAGACATTGCACAGGAGCTAGACTTTCATAACGTCTTCTTGTGGTGTGCAGCAGGATTTTGAATGTGATCAGTGAATAACAGTTCAAATCCCTCACGGTGTCCATTCCAAACAATTTATTTAAAAGAACTCATTCAGTAGTCAGTGGGTAGAGTACTGAAAAACTGTACTCAAGTAAAAGTAAAAGTACTTGTAGAAATATTTACTCAAGTAAAAGCAATTGTCAGAATAGTTACTTAGAGTAAAAAAGTATCAGTTAAAAAACCTACTCAAGTAGTCAGTTACTAGTTACTTTGGATCATATACTGAATAGTCTTTTTTATTCAGATATATAGGTAAATTGTATTATATATGAACACACAGACACACACACTAGGACTGCACCATTATAACAAAAATCACATTTGTCAATTATTCCCTTGAAAATGTAATTGCGATTATTAATTTCAATGTTCAGTGATGTTTATACCATTGTTTGAAGCAACTCCATGCTATATTTATTCATGCACATGATGAAAACACTAACTGAAAAAACTGTGCTGCTTTTCTATAGTATTAAGCCTCAAACTATAATTATACATTGGATTGGCCTATTTTTAAGTAAAAAAAAGAAAAAATATCAATAGTGTTATATTTAAGCTACAATCAAAACAATGGAATAACCCTTAAGATTGTTGAAAACATATCTGAAGCACTCAGAATAACATAAGTGGAAAATTGATTAATTGTGCAGCCCTAACACACACACACACATAGATGTTAATGTTTATTTTTGTAAAAATGTCATTTATTTCAGTGATGCAAATCAGAATTTTCATCAGCCTTTACCTCAGTCTTCAGTGTTGAATAATCCTTCAGATATCCTTCTAATAAGCTGATTTACTATCAATGCTTTTATTTTTAGCCTTTTATTTAAAAAAGTATCCATTAAATATTCACTGCAATAATTCATTATATTAGAATGATTTCTGAAGGATGGTAACAGCTGATGAAATTCAGATTTGCATCACCGAGTTAAGCTATTTTTTTTTCAGTAGGCTATATTAATTAACCTCTTACACGGAGAAGAGTGAAAACATCTCACACGATCGCTACTAAAATCAGAACATAACTCAACGAATGCACATTTACGGATCTTCTTCTGTTTGTTCTGCAAATGTAAACAAGGTTAATATTAATTAAAAAAAGCATAAATATTAATTTTGTCTAACGCTAGGAAAGGCGTTCTGGAACAGATCGCGAGCCGCTGCGCAGAACGAACGGGGGTTTGGCGGGTGCTCATTTCATACTTCCTGACGGCTTATTTAATATATTAACTAATTACACTGTAATTAACTATTAACACTGTATTTAATGTATAAGGTACATGCACAACAAACCGGTAGTGTCATAGTGGTATCGTGTGCTGTATTCAATCGTAGCCTGTGGAAATGTAGACAGCACGTGGTGTTCATTAAAGATCTTCATAGTTAGAAAACAATACCCTTTGCAGATGACTAAAGATCCAAAGCCACATCTTCAATGCTCCTGATGCTCTTAAACTTTCTGTTACCGCTTCAGACGAATCAGCGCATGCTACAGGGAACTGAGCTACAGTAATCATTCAAAATGATTAGCGAACCAGTTCACTGGTTTAACAACTGGTTTGATCAAGCCTTTGAACAGAATTGACTCTGTCGTTCATCGTCGAGAGAAGAGTAGGCGTCTAATAAAAGTATTAGTTAGCCAAAAGAATTACTCAAGTAAATGTAACAAAGTAAATGTAACTTGTTACTACCCACCTCTGGTAGTCACCCATATTTTAACATACATGTACAGATCTCGTTTTATATCTTTAAGTAAGAATGTGCTGTTTTTGATGAGTGCACAAGTGATTATTTGCTCTAGTGCTCCATAAACCCTGGGCAGGGTCTGAAACACGATTCAATCAAACACTAGGAAATAAAGAAAACCAAAATAGCAAAGTAATCGTCACATGCCATGTTCATTATTTACAGCAATAGTTTGACACTGTATTAACCTCAAACCAATTAATTAGCCAGAGATTTTACTCCACCATCTGTGGGACATCATAGACCGAAGTCAGTGCAGTGCCATATTTATTTTTGCTTTATGGGAATGAAAACATGTCTTTGAGGGATAGAAGTGCAGTGCTTTCAATGGATTGCACTTCCGATTGTTCAGCTGACGATACATCTGTCCAAAAGACAAAAGTTCCATAAAACACTTTTAAAGTGATGAGTTTTGCAAATTAATCGCACTAATACCTCTATACAACACACCCAATTTGACCTGATACTTATAAACAACAGTTAAAGTTTACTGAACCAATGTATTTTTATTCAGTAAAAAAAAAATACAAAATACAAATCTATTTGAATACAATTTTAGCCACAGGCAAAATTAACTTTGCAATCAACACAAGTAATTCACGAGTTAGCGCTTCCTCATAACAGGGATGATAAATTAGTAAGCGACAGTAATTCCCAAATAAATAGTTAAAAAATCATAAAATGTGATTTCCGGATTGTTCTTTTTAGATTCCGTCTCTCACAGTGGAAATGACCCTATGCTGAAAATTGTCCATGATTTCTAAATAAGAGATCTTGCAAAATCACAGGGTGATCAAATACTTGTAGACCTCACTGTATGTCTGATGTAGCGATATACCGTAACACACAGCATGCACGTTTGTCTTCATTTGTATTCACAAACTAACTTCCTTAACTATCAAAAGAATTTGATCATTTGAAGGCAGCATAAGGCTGATTACAAACTAAATAATGCTTTTAAAATAGACTTTCAAAGCAGCCTTGATATTTACATTGGTCTCATAAAGTCTGACATATGGACCACTCCATGTGCCTGGAAAGGCACATTTCGACAGATAACGTGGAACTTCAAATGAAGATGGACGAGTCCAGATGTTCACATGAGACAGAGAGGCGATGAGAGGAAGCAAGATGTTCTTTCCACCCTCCTGTCTTCCACAGAAATACAGATTTGCTCATACTTCCTCATGCTATGAAACCTTCACAAGAATAGACATTCTACACAACCTTCTACACGACGTCTAATGTGTAAATAACTCTTATAAATATAGAGGCTTAGCTTCGAATACACGTTTGCAGTCTTTGAGAGGTATACTACACACCACACATGGTATACTATACATACAGGCTAAACCATTTCCATTTTTGAAGAGGACATGATTTCCTATATAAATGATGAATCGGGTAATAATTTGAAGCACATTGGCTCTTTCAGTATGCGCCAAGAATTTTCAGAGGAGCAGTCATTATGCTGCAGTTCTAAATGTGCCAACTAATCCAATCACATATGTGCTTTCTAACATTGTTTCCTAGTGAACGGCAGAGTAAATTTCCAGAAATGTCTTTGCATATCGAATTAACACAGGATATTGTTGGAGGGGGTGGGTAAAATAAATCCTAAAATATGAAATGACCCATGAAATGGTGAAAAGGCATCAGTAGATTATGGTCTCTCTGATATGTGGATGGGTTCTTCCGCTCCAGTGCATTTTCAAAACAAATTGACGGTTTTTCTAAGGCACAAAAGTCACACACGGCCATCACAAAGGCATGTGATTAGCACTAAAATGTAATAATTCTCAAATCAGGGATCCTTATTCAACTCTCTGTGCAATCAAAGAATGGCTGCTCCTGATTCCCAGGATTTAATTCACGCTGAGTGACCTGCCTAATGTCACAAATAGATATTTGGAGTTTTTACATGAATAAAATAGTACATTTGAATCACTAATTAGCTATTCGGTCATTAATGCTAAGCTTCCATTTCCCCATTAAACCGTGGAATCATTATGCAGTACGGTCGTTTGGATCAAGGTGTGGTATAGTACGATTTCAGAAATTTTTGTTTTTTTAATATTATTTGTAATAACAGCTTCAGTTGAATGACAAAAATGGCATGTGAAGTAATAAGAAGCAATAATAGTTTTATTTTGATTAGTACATTTTTTGATGTGAATACATTGTTCAGAAAATAATACTAATAATACATTGGCCGGCTTTCATCTGACACTGTGATAAATGTAACTCCACCTAATGTTTTTCCCTTCAGGAGCAGACCAAAATCCCACTGACTTCACCACAGAGCAGCACAAAGCCAAGATCTGGGGGGGGACACTTTTCAAAACAGATGGTAGACCATCCTTGAAACCGAGCGTCACAAGCATACTCTTTAGATCAGGATCAAACAGTCCTTAGCTTTGACACCCCTCTTACTTCTACCAGCTGTATTAGTTACCCAGACCTGACAAATACAACTGATCACCCGCAGAACCTTTGGGCACAACAAGACGTGCACTTTGACACGAAGCACAGTGTGTGATTCTACCCTGTCCTCTTTTATTGACACAATGTAGGTTTTTCATTGTTTGCATGACCTCTAAACTCAGTACACAGATATTATTAAAGGTTTCAGCCCGCAATGTACACTAAAATGCACTCGAATTTGATTAGCTGATAAGTGTTGTTATTAGAGCACAACGCAGGACCTGATTTTGCTGAGTTCGACGTGTCCATTGTGATTAGCCAATCAGATCTGAAGAAGCAGTTTATGGTTTTTGTGAAGTTAAGGCTTACAATCAGTGTTTGGTGCTTGAACATCAGTGTAAGTCATCTATCCTTTCCTCTGACTTTAGGCATTACTCATGGGTAGGGTTAGGTTTAGGTGTAGAGATATGGTCAAAACTAAAATTTTGGAATAAAATGTTGTTCCAGGGCCAACAAAATATGTTAACCCAAGGAACACGTTGAACTCGGCAAAATCAGGACGTGCCCAACGGCTGTTTCTCCATCGCTTGCTCAATTTGCCATATTTCTCACATAATTTGTCAACTATAGTTTGTTCCATGCAATAGTATGTTAGTTGAGAATATACTGGATAATAATATGGCTAATAAAGTCTAATAAGAGTCTATTTGAAAATAAGCTTTAACTAATCAAGAAAAGTTGATATAAGATAGAAAACAGCATGTTTGACATCTTACATAAGTACAAAAAACTCTTAAAACTACATTCTGTAAAACAAAAACTGTATTATTTATGAGATTATAGTGGATTTGGGTATTCATCATGACACAAGCTGTGAGAAATACTGCAAACCAAGTGATTCGGTTCACACTCATCTCATCCAATCAGATACGAGCACCAGAAAGAACTGTTGTGTAAATACACACACTAACAATGACTAATACCGCATTATTGTACTGCCAAGTAAGGCTGCACGATTATGACAAAAATCGTAACTGCTGAATATCCCTTTGAAATTGTATTTGCGCTTATATTTACTGCAAATACTGACCATAAGCAGTATAAAAGCATTACAAACAAGTTGCGTTGCATTTCAAGTCCTTCTGAAGCCATGCGATGTCACTGAAAATGATCCCGCTCACATCTCATTCGAAAACATACTCCCGTACTGCAATTGGTCACGAGACCTGCAAGAGTCAATAGCATTTCACAACCAAGGCTGACATAAGGATTTGTCTGGCTGCATTTTTTTAATTTTTGGACAAAGACTGTAGCACACACAGAAAGAGTTTTGTGGCAGACGGAGACGCGATTGCGTATATTTATCTCACAAATCAATCCTTTTGCTTCAGATGACATGGAATATTAATCCTTTTTGAATAAATAATGACGGTAGTTGTATCTGCCTGTTATATCTTGCATTTTATTGACAAATGGCAGGTTTAGGGGCAGGGGTTGGGTTACCTGCTCATACAGTATACCTGCTCAAATAATGTACTGTAATATAAATAAAACTGTTGTGACTGTTTTCACTGAAAAATCATAACTCAACACATATGCAGTAATGGCAATATCATAACCCAGTATTTAAATCAGGTTATCTGTGCGTGGACCATGGCTGACACGAGTCCATCCAACCTGATCTCACGGCAATTCGTACATATTTTACGAGATGGCTAATTCGTACAAATTTGTACGACCTCCCTTGTACAAATTCATACTGTACCAATTCGTATGAATTGTACAAATGACCTGAACATAACCCCGCCCCTAAACCTACCTATCACATGGTTTTAGACAAACGTTAGAAATCGTATGAGTGAGGTCGTACGAATTAGTACGAATTGGCACAAATTTGGCACCTCTTACGAATATGTACGAATTGCTTGTGAGACTAGGGTCCATGGTCATTACACGAGATTCTGTGAGACTAGGTTATTTTTTATCGTAGGTACAACTTAAATTTAAGAAACAGAATCTAAAAAACAATAATCCAGAAAATCACGCTGTATGATTTTTAGATAATTGATTTCTATTTTAATGCAGAAAATAAGTATTTGATTTCTGTCTCTCAAAGACCTCTCTACAATGTGAAAGACCAAAGAGCTGTCTAAAGACACCAGGGACAAAACTCTATGGAGGAATGGGCCAATATCCCTCCTGCAGTGTGTGCAATCCTGGCTGGACAAGAACTACAGGAAACGTCTGACCTATTTCATGCAATAAAATGGAAATTAATTATTTAAAAATCACACAAAGCATTTTTTAGATTATGACACAGGCCTCTCCAAAGTGGGAAAACATAAAAAATAATTTTCCCACTCTATACAGTATATACTGGATTGGTTTCTTCTTTATATATATATATATATATATATATATATGCATGCTATTATAATGCCAAATTAAAGAAAAATGGAAAAAACCCTTAAGATAACATCTTAAGCACACAAAATAACATAACTGGATTTTGAACAATTAATTGCCACTTTGAATGATTAGGTTAATTGTGGCATCCGTAATTATAATTACAATTAGTGAATAGCCAACTAGTCATTAATTTATTTATAGACAAACACGTTTTCCTATATTAAAACAGATCATACGATGCATTGTCATAATGCATGTCATAATGGTTTCAATCAAAAATATATTCAATCACTGAAAAGTTTTCTTATTGGTAAACTATATTTTTGATTAACTAGTATCCTAATGGGGACATTTGGTCCCCTCCACACACACACACACAAACTTTTAATGACTTACAAAAAAAAAGGGCTCCACCAGCGCTCCTGAAACACAGACTCGCTTCTAGGACTGTGTATCATTGCACAAGCTCTTTCTGCTTAAACGCACAGCTCAGTTCACTTCCCTCTGCCATGTGGAGTAATTATGCGTAATGACATGCTAATGGTGCGCTGGTACACAGCCGATGCTGGTGCTATCAGTAATCACTCACTGTCAGCAGAGGTCAAATATTTGCAAGTAAGCAGCTTAAAGGCACCTAAGTTAATTTCACGGCTAAACCTAAAAAAAAAAAAAAAAAACTTGCAGAGAGCTGTAATAAGGTGTTTGCGGCTACAGAGGTTGTGTAATGTGCTGGTGTGTGCTCAAAGGCTGAGAGGTCTATAATTTTAGCAGTAATATTTTAAGTTATGAAATGCCGGCTTCTTGACACGAATGACATGTGGTCTCAGGTGGCAAGGCTGTAGATGTTGTATACAAAAAAGGACCATTTTAATATGACTGCCTGGTTTTGTGCAGCTTCCAGGAATAAGGCTGCACACAGTTTCCTCACAAACTTATGTTTTCAAGACACTGGCCTGATGCAACGAGCGCTTCTGAACAAAACCACAGCAATAACTGGATTAAACAAAGGTTTGTGGCAACTGATATTCAGTCTATAAAGATATTCAGAGGACACATTCAGGCTCTATGGTACTGTCAAAAGGCTAAAAGATAAATCTTTGTAGTAGATGGAATATTAGTACTTTATGAACGGATACGTCACAGTTCTGTAGATTTAGAAATGTGTCGCTGAAACACATTACAAAAACTATGTAGGACTGAATTGTGTCGTTAAACCGTTTAAGTTACTTGGCCATTTTTTACAAATCCAAAACTGTTCACTAAATCACCAATCTATCACCAGCTATATGACCATATCATTTTTATTGTATTGCTGACCACTGTTGTTGCGCTGTAAACCCTAATGTTTTTTCTACTTAAACAATCAAGTGATGTTGACTAAACTTTACTTAAAAATTTGCATTTTGGTCCCACTGCTTAAAAAATTAATTTAACTCATTTAACATCAAAAGTGTTGTGAGCTCAAAATCATGATTAATCCTTTAAAAAAAAATAGGTAATTTGCACAAATATAGTTTTGACTGTAAACGTTAAATTGGTTTTATTTTTTTCACCAAAAAATGTTGTCTTATTTACAATTATTCACCATAATGGGAATACATTTAGACTACTTATTTTTATTTAGGAAAAATACGAAAACAAATCGTAAAAAGTTGATAAATTAACTAACATATTTGCATATTTGTGTTTCTGTGACACAAATCATTCACATTCAGCTTGAACCAAATATTACGACACCCCTAACTGCACAATGAATGCCGGGCTTTCTGTAAACTAGCCTGTAAAATATACTGTGAACTGAAAACTACATAATCACATTACAACTACTAATAGCGAAAGTGCTAACAGTATGGTTTTCTGATGGTAGCCTATGATAATGTAAGGTGGTGGTCTTTGGCAGACGAAGGAGAGTGCAGAGGCAGACGTAACATAAAACAAAAGACTTTTAATAAGGTAAACAAAAACGTGGAGAAGTATCCATTGAATACAAATATACAAACACCAGCACAGACATGGGTAACATTACGGTTGACGGACAATAAGGAACTGAAAAGACATGGGTTAAATACAGACACTGATTAACTGACACACCTGAACTAAATACACAAATCAACTAAACTAGGTCACGAGACACATGGGGAGAAACAGAGCACATGGAAAGCAAAAACAGACATCACATGACAAGGAACTAAGAACTAAACAAACCAAGGATGTTACAGATAACTGATATACCTTTTTTTTTTTCTTTATTTGATTTTAATTTTAAAACATATTAGATAATTAACTTGATAATAGTGTAATCACGCATTTCTGTTGTATGTGGAAGTCACTTCTGAGATCGATTAACGTTTCCCCCACCCAGACCATTACTTTGCCGTTAAGGAACAATATTTTCTTAATTATTTTGTGATGATATGGTTATTAAAATGACAACCTAATCTTTTTTACCAGTGAGGTGAACATATTTGATGAAGTCGTTGGCCTGGCCTCTCAGGTAAGTCACTATTCTGTTTTCAATGCATTAAAAGGACTGCTCACCTGTTTTCTCGTTTAGTCACCCTTATGCAATGTCAGGTTGGCATGATGGAGTACTTTTGCATAACACATTTAAAAGAAATAAATTATGAGTTTTTACAACAAATTTAAGCATTTTGACTACATTACTCAATTAAATTGAGGCAACGAGTTTACTCAAGCTATTTAGTTCAGTCAACTTATTAGGGTTTTCAGTGTGTGATATTTTAATATTTACCATTATAGTAAAAAAAGTAGAAGTAGAAAAGTTCTACAATACAGTAGCAAAATGTATAAATAGTATATTTATGTTGCATTAATCAGTGTCTAGCAGACCTTCCTAAGGAAACGATATGGACCAGAAGATATAGCGATTATTATACATTATTACATGACATTTAAAGGTGACATATCATGAAAATCTAAATTCTCCAGGATTTAAGTGCTGAAATGACGTCCCCAGTGCATCAACCAACCAAGGAAACTTGAAAAAGATTAAGCCAGTAACTTTTAGTACGCTTTTTCTGCAAGCCTCTGAAAAGCGAGCGCGTCTGATCTCTCTCCTCTTGTGACGTTGCAAAGGGATCTCATTATAATATTACTGTCCCTTAATCTGTTAGTTTCCACCCAAGGTGGCATCATTCTGATTTTGCAAGCAACGACAGTGTACCAGTTCAAATATCATGGAGAAAGTTTGAGCAAAACGTGCTCAACAGAACCTCGGAGGAGACGAGAGTGCGTTTATTAATTTATTTACTGTAACTTATATTGCTGCTGCCACACAGATCTTATATAAACGTGATTTATTTCCCAGCTGTTTACCTTTACAGACATAATTAAAGGGGTCATCCGGTGCCACATGTACTTTTTCAAGCTGTTTGGACTGAAATGTGTGTTGAGAGTGTGTGTACACAACCACCCTACAATGATAAAGATCCACCAGTAGTTTTGTTTTAATGTAATCAAAATAAGTTGCCCCTTCTGAAATCAAGCCATTCTCAAATGCATGTAGGTGTGGCCTCACACAGACAGAGGCCACTCCCACAAAAGTTGATTGACAGCAGCGTGTCACACAGACTGAACTGGTGTCTTACCTCAGACCCGCCCTGAGTGAGCCGTCATCCGACCGAGACTCCTAAAAGATAGAGGTGTTTTGTTGTGGAATGTATTAATGAACAGAGCAGTAGTGATTTACTCCCGACATCCCGAGTGACTGAAGACTCGGAGGATTAACGTTACGTTTGGTTCTGAAGGGAAACGTGCCCTTGGTCAACCGAAATGTGTTTATGTTTACGTGAATCATTCATGATCCAGCCTCATCTACAGAAACAGTGAGTATAATGTCTTTTAATGAATCTTTGCAAATCACCTTTCCTAATAATGAGCCAATTAGCGAGTTTCACTATAAATACGGCTAAAAAAAGATCCTCTGAGAGCGTCTGGAAAAGAGGGGCGGAGTCAGCGGAGCTTGTGAAGATTTAAAGGGGAAGTACACAGAACAGAGTGATTTCTAAAGAGCGGTTTCTGACAGAGTAAAATGAGCGGGTTTTTTTTACACTATCTTTGAGAAATTTTAAAACAAACTATATTATAAACTTTCCATTAAGACCCTAAAGAATTATATTAGTTTGTGAAAAATTGCCTTTGTATGACTCCTTTAACCAACTGTTTTTGTAACGTGTAACGTGTGTGTGAATGAGAACTTAGTTTAGTACTCGCATGCTTTTGACAGCCACTCTGTCCATGTCCTTCAGATGTGTGCACTCAGAAAACCATATATCAGGTATCAGGTTTTTAGCAGGTACAAGCCGTAATGGCACAGGTCTATCCTGGAAAAGGGGGCAGGGACTAGCAGCTCATTTTTTTCTGAGTGTTTCTGCTTCCACACAAAGTAGGCATTTTCAAATTAATAGAATTAATGATCTGTTACTTGTGCTATTATTATTTCGATTATTTTGCCTTTAATGCAAATAAGTATGTGCAAACAATATACTTGCTCTTTTGGATTTATTTTGATGTCAAAAGCATTTACATTTACTCAATTGTTGCATATACCGAGCTGCAGCAGACACATTTGTAAAGCACTTGACTTGGACCCATTGTGCAAACTGTCTAGAAACGAGAGAAAACTTATCTCAAACCCTGTTTCACACCATTTCCAGGAAACATGTCGTTCAACCCGGAAACCGCAGCAAAACGTTGGGCACCGATCTGAGGTGTCACACATACAAATACATAGGATATTATCTTATATATCTTATGAGCAGTCAATTTGTATGAACTTGTACGAATGGCCTACTGCACATCTAGCCCCGCCCTGTCACCGAGTTTAAGAAAAATCATACAAAATTTTCCAAATGAGGTCGTAGAAATCCGAACGAATTAGCCACCTCATAAAATACGTACAAACTGGCCATGAAACTGTGTTGGCTTGACATGCCCCAGATTTAAAATCTACATCATATTGATATCAGAATTTGTAAGAAGTCAAAGGACTATAGTAAATTGATGACGCATCTGTGTATATTACATTATTTATGAGACTGCATGTTATTATCCTATGAGAAGACTTAGTTTAATTATTCACAACAGCACGTGTTGAATTGAAAATGACAGACACTTCAGACTGTGAGGTCGCATACATTAAATAAGAAAAGGTTTGTTTTTGCTTCGTAATAAGAGTTTGCCACAAACCAAACAGCTCCGTGACACAATCCATCAAAAGACTTATATAAAAACTGAAGAATAAGCTAAGTCGAGAAATACAGATACAGAAGAGACTGCTTTCAAAAACATGAAAATGTCATTTACAGTAACAATAGTTAATATATGACTGTATAATAACAATAAAAAAATCATATATCAAACCCTGTTACATTAAAGTTGCATTGGATCTGTTCACATCATCTACACACAGCTTCCACTATTTCCCCCGGTGTTTTCTAAACAACCATTCGTGCTGACTGTCTAGTGTAATGTTGTTGTTGGTGTGTGTATGTTTGTGTGTGTGTGATATCATTGTTACTTTTCAGCGTCAGTCTATGATTGTGATATTCCTTTTTCAAATTTGAAAGCCACCACAGTCATTTCCTGTCAATAAGCTGTGAAACACAAAAGACCTGCCAACAGTCAAAAGTGTCTTCGCAGAATTACCTGACACCTAGAGTACAATCAATGCATTCAAAAGGTTAAGAAGCAGAAAAACTCTCAATTACAAAAACAACAGACGGATGAATGGCATGAGTTTAACATTGTAATTACACTTACACTCGGGTTGTAAATGTTGGAAAAGTGATCTTATTAGGATGAGATTTCTTACTATTGCATTGTGGGTAAGAGCACAGACACGCTGGACATCTGGACAGAACAGACAGTGGAGACCTTTCAATTACCAAACAGTGCCTCAACTCTAAAAAGCAGGCCAGCACTAGAATCACCGGAGAATTGTAGTTTTTCTGTTCTCTCCAAGGTCCAACAGAGCAGTAAACAAAGACAAACATGGCCAGAGAGGAAGGCGGGCAAGCAAACACACACACACACACACATTTTATAGTCAGTGTAGACTGCTGGCTGTCTCCCAGACACAATGTCCTTTGGTAAAATCTAAACAAGCGGGGGGAAAAGCTAATGTTGTTCTGTTCTCCTTTATTTCTCCTCTATAAAAGCTTTAACTGTCTTTCATATATCCTTCAATTGAACTTGATGGCAATTAAAGATACATGTATATTTTTTATGAAAACTTTTTTTTTTTTCATAAACTGAAATAAATAAACCAATTAACAGTAAATTTTCTTCACTGAAGCAAACAGTCAAGGATCTTGTTAATCAAAAGCCTTCATCTCAGCTCAGGCTTGACAAAATGTTACTCCTTTGATAAGTCATTGAATTCAATAAATGAATAAATGAATAGACAAATCTGAAAAAGATTAGAAAGAAAAAAAGAAATCATTTTCTGTGGAATCATGTGTCTGATATTGCTGTACGTAACTTTAAAAGTTCAAAAATGAGGACAATCACAGGCTATTTTCTTGGATATTTTCAAAAAATTAT
>JAUMHP010000060.1:3974043-3985874 GCA_032361065.1 Enteromius trimaculatus
TTCTTTTACTTTGAACAACAATGGAGCTATACTTCACATATCTTCTGGGGTTTCTTCTTAGCAGCAAATAAAGAAGTATTTTGGAAAAGTCAGCCTTGGATGGTATTTATTGATTAATTAAAACGGGTAGATCTATATAAAGTAGATTTGAGCTGTTTCAAATCGTGAAAGCTGAGCGTCCCGTGTTCGTAGACCGTGCGCGCCATCCACTGACATCCAGGGCTGGACAATCCGCGTGAGGGAAGACGACAGGGGAGAGATCCACTATTTAATTTTGTGGTGTATGTGTCACCAAAGGCTAAGGGGTCGTTCACATGCAGTGCGTTTTTCGCACACAAGCTCTTTATTTTCAACAGAGCCGCACAGTTTAAAATCCGAAGCAGAAATTATTTTGTAACTGACAGCGCTTTCATGGTTGACAGCAGAAGCGTGAACGCCAAAGCGCTTTGAAAATGGTGGAGGAAGCAACGCGCCTCGCGTTTTCCGCCCGTTTTTAGACTCTTCGTGAACGTTCCTGTTACATTTCTTGTCTGTTTAGTTCTGTTTCGTTTTCATGTCTTCCTGTTTTGGTTTCAGTTTAGTTTCAGTTTATGTCTTCCTGTTTGCCCTTGTTTGGTCCTTCCTGTGTCAATGTGTGATTATAAGTTAATTCATGTCCAGCTGTGTCTTGTCTAGTTCATTAGTTCTTGTGTATAAATCCCCTGTCTTTTGAGTTCTAGTTTGAACGCAGAGCAGGGGGGCGCGAGGACCAGGGTTGAGAACCTCTGATGTAGAGGAAGCTTTGAGCCTTTTTCACCTGGTGAGTTGCAGTGAATCCTCTATTAATCTCTTCTTTTGGATGGGACTCAATGACGATTTATTTTGTTTAATTTTTCCTGAAGATTGTCAGAGATCCGTAGTTGAGTTTCTAAATTTTCTACTTGATCTGAGTTTTTGGTTGATATCTAAAGTCCTAGTACAAGTCCCATCCAAAAGCAGAGAGACACTGCAACTAAACACGAGCCGAGTTCCTCTATCTTCAGCTCCAATGCGCTTTCTCTCCCTCATCATCCTGTGAGTGCCAGTCCAGTGAACACTACCATGCTCTGCCCTCTCACATATGAGCCCACGCTACCAGAGAGCCTATCCGAGCATGCGCTGATTGAGCACCTCTCCACGTCCGCACGGCAACAGCGCCTGAGGCCTGCGCCAGGGGAGAATACGCCAGAGAGAGCGTGCCACGAGAGCGTCCAGTCCCAAAACCCCGAAAACACTTACCAGCCAAAGGGTTGCAAGATCTGATGGAATTCCCCGCGGATCACCTTTTGCAACAACCTAATTCTGTCAGAGAGTCAAGACCAGAAAATCTCCTCCCATTCCTCGTGGATTCCGCTCCGCTGATTCCTTCTCTCACTTCAGAGTTCCAGTCCCTAAAGACTCCAGTCCATTGTCTACTGCTGATGTGCTTGAGATATGGCAAGGAGAGCGGATTCCTGTTCCCCAGCTTGGTGAGCTGATTCCTGGTCCTACACCTGAGTTTGCACCTCCCGTGCGCCCTCCTGAGCACGCTGCACTGTAAGAGCGCCCTCCAGAGCCCGCTGCGCATCCAGTGCGCCCTCTAGAGTCGCCTGCGCATCCAGTGTGCCCTCCAGAGCCTGCTATGCCTCCTGAATGACCGCCAGAGCCTGCATATCTTGAGCGCCTCAAAGAACCTGCACCATCTGAATGCACACCAGAAACCATCACAGCTGAGCAGCTGCACAGGCCATTGGCCTTAGAGATTGTGGACTTCCCCAAGGAAATTTTTTTGGGGGGGAGTAAGGCCATGGTCCTGGAAAGGGTGGGCGGAAAGGGGGTTTGGAGCTGGACCCCTGTAGCCCCTACAGCGCCTGATTCACCACTGCCTCAGCCAGTCCCTGATCCACCATGGCTTCCCGGGACTCCAGATCCGCCCTGAAGGCTTCCTTGACTCTGCCCTCATGGCCTTTTTATTTATAGCATAAACAAATTTACAGCATGTGTATTTAATAATAATAAAAATGTCCAGTAAATTGCTTCATTACACATGTAAGAATAAGCACATAAAGAGGGAAAATGTGTTTCATTATTGAATTTCCCCACTTATTCTTCTACTCTGAGAAACAAAAAGAGACAAGTAACCACAAAAGGAAAAACAAAAAAAAATGTAATACCTTGATTGTCTGGAGGAAAAAATTTAAATAAAAAGAATGTATTAGAATGTATCACTTGCATATTTCGACTGAAAGATGTACAGTAAATGCATAACTTAGACTTCTCTGCTCATAAATATTGGTTCATAAGGCATAACTACAAAAAGATATATAATTTAAAGGGTGTATGCGCCATTATATAGATATAATAAGGACGTGACTGTGATAAGCTCAACTATCTCTACCTGATTCCAAGGACATTCCCTACATAGTTTTCTGCATTTATGTACTGTAGATCCATATGAATAATTAGGAGACCACTAGTCTGAGCAGGCATACTTAACCCCTGCATTGAAAGTGAAGTCAAACTGCGTTTTCCTCTAAAGGTTAGATAGAAAATGGAAATTATGATTTCATGGAGTTTATTCTCACCGAAGGTCTGCGTGACAGCAGGGGTGAGACACAGAGGTGACAGACAGGACCACCACGACAGCCAATTAAGGGTCTGGAATAAGAATGACCAGGGGATAAATAAAGGATGAACCAAAAAATTGAGTGTGGTGCACACACTGTGAACTCAAGGTGAAACTGAGTAAGTAATTATGATGGAAACAGGAGTCACTTGGTTGGGGGGTGGGGGTGGGGGGTGACAGTGTCTGGGGTTGAAATGTGCCCAGTAATGAGTCTGGCTACTGAGACGGGAAGAGAGGAGGAACAGTTCCCTCTTAAGCAGGTCTTTCCCCAACTGACAGAAATGGATGCAAACTCTGCTCAGAGGTGTCTGGGTTTAGCAGGTCACAGGGTTGATTTTTGGAGCCTGAATTGGAGACAAAAGCTCTATGTTTAACCAAAGAGAAAGGAGCAGAATTAAAGTTAGCATGAAACATGGGCTCTTAGGCTCAAGGTCGGGAATAATGCTTACTTTCCAAATGTCAAGGGTCACTACACAGTGGAGAAATGGCTTTAGAAACAGCAGCAACAGGAATGAAGCCACAGACACATGTATGAGCATAAATAATAAATAAATTAAAGAGTAATAATAATAATAATAATTTATCTTATAAGAACATAAATGCATTATTTTTATAATCAATGCCTCTAACTGATTTTAATTTGTCAAGTTTGTTTTTTATAATAATGCACTGTTTAGAAGGGGGGATGGAGAAAGACAGAAAGAAAAGGTTTACTGAAGCTAATTTCACAGCTAAAATTTTATTTAAGTAAAATAACACTATTGTCTCCTTGGAAAACAAGTAGACATATTTTAGAAAAAAACAACTTAATGTTGGAGGCAACTTAAAGTGCTGGAACTAACACCACAAATGTGGAACTGTCATGAATTCTGGAAAATGTGTGATAAAAAAAAATCTATACCAAAGAAATAACAAGAAAAATAAAGAAATAAGGGGAACAAATAGTATGGCAAGGGAAGGGGAAATATTTGTTTTTAGAATGTGATAATATAACAAAAAATAAAACTTAGAAAACATTAAAATCCTTCACAATAAACAAATCAATTTAAAGCTGTTTGTTCAACAACATGAACCAAACCCCAACAACAAGCTATCAGCAAGCTAAGTGCCATCAAGTCCTAAACGTTAGCATCTGGGTGCTTTTGATAATTGCATCAACCGATTAGAAGCATTCAGTCATTGTTCAATGGGTTGGGAGGGTAATCAAGAATTTTCCTCAGAGAAGTGCTAATCATTTAGTACGAGTCTTGTTGATGATAATACAACCATCGAATAATAAAAAAACGTTTCTCATGAGTTGACACCAAGTTCGTATCTGCCACTCTCCATTGCTTTTCAAATACAAACTAATCACTCTTGATCTCAACCGCCTCAGTCAGTCAAAACAACACCGCATTCTCATTAAATGTAGATGTTTGAAGGGAGCAGAACAAACAGATAAATACAACAATAATAATAATAAACACTAAATGCAGACAAAAGCTTTGTGGAGTAATCACTGATCTGTAATAGAGAACGGGATTGCCAATGACGTCTTATAAGTGAAGCCGCCACGCACATCCCATACGTTCCATAGATTTAATAGGAAATCGAATTAATTCAACGAGAAAACGTCATCTAACAATTCAGCGTTTTCAAATCTGAAGTATGCCAGTACAGTCTTCTAACGCTAACACCGTATGCATGTAAACGATTATTTTTAAAGTGGGGAATTTCTCCTGCTTATAAAAAAATTGCAAACATCAGATAAACAGATCAGTGCTCACTTTTAAATCTAAAGAAAGATTTATGCTTTGTATACAAATATACCTTTATTCGCCTTCTACTGTTATTCATTGTTTATATAACTTTGTTATAGTTTTGCTTTTATTCGTGCAGTAGGCTAACTGCAAATGTTTCAACAATGATTTTGTTAAACAGTATTGAAGCAGGTAATGATTTAAATTTTTGTTAAATTAATTATTAATTTAGCATACATAACATTTTGCATGTAGACGGTAATGTTAGTAAATCTGTGCGATCTTAAAGAGTCTGAAATACACATCATAATTTATTCAGAGAAATAGCTGACTAATTACATACAGTACGGACTTTATTTCAAAATGATGCATAGCTTTTTATTTCATGTTCAAATACAGTTCTGATACAAATCATTCCGTGTTGAATACTTCCTGAATAATTGCATACATGAAGAAATGGCTACTTCGTGTTGAATCGGTTACCTGTGTCGGCAGTGCGCAGCAGAACGACTGAAATATAGCGCTTATCCTGCACAAAAAGACCATTAACATTGCCAGTAACATCTTAAGTAAAAATTAACTTGCATACGCATAACTTAAAAATGAATCTCGTGTGACTGATTCGCTTCAAATCGGATGATTTAGCTCAGCGGTTTGCCAGTGACTCGATGGTGCCCTCTGCTGCAAGGGAATAGTAAAATGGCAGATCGAACACTTCCGGTGGCTTCACTGGCTGTCGGCAGGTCAGAACGCGATGATTATATAGATCAGTGGGTGTAATCAAGACTTGTACTAGCTTAGAATTTTACAAATTAGCCAAGAGCTTGTCGAACTCATTAAAAAGTGACAGTTGGTCTGGAGTTCCAGACGGTAAACGATACAAACCATTAACACAAGGCCACCACAACAACAGAACTCCTACACTTCAAATGCATCTCCCACAAGGTAAAAACACATAAATATAGCCTACATCCAAAGCTGTGTCTGGAAGCGCCATTTAGTCCCTAAGGCACACTGATTGATCCGTAAAAACCGTATGAAAACAGCACAGCTGCACGGAATTATCTATGTAATGGCATTTAATTGTGGGCAAGGATGTAGAGGATAGTTTTTGAGATCGACACATTAGCGGGCTGCAAGCGCTGAGAGCAACTGGCCATTTAATCAACAGCCTCATGGTGATATGTAGTTATTCTGACCCCTGAATACGTCGGTGCATAAATCACAATGAAAAAAACAGCAGTTACCATGGTGAAGAGATGAGAGGGGACTTCATAGTACGTCCTGAGAGTACAGAAATACTACACAAAAGCAGACGTCTCTGGGCATTTATCTTTTCATATTCATCCCAACAGGCTACATGCCTGTTTCACTGAAGCTAGAAGGCTAGATTTCTGAATACGCATTCAACGCCTGTCAATTTAAACTACAAAAACACAAAGTCAAAAGAGGGAGAGGCTATTTCTTTGTGTTGTGGATTTATCCAACTCAACTAGCTACTGTGTATCCAGCTTCAAAAGCTTATTCAATACGGTGTCCTCTGTAAACAGTTACAATCATTCAAGGACAATATACATTTCCATAACGGGGTCGTGCCACTAGACTTCAATCTGAGTTTTGATTGCTTCCAAACAGCGAGCTAAAAGAAACGGAGGTCGTAATAAATGTCTGAAGAGTGTTTTTGTTTTCATTAACAGCTCTCAGAGACATTCACCACACCTTATAGCTCCTTTGAAATGCAAATATGAGCTCAATTACATCAAAACAACTTTCTGCAGTTTTTCATCCTAAACTGTCTATGAGCATATTGCGGTTGCCGGCATTATTTACGGAAATTGAATTGTACCGTTCTAATTTTGCACAATAAAGTAAACATGATCTGTAGAGATATGATTAATTTGCATTTATATTCAACACAAACAAAACAATTTATGATGAGAAAACACAAACATGTTTTAAACAGGGATTGGCCGTCCCTGGGGAAATAGCAGCAAGCATTAGTTTAATGAATACAGCCTTGTGGATTAAACTGGATAACCTTGCTGTCTATTTAAATACTTGGTATGTACAGTATCCAGGTAAAATGGTTTCAAATGACTTGATTTTATATTTACTAAAAGTTTTCTATTTGTTGTGTTGCATTAAACGGTTTCCCAGTGTCAACTGTTTGAGCACTTAACTCATTATACTGTAAATATACATATATATATATATATATATATATATAAAAAAAAAAAAATCAGTCTCACTCTCAAAGATCTCACTTCAGCAGAAACTTCACATGAGAAACAAGGGTTCAGCGGTGTCATTACACATAAATATAAATACTGTATGAGCTCAAAGACCTAAAAACAGCAAAGATCTGAATTGTGTCATGTATTCACTCTCATGACATATTTCTGTAGACATGTCTTGTGTGAGGACAAGACTGTACTGCTTTTGTTTTTCAGGCTCTCATTACAAATGGAGACTGAATCAAGAAAGAATACTTATAATTATCTGAATATAACTATCAAAAAAGTCTGTTTGCAGTAACTATGTCCAATTAGTGAACAAATCCCACGTTTTATTACTAGGTTTTATAAACCAGACCAATTAATTTTGGTGAAAAGATTCAACACAAAAGAACAGTTCATGTATCAAATATCGCTACATATATCAAGATCTCACAGAAATGTGAATAACATCAGAGTTTCTTTCACTCTGCAGCTATATTTTTCAAATGTTGTTTTTATGCACAAAAGCACTAAACAAAAACATCTGTTTTAGGTCGGTCCAGACACTTTTTTTCTAGGGGAACCTGAGCATCTAACAGCTACCCTGATCAAATGACTTTATCCTTTGGCGATTTTGAAATGATGAGGATTTTTTCAACATATACTGTGCATTGAACTTTCTCCTATTCATATAATAATGGACCGTCTAGGAGTGTATATGAGTTTGATAACAACTTACATTTCATTATAAAGTGCTTTGCATTCTTTCTGCAGCTTAAAATCTGCAGCTTCTATTGTAATTAATTTGAAAAAAAAAAAGGGACCAGCGAAGTCTTCCAGCAAAATGTATCCATGGAAGAAAGGAAGGAACAAATTGAGGGCAAGTAAATGATGACAGAATTGTCATTTTTGGGTGAACTAATCCTTTAAGAATGGGTCTTACGGATCCTTGGGATTCAAACAATGTTTCCACAAGGGAACTCGAAGATAAGGAAAGGCCGGCGTACCGTGCAAAAATAACAATCATATGCAAATGTGCCAATATGCGATGAAGAAGGCGACGAGGAGTCAAGCAATCGCTCATGTAAATGCAAGCCGTGGGAGTTTATCGAATCAAAGTAAATGATAGCGGAGTTCTCAAACACAGATGCTCAGATTTCCATAACAGTCGACTTCAAAACCGGTAAAGGTAACAAAACACAGTAAGGAATCTTCAAGCATGGCAGGTTATTTTGAGTGATGGGCGAGAGGTTGTCAGTGCGTCACGCTACGATGAACAGATGGTACGTTTCAGTGCTAGTTTTGAACAAACTTGCAGTGAGGAAGACTACGGAGGCATCAACTATTATCTGAGAAAAAGTGAAAGGAATTTGTCAAGCACTTGTCAACAGCTTCTCCTCCAAAGGTTCCTCGGTCCCTAATGAGACAGTTGGTGGCAAAAGGTGATTTGGACACGTGGGATGAGTATAGATCCAGTGTACCGTTTCAGCTGAAACTTACTTTGAAATCCGTTCCCATTTGTCCGTTTATTCCAGTCTGTCTTTCTTCCGAAGTACAGGAATTAAACTGCAGAGCAATCTGGCTTCAAATTTTGATTATCCTTCATGTCAAGGGCGCTTGGATTTGTCTGTATTTTGTCCACTTTTCTGATGAATGAAGCTATTTTCAAAAGGTCATTGCCGAAGTCTGTGGGACAAGCAGCACTGTGAAAAAGAAGTTCCATGCAGGTTAAGCAAAGAGAGACTCGTGGGCTGCTAAACGCTCCGTTGTTACGGTCTGAGCTTCGACTGATCGTGATTTTAAGAACGCCGGTCAAACAGGTTTCACAAAAACCCCAGCCAACTGTAGCTTGTGTCCCATCTTCCTTTCTCTGTGTTAACCTTAACTGTTCTTAGATTGTTTACTGCCTCGTGGATGTCAACATAATGCCAGTCGTTGCTTGCAGCCTCAGTAAACAGTTTACAGCACAACATTGCCGCAAATTACCCTTGTTATTACCGCACACGTCGCTTTGAAGGTGATATTTGCCAGCTCAGCTTTAAGATGTGAATTATGGGGCCTTTTAAAACCTCTGCAAACTTGAATGTTAGATTTATGGTTAAATTAAAAAGCCTAAATTATTTTAGACAAGAGCGGACAGGGGTTTTTTGTAAATGTTCTGCACATGCCTCAGGCGTGCCCTGATTCATCCTGGTGCAAACATGGGAGCAAGTCCTCAAGGGCAGCCTACACATAGACAATCTCCATTGACCTTCGGCCTCTGATTATGCAGACGAAGGCGAGAAGCTAACAACAGACGCGCATTTGAAGCCATGCATGTCCGCTTTTTGTACAATGGACAGCTGACACCGGAAATGGCTGACTTTTTACGAAATATAGCAGGTCACGAGGTGAGCTGTGTTTTCTTTAATTTAATAGTGATGTGCTATCCTGGCAAACCTATTTATCAGCGAAACATAACTGTTTAAAATATACACCATCCCATATGATGTGATATTTGTTTTGACCTTGGTCCATTTTGTGCGTTTTTGTGCAGCTCTTCTTTTTATAAGCCATCTCTATGGCAAAGCTAAACGCCAAAGCCTTTGGAAACTCTATAACGAGTCAAAAGAACTCTCACAAAAGCTATAGAGAGACACAAGTTTCTAACATCATTCTTAAGTTTAAAATGCGTCATACACAACAAACCTTCTAGGGCATTGATAAAAAAGCACTATCTCTTTGAGGAGAATATCATATTTGATGGGAGTACCCCCAAAAAACTGCCAAAGGTTTTTAAAATGACAAAATCTCATTGGTCGATATGTAAATAAGATGCTAAGTCTGTGTTCTTTAATAAAATAAATAAAAATCCCACACTCATCTGTGCTGTTTTGCCCTTTTAGTAAAACTGGCCTTATGCTTGTTGATTTCTGGACATCGGGTCCAAACTATAAACTCTGAAGACTGGTCCAGGGATCTGTTCAGATTATCTGTGATTTGAAAGCTAAGATCCAGGACAGTCTACAGCTGATCTACTGTGCAGCTGTAAGCTTTTAACATAAATGAAAAGTATAGCTTAAGCCTAAAGCCTGAAAAAAAGTACACCTAGGTCCATAAGCGAGATTGCATTTGAACAAAAGCAAAGCCCAAAGCACCCAGAGGGTGAACGGCCATCTCTGCCCTAAAATCTGCCTTCCCCTTTTCACCCGACGCCCGAGCAACACGCTGCTCTACATAGAATTAGCCCCGTTCCAATCCAAAGTATAACGCACGTCTATTCAATGTACTGTAGGACACAAAACCTAACGCGGTATTAAAAGATTAAATTCCCCCGGCTTTCTGCAACCAATTTGAATGTTCCTTTCCCCCCCCCTGTCCTCTTCTTCTGATGCATCTTATGAAAAACGATTACATTTCAGTACGCTCGTTTCCAGAGGCCTCTAAACAATAGCCTCGCAGCAGCGCGCTGGATAGACGCCACCACGCATCCGAAGCAGGACACATAATCTCCTCGCGGTGATAGCAGAACATTCCGGACCGGAGGGAAGCTGTTCATCCACAGCAGCAGACAGTCATCTGACAAATACAGCAGACAGCGATGATGGCTTTTATATGAAGTGAAGTAAACAAGCGAGAGCCCTGCAGGAGACTGCCGTGAGCTCTTTCTGATGACACATGTAAACAGAATATTTATCGATGATCTGAGAAACCGTGATTGTAGCTGCAGGAAAACACGGAAATAGAGGCCATTTTCATGGCAGGCTGCCCTTTGACCTTAATTGAATGGCTTTGGATGGTGGAGCTTTATGTAAAATGGCATCACAGAATAAACTAACCATGTTCACAAACCGACACAAAAAAAGGATTACTTATTTATTAAACGTTCTTTCCAAGATATTGTTGGCGACAACAACATTTTAAATTTTAATTGTAGAATACATCACAGAAACCCGAAGTCAGTGTACAAAACCAACAAACACTTTCAGCGACGCACTACTTTCCTGAACAGAAAAAAAAGGCAGTCCCATCAAAAAGACCAAAATGTTCTCAAACGTTATTTTGGAATATTTTAGCATGAAAATGAATGCGCATCAGAAAAGGTTACACAAAAAGTTCGACTAACTATCATGAGAAGTATAAGTACATGATATATTTATGTAAGTAAAAGTGCAAAAAAATTAGATTTATTTATTTATTTGATTTTTTAACGCAAGCAGACAGTCAGAGGTAAACATGTCATTTAAAACAAGATAATATGTAGGTGGTGCTTTATATAGTTTTTAATTATTGCTTTTGGTTAGGACCGTGTTAATTAAGTGAATGATCGTTATCTTTATCTTTAATGATGTTCTTTACCTAATATTAAAAAGTAGGCGATCACAGTTCAGATTTTATTAAATGTGAAATAAATAAGAAATAATTCAATAAAATGATTAAATAAATAAAATGTATATATAGATTAATTGTATTGTTTAATTACCCAATTATTTTTAATTAGAACATTTAGTTAGTGGGGATAATAAATGAAAAATAATTAAACAATAAAACCAAACATTTACATATCTGTTCAAATATATAGTATAATAAAAGCATACAAATACAACACGTAGGAGAACATGATGGACACGCTTTCATACACTTTACCAAAAGTTCAAATCCAATTCCATTTAACAAAATATACAGTGCAAAGAATAAAAGGAGAACAGAACAGTCTTGTCTAATTAGAGAGCTGCATCCTCCTCCACACTGATGTCGTGTATCTTACAGTGCTTGAAGCTCTCAAAGGACAGAAGAAACATTGTGCTGGAGACTCGAGTGCACATGTTCTTCCTTCCTACACCAAACACAGCCCACCACTTCATCAACATGCAGGTCTTCGTCTCATCAGCTCACATCAAGGCATGTGGAGAAATGAGAATACGCGAGTCCCCGCTTTCCCATCAAGTCGATTTTCACACGGGCCGAACGCCTGACCCACCGCTCTCAATCCTCTCCGCGCTAAGGAGACTCACACCTGGATTAACGCTGTTCAGACCCGGAATGTTAATTTTCATGCTTAAATGAGAAGGGCTAATGGAGATTGAAGGGAACTTCAGGCTTGTCTTAGCAGATGGAGAATCCTATTTACCAGGAAACCATTCTCTTCTGATTTAAATCTGATTAGCCGTGTGCAATTATTGCCTATCAAACTATTTGGCTAAATGAATTGCAAAGTGGAAAAGGAACATGCTTCTGCAAATTCTGATATTAAAGGGGGGGGGGGGGGGGGGG
>JAUMHP010000060.1:3987016-4019944 GCA_032361065.1 Enteromius trimaculatus
CTCCCGGCCCGCTCCCTGGACAGCACGCCAAACCCGCTTATCAATATTATATGAGGAAGCGTGAACACTTGAAATATTTTACTCGGCCTTCAAAGTTAGGCCCGACAACTACATTTTGATTGACAGCCCGTTTACAGCCCGCGCAAGCACACAGCTCTTTTGCCTTTTGTCAAGAATGAGTCATTTCTACATGTTTTAACTATTTGTTTATGACTAACGTATAAGCTACACAGGCAGCTTGGAAGTTGGAACAAAAATAAAAAAAGCCCTCTGTAACATCATAACTCTAAATAAGTCCAGGCGTACACTTACCCTATGAATAGGCCAACAATAGTCCCATAAAAATAAGTACTTCTTTACTAATTAAATTCAGATAAATTCAAAATTAAGATGTGTATTTGGCAATAACGAAATTAATATAAAGGCTCCGCGGGATTTGCTTCGCCACTTCCCTCCACAATCTGCCCTCAACATGACGGTGAACCGCAGTTGAAAATTAATAAAAGAATAATGCCAACATTAGCCTACATATACTCTGTCTACATTGTCCACCGTGTAAAATGATATTAATTAAGCCCGAGCACCAGCCGAACCCTTCGGGTCCCATCGGGTTCGGGCAAAGATCTTCAGCTCTAATGTGAAGTGGGTCGATGAGTGTGCTGGAAATCTGTGCTAGACTGCGTGACTCTGCTAATTTATACGTCTACATAACAATTTTGAAGTGTTAGCCGGTTTCAATTAGAGTGGGCAAGTGTTGTTAATCTTAAACTGTTCTTTTTTTCCCCCAGTATCACTATTCTCTGTTGTGCCGTGACTTGCGCAGGTGATGTTCGATGAGCATGTGGACGAAAAGGCATCCTCAAAGCAAGCAAAGCGCTCAAAGGTAAAAGCGACCTTTCGTCGACCTTCCGAGGCTCATGATCCGTGTATCTGCAGACACAGCAGACCTTTTGTAACGCACTTTGTGTTGGGCTCAACGCTGCCCTTGAGCTACTTCACAAGCACAACTTGTTTTGTGTCCGTTTTTCAGCGGCCATTACCCTAATCGACAGAATAAACTAAGAGCACAAAATGCAGGGGTTATGAGAAAATGCAGTCAAGAGATCATAACACTATTAAGAGCAAAACTATAGAAGCTCATTTCAGACACTGAATAAATAATCAATACAAAAATAAAAAGGTTATTGCGACTTTTTCTGCATGGTAGATATTTATAAAGTTGAAACGCGAGATACAAAGTCACAACTAGTTGAGAGTCAGAATTGCAAAATAAAAATGTGCAATTGTTACAAATAAACTGTGTGATGTGGATTTGCAAATTTTCTCTCAGAGCTGCGTCATACACTTTTATAAAGTTTGCTATAAATTTACAAATACCAGGCACAAAGTCACAGTTATGAGTTATAAAGTCAGAACTGCATGATATGAACTTTTATTCTCGGTTATCAAGGCCGATTTTGAGGGAAAAAAAAGATTCTTAGAAATATGGCTTGTAATTAAAACTTGCAATTTTGAGTTCATAACTCAAATGTGAGATTATTTCTGTGTATTGCATGTTTATATTACGCAATTCTGATTTAATATCTTGTCCCGTTTCCACCACAAGTTTTCTGCACTTTCTTGCAATTGCAGGTATACATCTCACAATGATGACTTTTTAAATAGTGAGTTATAAAGTCAGACTTGCAAGCTCATTTCACACAATTTTGACTTTATAACTCACTATTTAAAAAGATGTAAACCTGCAATTGCGAGAAAAAACTTCCATACAAAACCGTCTCTGTTAAAAAGTGATTTAGGTTGGAAACTAAGTGACCTTGGTGCTTCAGTAAGTTGCCCCTCTCTTTGCAAACTCCGTATCACTTAGTTTAAAAAAGAACAAAAGAAGAAGAAGAAATGTGCTTTGGTTCATGTTGCATTCTTTCAGCGCTGCCCATTATCCAATAACTCTCAAACTTCAGTCCAGAAAAGCACAGCCTCTTAAACAGAGAGTGGAAACGTACAGAGCGCAGTCTCGGGTGCTTTAAAGCTGTAATTCGCTGCAGAGCGAGGCGTGCTAATTGTCTGCTTCAAGACCTGTGGACAAAACGTGGCTTCGGTGCTTACAGGTAAAGGCCCCTGGGGGCCACAGAAGGTCTGGCGATAACTTTTGTACTTGTTTCAGAAAGCTGTCATTGTAAAGAAAGAGGAATCTATCTTCAGACTGTAAGGGGATTTGAGGAGGCTTAAATGGAGAACACAATAATGACTACAGCCACTGGAAGAGAGCTGAGGGAATTCATGCAGCGGCTAAAATCAACCAATGCTTGAGGCTAGAAACAAGGTGAGGAGGTCAGGGGAAATACGGGGAAGCCAGCCTTTATATTTTATAAAGACGCTGTGTGTGTGATCTTCTTTTTTTGCGAAAGAAACGTGCAAGGTTTGGAACGGCATGAAGGTGAGTAAATGATGACAGAAATGCTTTAGTGAACATCCCAACAATCGCCTCGAGGCTCAAACACATCAGAAGCTGCTATCTTACGGGGACCATATATATATATATATATATATGGTATATCTATTGTCATTGACATCAAATAATAATTACCAAGCATGACTATGTTTGGAAGGGCATGTTATTCATGTTTGATTGATTGATTTATTTTATTACACAGTTTTGTTCAAATATTTTTATAGAGCATAATAGTGAATAAGTATACGTAACTTATACTAAATACTTTGCCAAAAATGCTAAAGGTTTGTAACAAAAGAAGTGTATTTAAACAAAAACATAATTTTTCAAGATTGAATATTTTTGACATACAGTACATCAATAATTGCAAATTAAATTAATAACTGTTTTTTTTTTTATTATTCATATTGAAAATATTTATAACAAAACAAAACTTGTGTGTGTGTTTTGTTTTTGCCTGCCTTTTTTATTTATTTATTTATTTATTTTTGTTTGTTTTGTTCTCCCTGTTGGTGTTCCCAATTTATGTACACCTTGCATATTCTAATAAAAAAAATAATAAAAATATTTATAACAAAAGGTTATAGTAAGTAACGTTTTGACAATAATTTGACCTGTTTAATGTTTTTTATCATATCCCAGCACTTGTATTAAGCTTGTATTTTCATTTAATTTAAAAGACACACATTTCATAACATAAGAAGCATATTAAAGTAATTAACATTCAGAGAGAACCTTACTAACATGACCTCAACTTGAAGCATTAGAATGATCGTTTTAATTTTTATTAGGTAAAAAGACATGCAGCATTGCAATACGATTTTTTTTCTCCACACATTTCACATGAAATCAAGCTTCTGCTGCAAGTGTAGAAGACGGTCTGACCTCTAATGGTCTTGTTCACATACCGTCTTCATCAGAAGGCAAGGTTTGTGACCTCGGTTCATCAAAATTCTTCCTACAGGGTAAAAAGTGCTGCAAAAAGCCCATGGGACCCAGTTTTAAACAACACTGTTTAAGGCATCCCAGGGAGTGCTGAACTCCATTTTTAATCATTTAATTTTGAATAATGTATTTGCAGGTGAAGACAGCATGTCGAGTTATTACAATCTCTCAAATTAATAACTGAAAATGTTGCGCCTCTCCGCCTGGAGGATATTCATATTGCGTTATAGCTGATGAAATTAATATTGTTTTTAATATTGTTTGTGTGCGTGCGTCTGTACGTCGGGCACCAGCAGGTTGTCATCACGCAGAGCATCCGTCTCTCGTGCAAAATGAAAGCTGCCGCATACCCACAAGGCATCTCGACTGAGCAAATACAATAATTTAATTTAGCTTTCAATTACACACGCGTTCCAACTTTCTTTTACCGTTTAATTAAACTGTTGTAAACCGAGGCGGCAAACAACCTTGACTATATCAAATTAGATCCATTACATACAGCGATGCGATGATGAAAGAGAAGCGGCAAAGAAAGATATCGAACATCTTGAAAAGACACACACACACAAAAACTAATATCCATAAAATGATATTCATGGCAGAAAAATGCGGTTTAATATAGCTCAATCTCTCCAATTGTGATCTAAATTGAAATATCTCGCACTTCATAGATTTTACCGCATTATAAATGAAACCCTGCCCCCCCACCGCAGGACAATAATAAAGCTAATTCATCCAATTCCAAGGAGAAAAAAATAAATATTCGTGTTTGTTTATTGCCTGTAGAAATATTGAGCGGCCAACTGCGGATCCAAATCGTGTAAACACCACAAAGCGTCTACTGCAGGAGAACAAGCATCAATAATTAAAGTGTTGTTGTAAATTTTCACAGCGTTTGATTGGGCATTACCATGAGTGAGTGGAATAGGGGCTGCTGGGAGGCCGGGCTGGCTTTCTGGCTCAGAGTCATATTTTCCCAGTGTGAGAGTAGTTACAACTCTCAACTACACTCTCTTTCCTCCGTAATTGTCTGTTGGCAAACCGTATTTCCGTATCCTGCTATGCTTCCAGCCTTCGAAGCTCACACACACACACACACACACACACACCCCTCCCCAGCAGCCTGGAACAGGTTTAGGGATCAGAGACAATGACGGTGACAGGTGTTTTCATGCACAAAGCGTGTGTGACTGGGCGTCTCTTAGGCAATTAACGGGCGCAGGGCACATCTCCACAATACGGCCGAACACGTGGCTAATCTCAGGGACACAGAGGAAGCTCCTTTCCCATCGTGACAAACCGGAATATTTGTTAAGTCAACCTACAAAAAGACACATTTAGGGTATTTAGCAAAACACATAACACTGAAACTGCCTTTTTAAATAATAGAAATAATATGCTATCTTGTGTTTATGTCATTTGGACTAGAAAATGAAAGCAGCAATTAAATAGCCAGAAACAGAATAGATGTTTATCTCACAGTTCATTTACTCCTTGCTTTGAAAGCTTCAAGATTTCTGGTTACTGTTTATTTCTTGGTGTCTTGTTACAGTGTTATAGTAATATTAATTAACTACATGTACTGTATATGGTTAGGGTTATGATTAGGTTTGGTTTGGGGTTAGTTGCGTGTATGCATAACTTATTGTTGTGATAATAGTAAGTACATGTAACAAGCAGACTGAAAAATAAAGTGTTACCAAGAATAGTTTAATCTTGTTAAATTAAACATGTTTAATAAAATATAACTAACTTATATATTGCCATTCAGATGTTTGGAGTCATTATAATTCCCATTGATCATTATTTTTTTATGCTCACCAAGGCTACATCTGTGTAGTTAAAAGTACAGTAAAAATTGTAATATTGTTAAATATTTATACAATAACAAATAGCTGTTTGTAGTGGAACTATACTAAATAGCAATGTTAGCATATATATATATAAAAAGAATAGTATATGCAATATAATAAATATAATATAAAATGGAGAGAAAAAAATTATCCATTATATAAAACCACATTTAATATTACACATATGGAAACTGAATATTCAGAACCATTAATCCAGTTTTCAGAGTCACATGATCCTTCAGAAATCATTCTTATGAGAAAATGTATTACTAGATACAAAAGCCTTTCGTTTAAAATTCAAGGCTTTGAATCTGCACTTTGTTAACTAAAATCTTACATCTTCCCAAGGTAATATTTCGCAAAAATAATAGTTAAACTAAATAAATAAATATTAACTAAATAAAAAATATATATATTATTATTATTTGGCTAGTTTCCAAAGCAAAATTGTTACATTTTGTGTCTTCCAAGACCACTGTGGACAAAGGAGACAGACCATTAGCACACAGTTAGGTTTAGCAGTATGGTTCTGTTTTAGAAGAAGAGAAGAACTCCAAGCCCATCTATTCAGCCACGGATGAGTGAATGGGAAGAGCACCAACAACCCACCTAGAGTAACAATTGAACAGAGTGACAATTTAATGTAGCACAATAATTTGAGATAATAGAGTTTGATAGATTGAGCAATATTAAAAGGCCTGACTGCGGACAAAGGGAGCTGGGGATGGAGGAGGGTAGATAGCGCCTCGGCAATAAAACAATACATGACACAGCAGTTAAAATATTTAAAAAAAAATCTCCCTCCCCCCAAAAAAAAGTGAAAAAGTAGAAATGTTTGCATTGGAATATGTAGAAGTAGAGTTGGGTACCAAAACCCAGTACCGGTATGGCGCTGGTACCGTTTTAAAAATATCAATTTGGCACCAATATTGAAAAACCACCAAGTGTAAATCACATTTTCTAACCCACAACAGAAATTAGATCAAAATGAGGCCCTTGAAGCCTTCAAACTAAGCCTTTAATACCAAATTAAAAGGCACTTCAGCAGCATCCGGAATACCGGAATCACAGGCGAGCCTTTAAGATGATTTCCAGTAGAAACACCGAGAGGGTCAGAGAGAGGTCCTGTGTACAGACAAGCACGTGTGGCTTTTTTATATTACGGGTTCGAGCAAGAGCCTGTGTATACAAGCGGCTGGGATTGTTTGTCAGTCACGTAGCCCGTGTGTGTGTTTGTGTGCGGCCTGTTCGTAACACAAACCCCGAGATCAGTGACGGTGGCCTGTTTGATGAAATGTCAAGGCGAGGGTGAACACTAATAAAAGGTAAATAAGCCAAATGGAGGCACGAGAGCACGGGTCGCTGTGACTGAAGGGAGACAGCAAGGGCGAAAACGAACACCGTCAGCGCGTTTGATACGGAAGCTGTTCTCCCGGCAATCTGGGAAGGATATTGAAAGGCTCACGCTAAAGGTTACATCGAAATGAACAGCTGAGATTCCAGAACATTCCGCCGGTTTCTTTGAGGATCATGGATCCGCGTTATTAGTTTGGTGGGGTGACTTTGAGAGTACACATTATTTATTCATATGAATGGATGAGGCCCACATATTTTAGATCGTGAAGCAGAGCTGGGTGATATCTTACTGTACTGAGATTACAATAAAATGTATGCCAATTACAAAGAAAAGGACGGGACACTTTCACTTAAAGGAACGTTCCTCTGCTTTTGAAAATAGGTTCATTTTTCCAGCTTGCTTGGAGTTAAACAGTTGCATCGTGCTGATCTCTGGGTCTGGCGGAGCACTTTTAGCTTAGCTTAGCACAGATCATTGAATCTGATTAGACCATTAGCATCTCACTCAAAAATAGTTTTGATATTTTTTCTATTTAAAACTTGACTCTTCTGTAGTTACTGCACGTCATGTACTAAGACCAATGGAAAAGTTGTGCTTTTCTAGGCTGACATGGCCAGGAACCATACTCTCATTCCCGCCTAATAGTCAAGAAGCTTTGCTGCTGTTCCGTGGCTGCAGCAGGCACAAGGATATTAAGCAGAGTGTGAAAATGCTGCCTTCTCAGACGCTGCATAATATCATCGCTCATATATTCAGAAGGTGGGACTATTCTGCACTTTCATAAGCTATAGGAGTGCACCGTCTTCGTATATTCAGTTCTTTGGTGCGGCATTATACATTAATATAATTACATTTATAAGAGTGAGTTATTATTAAGTTATTAAGTGAGTAACTTATTAATCATTAAACACAGAATCCAGAAAAAAAAGAAATCACAAAATGTAGGGAAAAACTAAATATAATTAATGAGGCCCGAAATGGAAATGTTAATTGTGAACAAGCAAGTTCATTGTCGAGGTCTAACAAACGTGGAAGTCCTTCCACTACACATGAATTAATATCATTTATAATAAATATCAATATCATATGATGTGAAAAAAAAAAACAAATCAGATAATGTATATCAACCAGCCCTAGACTGAAGTGTGTGTGCGTGTGTGTGTGTGTCACCGCTACAGATATACGCACTGTTCTGATAATGAAGTAGCTACAAACTGCCATGCAAAACAAACAAACAAAAAAACAAAAACCATGCCACTTGATATAAATATACATGAGTTTACAGCAATTAAAAACTTGCTCCGAATTGCATTTGAGGAGGACAATGACACCGGCAGCAGCTCTAAGGGCCATCTATTGGAATGGAGATGTAATTTCTGCGTGAGGCAGTGCATTGCTCTTTCTCTGACTTTATTGCTTTGCTAATTAAACATTTTTTTCCCACTTCTCACCCAAACCGAGCAACTAATACCGCTCTGGAGAGAGCATGTCTCCACATAAACGGCATGCCCCCCTTTCCCAAAACAACCTCAGCTTGTTGAAGGCCGTCGTAAAGTTATTCATCAATACCGGAGCGCCTGGCGCAGCTTGCTGGGCGGAAAATAATTAGAAGCACTTCGACAAACCTAATCTTCATGCGGTATACATGTTGTTGTTATCTTTTAATTTATGGGCGGCAGAGAAAAGGCAATAATGCATTCATTTTATCAAAGCTCCCCAAAGGACAGCAGACGTAGAGGGAGCGAGAGAGACTCTTCTTGGCTTTCACCCACTCTTTCTACCTCTTCTCGTTCTCTCTCCCTCTTTAACGAGCAGGATGTCAGATGATTAGCATGCTAAATGGCTCATCAAGGGCTGCTAAAGTCGCCGCAGTATCTGCCTCGTAAAGGCTCGTAAAACAAAGAGCTGCTGATATTCAAATCCTCGCCTGCACACCTACGTCTTTCTGCTGCAGACTTACGAACTTTACCAAATAGTCTGGCTTCCATTGTTTTCTAAACGAATAAACAAAAACAATAGAAGATGCTCGGGGCGTACGTATGTTCCTAGTTGTCAGTCTTATAAACATCCAGGTTTTGGAGTTTTCTGGATGTACTGTAATGAAAAGTATTTAACTTCATGTTGCGGGCCGTAGTTTCTTTCTTTAAAAGTTTTGTTCGTATGTTTGACCATTTTTATCCCATTATTGCACCAATGAAGCAGGCCTACACATATTTCCATTTACTCTCTAAAACAACACGAGACCATAAAACCTCAAGACACAATGAGTAAATGCTGTTTAAAATAGTTTTAGATGGATTTCAGCAAGTGTTTAATGCTAACTACCTGAAATCAATTTAGTAGAAATGGGCTTTGAAAGCAGGATCACCATTTTCTGAGGTGTGAAAAAGCAAATAAAGTGAATTCATCTAAATTCTGACACTTTTGGCTATTAAGATGACTCTGGGAGGCTAATTGTGGTTCTCCAGGACAGCATGGGGCGCTGTACAATGAAATTCTCTGTTAGCTGATGATGCATATGCCACCTTGATGGAATTAAATATAATTTACAATACACTTCTAAAGTAACCTTCACATCCCTGATGACCGCAAGGTGAAAGTAGACGGTATTTGAATCATGAAATAAATTAAATAAGCAGATTAATAGAGCTTTCTATTATGATTACATCTGTCAATTTTAGGGCTGTGACGAGACACTTATCCCACGAGACGAGACATAGGGCCCACGAGATCGAGATGAGATTTTTAGACTTTTACAAATAAATCCTCAATGATAAAATATATTGGGAAAAATAGTATTTGTTGTAATCGACTTTTTGAAATTAAACCATTTTTATTGAATTACATGCAGTAATAACAAAGTTGGCTTCATAGACATATCCTAGCAATGTTTTTCTTGTTTTCCCCCCAAATAAATACAGAAGAAAATGAACACCTTGCAAAGAACAAAAGAAAAACAAACAACAGATACAAACCAAAAACACATAACAGTCACAAAGTACAACTTGACTGCATTCATGAGTATTTAGATTTTGATCAGATTCTGCTATACAAAGAGAGGGAAAAAATAGGCAACCATTTATTATTATTACTATCATTTTTTACAATTTCCCAGTATGTTGAAATTTTGGTAGATTGCTGTTTTAAGGAAAGAGGCAGAACTATGTACTCATAAAAATTCTTCATTTTACAGGACATGCTTTTTTTTCCCTTTTGCCTTTATGCCAAGGTCACCAAACTACACTTCATGTGCTGAAACCAGAAAACAAAACAAAACATGTGGTTAAAGATATAGACATGTGGCAGTGAAGTCTGGCGATATATTCTGACCCAGAGATCAGCTTCCCCCCTCTGCTGGACCTGAGCGGTATGAGAGCGGCGTGTGTGTGTGTGTGTGTGTGTGTGTTCTGTCGAACGTTTGACCTTCATACACAGAGAGAGAGGAAAAAACAACTTGACTGTCACTCAGAGACATACATTTAAGCTCTTAAAATGTTTAAGCTTGTGCATCCAATACTAATAAATATACAATTAAATACAAAATCACTTCGGGAATTGAAGTATGATCAGCCAATGTCTTTTTTTGTTTTTTTGCCTGCTTAAGTGATAAAGCACCATCCACTAAACACATGTCTCTCAGCTCAACACAAGCACGTATTACAGTCAGACTCTGCAGCTGGCTTTTCACTGCCTCTGCTTCTTCCATACATTCACTAATCCTGTCACTCGTTGAAGTGAGTCAACCAGCAAAACAACCGACGACTGCTTTATTCCCATCTGAGAGAAACGGAAAGACATTTCTGTCCTTAATACTCTGAGATAAAGTTGAGGTGAACAGAAAGACAATTAAGTCACTACCGTCATTAGATTACATCAGACAGCTTTTATTCCAATAGACAAGAAAAACAAATACATGAAATGAAGCAGAACAGCTAAAACATTAGCAAGAACATCAGGATGACAACTGCGAGAAGTGGGATTGCAATTCTGCCTGAACACTGCATCTGTGAACGAGATACTATATAACTGAGTTTCTTCAAGCATGTTTGACCCTGTGGATTAATAAAAAATAAATAAAAAACGAACAAAAGATAATTACAAATATGTTAATTATTTGAAATACAAGTATTGTATGAAAAACTTATAAATTTATTAATTATAACTATTATTAATTATTATAACTATTAATAAATAGAAAATTATTAATTCATTATGGTAATTATGTTTATACTGAGATACTAAAATTCCTCATTTATTATTTATACAAAAAATTAATTAAAACTAAATAGAAATATAAAAAGTTCGGATGAAGATCTAATTAAAAATAAACAAATGTTCTAAAGGCATAAAAACACTAAAATGCAAGTAATTTTTTTTTGTGTGTGTAGTTATAGAAATATTACAGCTGTAGATACTATGAACTTGTACTTACACTTTGGTTAAATCATATACAGCAATATCAAGGTGACTGTAGGATGATTAGATAAGTGACATTCATGTTCTCTGTAGTCAAGTGAACAGTCTGGTGGCCATGACTTCTTCCACTGGTTGTGAATTGAGAAAGGAGTCCTGAACACAAAGAACTGTAGGATGCTGATCTCCTGGAGCACCAAAGTGTCAGATGATGTGATTTCACATTTCCCTGTTACAAGCTGTGCATAGATAAGATCCATAAAGTTGCAAAGATTAAAGTTTCGAAACCAAAGAGATATTCTTTATAAAAGTTATAGAGCTATTATTCTGTCTGTAGTGTTGCTGCGGGCGCCATGTTCTGGAGACGCTGTGTGTCGTTGTGAAAGTCAAACTACTTTGTTTGTGCTTCCAAAAGAGACACGACTAGAAATCAGTGTTAAGTTGTGTTTCAACACTGTTCCAGAACAGTTGAACACAAATATTGGAGTGTGTTCAGCACGTTTACGGAGGACTGATTCCTGAAGCTGACAGAGCGGTCTATGCTGGCTGTGCACAGAGACTAGAAAGAGAAATTCTGCAAGGACAGTCTGGTGCTTCTGACTCACAACTTTCAAGTAAGTTGGGTTTTCTTATTAAAAGAAGCTCTACTTACTATTCAATCATGAGTTTTGAGCAGTGAACAGTAGTGCGTGTTATTTGTTGTTACTCTGATCACGAATGCAGACATGGTGTTATGTTTATGATGCACGATGCACAGCGGTGCATAAAAAGACGGTACTTTGTCATGATAGTCATGATAATCAGTAATTATCTCTCCACTGGATGCAATCCCTCGTTTGTAATGTGTTTTATTGTGTTTGGTTTTATAGTTCTGGGATGCAGCATCACGTTTTGGTAAGGAGCATAGCATTTCCATCAGACGCTTGTGATATTCGACCAATCACAGTGCACTGATAGCTGGCTGTTTTAGAATGATGAGCTGTACAAAGCTACGAGCCGGGGGAGGCGGGGCTTAGAGGAGAAACAAAAATGTACAGAATGTGGAAAATTATTTGTTTTTAATATATTGAATTAGACCAAACACACAAAATAATGTTCTTTTTAGCAACACCATTTGACCCCTTTTAGATCTGGAATGTGCAGAAGGCCCTTGCCTTGAACACACAACCAAAAGTACCTTGAAGACAAGTTTTGCTTAGCGGAGCTTAACCTTTTTGCAAATGTGTGTTCATTTGTCCCGCTGGATGAAGACTATAAACGTGGAATAGGTTTGAAAACATAGTTACGATCTCTTTGATCCTTCTAAACTTTATTCTGAAGGGTTTTTTTTTTCCTCCAGAACTTCATGTTGCGATAACCATGTGGGATACTTCTCACATAAGGCCAGCAAGCCGGAAATATGAGAAACAAAATCGCAACATGACTTCACGGTTTTTTATGCCAGGTGCTGTTTCACAGGAAGATGTTGCCTGACTCACCTCATAGATGATGCTCAGAGTGACACAGCGACACACGATGTCTCTCATTCATATGCAAAGAAAAACAGCTAAATAACTAAATTGCACAGCCATATGGCAAAAAAAAAAAAAAAAAAAATCAATTATCATTATCAGTAGTAGTATTGTTGTTATTGTTATAATTAAATTGTGTATTTTACATGCATTAGGAATTTATTTGTATATTTTCCGCTTTACAACATTCTAAAAAGATTCTCTTGCACTCGTTTATTGAACGGATGGCTCACATGCAGCTCTATAAAGCTTTTAGCTGAATGTCCCTTCTTTTAGTGACAACACCGAAAGTCACCTCAGATCAGAGTGAAATTTCATTGTGACGAGGGGGGGTGGTGACTGTGCAGTTTTTATTGGTCTCGGTATTGGGTAGTTAAACAGGTCGCTAACCCACTCGCTTCACACCACGTTCCCGGCAGATTGTAGTCTTACTTTACGTGGGACGATGACCTTGCTGCTGTTGATTGATAGTCAAAGCAATAACACACCATCAAGATGAGTCGATGCAACTCAATGCAACGCAACACCTCCGCTCCTTCATAAAAGCACTGATGGCAACGCAAAACAGAAATAAAAGGGACAGGGATAAAGATGGCAAAAGTGTCATGACAACTAAGCGACAAGTTCGAACATCATTTTAAAACAAGCGCCGTGTGTAGAAATGTGTAAAAACCTCCAAATGAAAACCGCGGTGGGACGCCTCTCTAACAGTCATGATAAAAAAGTCAAACAAAATGTAACAGGATCGTAAAAATAGAGGTGGAAAAAGACAATATGTCATTCTCCCGCTGTCACCAATCTGGGTCTATTTCAGACCTCAGCAGGGCCACTGATGGAGTCGAGTGAGGTCGGCAGGGCTAAAAGAGAGCAGAAATAAATTTCAACTCTGCCACAGAATGCTGCGTTTTACTATTGCTCTTACAGTAGGGCAGCATTTACATTTCTATGTCTAAATGAATGACCACTTACACAGTAAATGATACTGGGTCTAAGACATAAGAACACGAGGCTGCATCTGATACAGGTATATTGTCAAACTATTTTAAAAAATATTTTAATTTTTGATTTATTTCTTCTTTATAAATTTATTGTGTTTTTGGAAATAAATAATAAAAATATGTTTAGACCTTTAAAATAGGAAATGAGTAAATAAATAATTCAAATACAATTGCATTGCATTATATTATAGACTCTAGTAAATATATAACCATAACCATATCTGTCTGTCTGTCTGTCTGGAGAGTAGTACCATCTAATAATTCACAGTGAATACATTGCACATATTGAAGTTATTTTTTTCTATTCCCTCAGTAATACCCCAGACCACAATTTCCGGTAGACTCGTGTGTGATTAGGTGGTTTGTGCGAGCAAAACTCTGAAAACAGCTTTCACACCAACTAAATGAACTAAAATCCCATCCCTGCCAAACCCTCTAAAGTGAGAACGACCATAAATTACAGCAGCCGGCATTGCTCTTGCTCTCTTTTCTGTCATGCTGTAACTTCTAGAGCTGACATCACAAAATGTTTAGTGGGAAGATAATACAGCATAACACTGCAAGCATCAATGCATCCCGTGAAACATATGGTATATTGGAGCAGTGCTGACGCATAAGGACACAACTGATCTGTGCTTATGAAGTGGAGACAATTAACCAGCTCTCATTTAAACTGCATGGGAGAAAAGACATATGCCTAATTGTCTTAAAACTTTCACAAAAAAAAAAAAAACACATAAATTGGCAAATTTTACAAGAAAAACAGTAATCACACCGTTTAATTCAGTACAGCAAACAAAGCATAGACATTTGCTAAACTGCATAATTAAGTTAAGTGCACACCAACCAAAACATCACAATTAGCAATGTACATGGGTGGAGCTAATGAAGAAGAAAACAACTTATCCGGACCGAATGACAAAACAATTAGCGTGGGCGGCTTATACGTGAAGCATATAAGTAATATTTAAATGAAGCCCGCTAGAACCAGAAAGACAAAAATAAAAAAATCCTTCCCGCAGCTAATTTGTAAACATGCTTGGCACTGCAGCAAACTACACGAGTGATGAAATAATTATAAAGGCCGATTCATTTCATACAGCCAAGAAGGCTGATTGTACATTTTCAAGGTAACACAAGCCTAACAGTATCCCCAAAGTGTGATATTACGTATTAGACACAAAGGGAGAAAAATAAATATATATTTAAGTAAAATCAGCCATGTGTGTTGTGTCCTCACATCACATTAAGAGCGTGATTTATGTGATAAAATAGGAATGCCTTCCGGGGGAGAGCGAAAGCTGAAAATGACACCTGCCTGGGCTGATGAGACCTTTCATCTACACACACACACTGATGCACAAACACGGCAGGCCCTTTAATGCAGCCCAACCACTTTTCACCACAAGGGCAATAAAGGCCATAAATAATCCACTCCACATCCACTGTCGGAAAGTATGAGCGTGCAAACCGACATCTTCCGTATGCCTGGCAATCTTGAAGAGCGCTTCGCTCACGGTTTTATAGCATCTGCACACATTTGCCCAGAATTTCGCCCGTGGTCTCTGTCATTAGGCACTTATGAATGAGCTCAACCTGGGAGCTGGTTCAGCGTTTTCAGGGTTTCTCTTAAAGTAAAGTGCTTCATCTTCAAAAAAAAAGAAAAAAAGAAAAAGAAATACAAAGGTGCTACATATGGAAAAGAATCGCCCCTTTCAAGGTTGATTCACTAATGGAAGCAAAAAGTGAGGGCTATGATGTTGATGATATTTCAGCCCATGGAGGATATCATCGAGTGTTTCTATAACTACTGTGTGCAAGTCCCCAAAGTTGATTTATTTATTTATCTTTTCCAATCATATACAGTGGGTAAGGAAAGTTTTCAGAACCCCTTAAATGTTTGTGACTCTTTGTTATATTGCAGGCATTTACTAAAATGAAGTACATTTTTTTTCCTCATTAATGTACACACAGCACCCCATATTTACAGAAAAACACAGAATTGTTGACATTGGCAGATTTATACCTCTATTCTAAAAGAAAAACTGAAATACCACATGGTCTTAAGTATTCAGACCCTTTGCTCAGTATTTAGAAGCACCCTTTTGATCGAATACAGTCTTTTTGGGAAAGATGCAAAAGGTTTTTTTTTTGATGCAATTATTTGCATCAATAATACAAGTTTTTGTTTACATAGAATATGTGTGCAATGTAAAATATGTAAATAATATGTAAAATATTCTAAATAATGTACAATATGTGTGTCTACGTAGTGTAAAATTATTGTGTATATTTAATTTTTTCACTTATTTTTTTCCAGAACTGTATATATATATATATATACACACACAGTTCTGGAAAAAAATAAGAGACCACTGCAATTCACTCCTAAATCAGTATCTCTCTGAGTATGACAAGCATTTCATGCCTGTCTTTGTTACATTTCTACACAAACATACTTCATTCTGTTTATTGAGGTAATTATTTGGTGAGCACCCGAATCCACATGTATTTAACGGATAAAACGTATAAAAAGGACTGCTGTAATCAACACTATCCTTTTGCAGTGTCACCAGTTGGATGGTAAAAAAGTCTTTCAAAAGTAATTAAGTAAAAGTAAACAAATAGTAAACAAATCATGCAATGTGCTTTCCGGACTGTTCCTTTTAGATTCTGTCTCTCACAGCGGAAATGACCCTATGCTGAAAATTAGAAATTGCGCAATAGTTTTCGGCACCTATTTTGTCTAGGATCTCAAAGCATAACCTATATAATCTAGCATCTGCGTGCAAGCCTTCTGTTGCATGGCAAAATGTAGTATTTCTTATACAAAATGTGAGAAGGGTCAGACAGTTTTTCCTGACAGGCTCTGCTATATTTTTCTTATAAACATATTGAAAACTTTGCTCAAGTTTAGTGTGTAAACTGAAATATAGACAGTCGCATAACAATGTATGCTGGCTATGACATAAATCAAAGCACATGGCACACAGTGTTTGGAGAATAATGTGTGCGACAAACGCTGCCATTGTGATGAAAGCACAATCTGCATACGCGCTGCTTACACGTGCAGTGTGAACCCGGCGTAAACGTAAAAGATTGTTCTCATTGCAAAGACAAATATTACGGTATGTTTTAGCTTGATTCAAACCAACATTATTTGGCTGTGTTAATAAACAGACGTATTATGAAAATGATCTGTGTCCTGTTATTTATCTTTTGAAAAATGGTTAGGATTCAGGTGTAGTTGCAAATCGTGATAAATCCTGATTAATCCACTGAAAATCCTGATTAATTTGATTAAAAATGTTAATCATTTGAGCCCTAATACATATATATATATATATATGTGTGTGACTGAAGATTGTGTCTACTGTTAAATTAAACAAAAATCACTGTCTTTAAAAATGTCTTTTTACTTATTTTATTATATTTCTCTTTACTGTATATCTAACAACTATAAGAAAGACTGCTCACTTATTAAGTGCTAAGAGGGCATATTCAGTGGTACATACAGGAAACAAATAAAAGCCTTGGCGTTGAATTGCTCATTAGAATCTGTGGATTAAAAAAAAATAATGTGTGCTTTTCTTGGCTGAGCAAGAAAGTGTCACTGAAAATGCTAGTGTCATTGAAAACGGTAATATGTTAATTCATTCGGTAATGAATGTTTTGGAATTTAAAGGTTTTCATGATTTTCTTTTTAACTAAAACCATCTTTTATCCCAGTCAACTTTCCTGACATGTTGAAACATACATTTTCTATAGAGCAATAGCTAATTACCCAAACATACATGTATAATGGATTTTTCTCCTTCTCTCATCCAAAGTGTTTTTTATCCTCAGATACCGTAATGAATATACTCTGAAATAACTAGATCACACATAATCAAATCTGTATTTTCTCACCCAGTTCTTCAGACACTCTGATCTGAGGAAAAACACAACTTCATAGTTATGAATTCCTCCAAGTACATCCATTACAGATATCAAGCTACGACTTCCTCCCATTATATTGACTGTGGTCCATTGGCCTGTTCACTCTGAGCTTTTAATCCATTTCCTGAGTCAAGTTACTAAATACACACATTATCGTCAGACAAAGGTTATTGATTAAAGTGGACAGGCGTTCGTCATCCGAAATAGAAGGACGCTCTCTTTACACTCTGTATAATTACCTTTTTCTCTCTAATTGAGGCAACAGATAGAAAATATGCCGAACAAAGCAGAGAATCAATATTAGAGCGGTTAAAACAAGTTTTAGCTCAATTTGGCGCCGGAACAGGAAAAAGAAGGATTAGCAGAATTGTGGCGGAAATATGAGAGGGGAAAGAGGATGAAGGCATGTGTAATGCTGCTAGTCAGCAGATATCAACAGAGCGCAGACAAAGAGCTCCCACATACGATCATGGCGAATTCTGCTGAATGGATTTAGGATGGTAATGTTAATGTTTGTCATCTGTTAAAAAAATAAATAAATAATGCAAACAGGTCCCCACTTTTCTACATCACATAGTGGGTTTATTTTCAGCAAATGTTTACACAGAGAAAGAGGGCCAAGCTATTATTCTCAATGTAGTGTTGCTGCGGGTGCCATGTTCTGGAGACGCTGTGTGTCATTGTGAAAGTGAAATTACTTTGTCCGTGCTTTCAAAAGAGGACATATATAGAAGTCAGTTCAACACAAATATATTAGTGTGTTCAGCACATTTACGGAGGACTGGTTGCTGAACCTGACAGAGCAGTCTATGCTGGCTGTGCACAGAGATTAGAAAGAGAGGCAATCCTACCTCTGCAAGAACGGCCTGCTGCTGACAACCCACGCTCTTGTTTGATATGTTAGTATCAATATGTTAGTCTTAATGTTATCTACAAGTCAGTTTTCTCCAAAACAGTGACTCATTTAGAATATAAATGGCGTTCAAAACATTGAGTTCCATCACTTTCACCAAAACGGATCACACTATATTTTTAACATCACCTCATACTTCAGCTTCTCATTAAATATGCTGACCAATCAAATGCTGTGAAGAATCTGAAGCGTCCACTCCCTATAAATAGATGCTGAAGCTTCAGCTGAGTCTCTTGCTCACAGTGACAGTATTTTCTGTAGGGTGAATGGAAAGTGTAGACGATAGGGACAGATTCAGGCAGTGTAAACATGCTTTGATTGGGGCAAATTAGGCCTTTTTTTAATGTTATGTAGCGGCAGTGCTCACTGTCTAACTGGACTTTTTGTCTGATTTTGGTCCAGAGACACGATCACGCAATTTTAATTTTAATTTCAGCAAATTTTAAACACTTTTAAAGGTTTCATCCAGTGCCACATGGACTTTTTCAAGCTGTTTGGACTGAAATGTGTGTTGAGAGTGTGTGTGCACAACCACCCTACAATGATAAAGATCCACCAGTAGTTTTGTTTTAATTCAATAAAAAAGAAGTTGCCCCTCCTGAAATCAAGCCATTCTCAAATGTATGTCGGTGTGACATCACACTGACAGAGTCCACTCCCACAATAGTTGATTGACAGCAGCGTGTCACACAGACTGAACTGGTGTGTTACCTCAGACCCGCCCTGAGTGAGCCGTCATCAGACCGAGATGCAGAGACAAGCAAAACGTTAACACTTTGCGGTTAGGGTACATTAATTACTATGATTTCATGATGAATTATCAGGAACTAACATGAGTCTTTCATTCATAACTTCATGGATGAACTACCCATCAGTTAAGACATTAACTAAGATGGGTACATTATGCATGATGCATAATCATGATGTTTTCTTTGTTCACAAGAAAGAGAAAGAAAGAAAAGTATTTATTTTGGATAAATCTTTAGTACATAAATTTGTACACAACATTTGTACATACATTTAGTACATAATGTTGTACATGTATTTGAATAACTTTTGAATGGTTTATAGTTTAATATCTGTGTTTAGTTTGGTTTTGCTTCGATCTTCTTGCTTGTATCATATTCATGTTAAAGAAATCATGTCTAAAATTGTACTCTGCAAGAGTGGGAAGATTCGGACCAGATAACGTTTGATTTATGGTTTGGGAGGAGAATTCTCACAACACCCTAAGCTAGACTTATATCTATTGGTTAAAACACGATTTTGGGATGTGTCCAAAGATGAGTTTAAAAGCTCAAGACACTATTCAAATCATGCTCTAAGCTCTCTTAGCTCTTAGTCTAGACTCTGAGCCTATTCTCGTTCAGTGAATCGCAGACAGACTCGGAGATTCGCCGTAATACAGTGATTCTGTTCAAATTCCCATCAAATGATTCTGATAATATTCTGAAAAAACAAACAAACAAACAAACAAACAAAAAACTATTACGCCCATAAATGACACAAACACATTGCAGTTCATATGCAAACTTGTTAATTCTTGTTCATAGGGATCTACCATCATCTTTTTTAAGCTGAAGCTTACACTGCAATTAACACACTGGTATTCAGTATTTCAAAGGACCAAGTCACCACTTTAGTTGAGGGGCCACACACGATGAAGTCATGAGAAACTAATGCTTAGTTAGTGATGTTGGGGTGTGTTTATTTACCTAGAGGGCTATATGAACATAATTACTTAAAACAACAACAACAACCAAAAACATTAGTTTTTACATTAAGTAGTTTTATCTGCACAAAATAATGAAAATTTTATGCACACATTCATGCAAATTAATGTACTACAGATTTATCCGAAGTAGATAGTAAAGAAAACATAATCATGTGTAATAAATCATAAATCATGATGATGTACCCATCTTAATTAATGTCTTAATTGATGTGTAGTTCATCCATAAATTCATGAATGAAAGACTCTGAACTCATGTTTGTTCCTGATAATTCATGAGATATTAATGCATGAAGAAAGGCATAATTCATGCATTCATTTATGCATGAATTCATAGTAATTCATGTACCCTTACCGCAAAGTGTTACCAGCAAGACTCCTGAGCGATTGAGGTGTTTTGTTGTTGAATGTATTAATGAACATAGCAGTAGTTGCATTGGTGGAGGGGAAAACAGCAAAACATTCTAAATATTGCTGTTATTGTGCCATGAAAAGCAGTTTTAAGAGTATTTCAGACGAGAATGTAGTTGTTTAAAACACAAATCTGCGGTTTATTAAAAAAGAGAGCGCCTATTTAAAAGTTTGCTTCACCGGGTGTTCAGTGCTCATGTATCCGCCGAGGGTTTGCGCCATTTGTGCCTACCTAACTTGCGCCGCTTAATGTGCGCAATTTGCGTGATTCTAATCGCGTCTTTGCATTGACTTAACATGTAAATCACTCGCACTCGAACATGTAAATCACTCGCACTTGACGCTTCACAAGGTGTGAACGCACCTTGAGAGTGCCTCGGAAAAGAGGGGCGGGGTCCGCAGAGCTCATAAAGATTTAAAGGGGAAGTACACAGAACAGAGTGATTTCTAAAGAGCTGTTTTTTCAGTGATTCAGTGGGAGATTATCGAATATAAGCATGCCATAAATAGTGAAATATAATGTTTAACTTAATAGATGTTATTAATTTATATTAATTATTATTTAACCCAGTTTATATTATTATGGTATACATTGGTGTTTATTTTTACTGTGAGCTGTATTACTGCTAAGATAAGTGGTACCACCTAACGTTAGATTAGTTGTGACTGATCAGACCTTTGGATCCATTTGCAGCGTGTTTAATGGGTAGTCAGGCAGGCAATGGTTGGTACACAGCAAAACAACAATGTCAGTGGCAGGCAAGAAGAATAGTCGATAAACAGGCAGAAGATTAGAGCAGGCAGGGAGAATCAAAATCCAGAAAACAGTCCAACAAAATACCAGGCAATCAATACAGAAAAACGCTCAGAAATGACACTGTGAGTAATCAAGACTTCGCGTAGATCTAACGCGGAGATCGCACTTAAATAAGGCTTGAAATGCGGAACACCTGGGCCGGAATATGTGCGTGGGTAAAATGAGTCCGGGTAGGAACGTTAGAACTCGAGCGAAGGTTCCCGCTGCCGAGTTTCGGAGAGAGCCACGGAGGTGCGGCTTGTGACAGAAGTGTTCTATTTTCACTTGTTATTATAGATTTACATTTTTGTATCTATCCAGCTTTTGGAAAACAAGAGACTATGGCACATTAAAAAAAAAAAAAAAAAAAAAAAAGGAAAAAAAATTAATTTATTAAAGGAGAAAAAGTTTATGTACATTTAATGTATTTATTTGTATTTTATGTGTGTTTTTAACATTGTAAATATATGCCCTTTTTGGGAAAAAAAAAGATGACCATAGACTGACGAGGAACCATATATGGTAATTTCATTGACCTAGATTTACAACAAAAAATTTTAATTATTTTTATAAAGTCACAAAAGCTTAAAAGTCTTGTTATAGCCTCCGATAACATTCCAGGGTTGAAATGATGAATTTCCAATTATTTCAGTGAGTGCCCTATAAAGGGTTAATACGACACTGCTTCTGCGTGGTTATGATAACTATTTTGTTTTAGTAAGAGTTTTATATTGAATCTAGGGAGTAATCTATTAAACTGTGGCTGTCAAATGTGGCTTCGTTTTCCCAACTCAACGGCTCTGGCCAGAGCAAATATGAATGCTATTGGCCATTTTAAAAAGGCTCGATATGTTCCACCCTGTCTGTCTTCTTGTTTCAGTTGAAATTACGTCAACTCGTGAAAGAACGCTGCATATTTCAAGGCACTTCAGGGAACATTAAGTAGGTTACGTTTTGCTTGTTGTTTGTCGTTTCTCCACTCATGAACGCAGACTTGTGTTACGAGGCATGATGCAAAGCGATGCATAATAACTTATAATCAGTTATTATATCCCCACTGAATGCAACAAAAGCCTCATTTGTAATGGCTTTTATTGTTTGTTTGTTTTTTAGCTTTTTGTCATTGCGTCAGGACACGACATCACATTATGGTTACGTTATGAGATATTACATTATTTGCACATTTGTAAGCATGTGCCCCAACCCCTGCTCCTAAACCTACCATTTGTCAATAAAACACCAGAAATAACAGGCAGATACAACTACTGTTAAAACTTTGTTTTATTCTCTTCTTCGCATGCTTCAGAAGACTTGGAATACAACACAACTTGCTTGTAATGCTTTTATACTGCTTGTTTATGGTCAGTTTTTGCAGTAGATGCGTGTTTATATTATTCAGAAATGGGTATGTTAAGGGTAAAGGTGGGGTTAGACGCTATTGTTTTATTATATTACAGTAGTCATGGGCTTCTTGGGGTTAGGACAGTGTATTCTTATGCTGCCATCAGCCAATCAACATTGCTATGGTGCCACTTTTCCGACTGATCCAGAGCGATCGGTCACACGGCAGTACTTTATTAAACCACAAATTCCAATAATTCCATACATTTACAGAGAGTGACAAAATCCAACCACACTGGAGTTCATAAAACAGGCTCAAAACACCACGCAATAAACATTGCTTTGTCCCCGAGGCACTGAGCGCTGTAATGGTGTGTGTGTGTGTGTGTGTTCTTACATGAGAAGAATTTCTTGCCCGATAGAGGACAGATGGCAAGCGGACACGAGCTTACCCCTCTCTCCTTTCCCTCCATCTGGATGCTTTTCCAGGTAGGGAGCGAAACATTGCCACAAAAGCAGACCCACATCAAAGAAAGAGACAATATGGCTGCTCATAAAAGGCGGGCAGTGATTTAACTTAAACCACAGTCAAGAGGGGATACTTGCTTGTTTTCCAGCCAGTACGGCTGTGCATCAGTGTTTCAGTCGTTCAGAGAGGAGGAAATGAAAGAGAGGGAGATGGACAAAGAGAAAGAGAAAGATTAGTGCAAAAAGCATCAAGGAAAAAGGAGAGGAGAATCAATACGCTCATTAATATCGGCCATTTTGCATCTGCAATGAAGCACTTTATTACGATAAACCCAGCATTAGGTTAAACTCACCTTCATATCTCAGATGAATTATAGACAAAAACTACTGGAACAGAATATCATGTGAGTTATGTCACAATTTACATTTTTGGGTGAACGACTCCTTTAAAATGCAATATTTCTACTGGAAATATGACATTCACAATCGACAAGGGTGGGAAGGGATAATAGAGGGGCAAATTTTACAGGCCATTTGGGATTTGGAGAGGAAATGTAGTGAGACAGAAATCTAATTTAATATATGTCACAAAAGACGGGTGATGAGACTTCACATTATCTCACTAACGTGGCATTAATGGCATGTGTCATAATAGAAGCAATAACGCAAGATTTACAGACTGCAGGCAGCCGAGGAGGATGTCAAAACCAAGTTTTCAAAGATGCATGGATGTGTTACCTGTCATTTAGCAGATGCCTTTTCAGCGCGGTGCACTAATTGCAGAGACTGTCTGATTCGAGCAACCTGGGTTTGTGGGTTATGCTTGATGGAAAATGGTAAATATTGGCATTATTTAATGTGGTAATGTGAAAAGCACAATCCCATTAGTAAAACGATATCTACAGTGTATATCCAACTACATGCACGCATGCAAGTGCTGTCAAAAAAATGAATCATGATTAATCACACTCAAAATCTATGTTTTTTTGTTCATTATATATGGGTGCACACAGTGCATATTTATTATGTAGGCTATATATAAAGTAAATATGCACACATGTATATATTTCAGAAAACAATTGTTATGTTTATATATTAAATACATATTTAACAGCACTACTATCTATCCATGTTCACACACACGCATGCATCATACATTTTTGATATCTAGATATTTCTTGATATTATAGTTATTATTGCATATTAAGTATTGCAGTAACGAACAGCTACATAAATATAATAATAATAATTCAGACACTTATCTGAAATAACGTATGCAAAAAATGTAACTGTAATACATAAAGTCATAAAGTAATTGACTACACACACACAAATATCTGGACTGCAATACTTAGGAGCTGAAATCCAATTTAGTTGTACATTTAAGCTGTGAATATGTCACATCAATTTGCAATAATCCAATGGAACCACTGAATTTGTGAAATTAAGTGAAATAAAATGACATTAAATTCTATATGATATTATGCATTGCATTTTTAAACAGATCGAACATTTCAGAAGTGAACTCTAGAAGGTGAATATGGATAATTGAATTTTGAAAAAAATGAAAATGTGTGTAAAATGCGTTTAATTGAAAAAAAGAGCAATGTTAATTTAATGTTAACGCTATTTTCCTTTTCAGTAAGCACAATTTAACATGCTTTGTTTTGAAGGTATCCTTTATGATTTTCAATTTAAGGATAAAACGTACAGTATATTACACAATCAATAAATATCTAACTATACATCCTGAATGAGAGTGTAGGCAGTGTTCTGCATGACAGCGTTAATATCTTTAAGTGTCATGCTTAAACATATGCAGTTGTGATATAGGCCTAGTAACTTTTAGAATAGGAAATTAGTCCTTTTCTCTTTTGCACACTTTTGAGATCAAAGCTGCAACCTTTGTCTCACCAGCTGAGATTTCCTCCCCGACGTGCTACCACCACTCCAATGCCACGGGGGGGCTTCGCTGCTCAATGTCCAATATCGTTAGAAAAAACATCACAGAAAAACCATCCACCTTCCTTTCTTTTCAAAGGCAGAAGATTCAATCATCACGACGCCCAACCATCATTAAAAGGTTCAAAAGCTGAGATCACAGGGAATTTTACAGGTACGTGTTCAATTATGGATTATAAGTAACGAGGGAGGATTTTAACGTGACACCAGCGAGCATCAAAAATGCATGCGCCGCGTAAGGAATACGAATAGTGGTTTTTTGTTTCTTTTCCGAAGTGAGTGAAGTTGAAAAAATACAAATGTATTTTTGAGCGTGTGTGTTTTCAGCGGCGTGCTCCCTTGCTCTCTGCAATGTCTACAAGAAAAAGTACTTAACGTAAGACACTTTTAGATGTCTAGGTGTCTGTATCTTTTCCTCTTCGAGGCACTGCACTCAGGAGGACTTCTTTCAGACCGAACTGTGTCTTGAACGCAACGATCATGGCCATTAAGCGCCGTGATCACTGTAACAGTGTGCTTTGCCACCCCTCGCCCCAGTGATAATGATCTAAGCAGAGGGGGTCTGTTTAACTGATGGTGGCAATCTCAAACCTGGAGAACAAGTCAAGTCTTTTAGCTCCAAGACTACGAGTATCGGACACCTTGACTGTTTTCCCAGCTTTTGTCCTGTTGGAACAATTATTTTATTATTTTTTTCTTTCTTCCAGGGAGATTTACCCAACATGTCTTGAGAAGCTCCAGAGGTTCTGGACTATTTTTAGCAGCAGGGCTGCATTTGATGAGTATGTGGGCGGAAATTCCCAACTCTCTCCCAATGCTAGCGTCGTAACTGCCGTAAGATGCGAACGTTAGTGGGAACTGACTACAAGATCAGCGTTCTCTTTCAGGTTCTGCCTTGATTAACACATTGCTGTGCTCGCATGTGATGGTACCTTCATGTCGTGTTCAGTTGGTTTCTTCATGGGGACAGATTTGGAAAAAAAATGATGTAGCATCACTTGCTCGCGAATGAGAGTCCAAACAGCAGATGAAAACCATTACAACAATCCAGAAGTAACATCTTGTGAAAACGGGAAGCTTCGTGTTTGTAAGAAACAAATCCATCCTTCAAGCATTTTAAAAGGGTTACTCCACCCCGAAATGAAAATGTGTTGCAAGCCCTTAAAAGCTTGGTTAGTCTTCAGAAAGATATGTTGGATGAAAACCAGGAGGCTTGTGACTGTCCCATTGACTGCCAAGTAGTCAAGATCCAGAAAAAAAATGCATCATCAAAATATGATGCACTGCAGAGCATCCATTGGTGAGCAAGTTCTTTTAATGGTCTTTATTGAAAAAAAAAGTATTCACAAAGCATAAACATCATGCCATCTGCTTCAGCTTAAATAATAACACATATAGTATAAATAGATAGTTTACCCCAAAAATTAAAATAGTTTTTATTTACTCTCCCACATGACTTCTGTGGAACACAAGTAAATGATGACCATTGATTTGTGGGTAAACTACCTCTTTAACGGCACATATGTCACATAGCTTCAGATGATGCCAATCTCACAGAGGACTTCAGATGATGCCAACCCTGGAACAACACACAGCACTGCCGAACTCTGCTACTAATTTATAATGTTCCTTGTCTGTTCGATTACGTCATTAATTGACCTTTATCTCACATCTATGCCATATCTACATGTACAAACTACTACTACATATACTGTAAACATTACTTTGGTGCAAAGCTGCTTTGCAGTGATATGTATCATGAAAAGCGCTATACAAATAAATTTGAATTGAATTGAATAGCAGTGCACAACATCAACAACAAAGCACCACACGAAACATAGATACCTGGGCTTGCGCACTTATATCTAGTATGTTTCTGGCCTGAGATAACCCCCTCCATCCCAAAACACATATTGATCTTCTATCTTCTATTTACAGGAAATACTTGTGGCTTGCATAGAAATTTCTACACGGAGTTCACACAAACACACTGCACAATACTCATATTCTCACTGCAGTTATTTTCCACACAAATATATTCATTCAGGTGAAAAGAGTGAGAACAGTCATACTTTCAATTGCATGGCCGTCACAGATAAAGCTTCTTCACGTGTTGACAGCAGGTTCACAGATCAAGAAGGCCATCTACCCTAGAGTAATTAGAAAGACACACTTCAACTTGCCTCATAATTGTGGGAACTATATTGGCTGACAGTCGGCCCGTTATCTTCAGACGGGGCGGGGGGCAGTTACTTCTCGCCCATTAGTGATGTTTATTCCAAGCATGTGCTCCTGTCAGATACACCAAATGGGTTTAAGTCTAGTATTGACCTCGTTTACCCTGCTGTCGAGCTGCTAAATTATTCCAAGGGGCATAAAGTCGTTTATAGAAGTCTGAAGAAGGGTTTTTTTTTTTTTTCTGGGTGGAATTAAGGTGCGCTATCGACTACGTCTGCAACTGTAGGTAAAGACATAATCCACAGTTTAACGTTATTGTTAAAAAATGAAGCAAGGAAATGGAAAATAATCTCCTTTCACGAAAGAGTGAAATTTTAATATCCCATCTAGCGCTATCCACCCGTTTAACATAATGACTCTTCTTTCTATGAAGCGGGCTAAAAGTTTTTAAAAATCAGGGATGAATAATGAGCGATAAAAGAAGTGAAGATCTTTTGATTTTCTTAAATAATCACAAGTGGGAGTTAAATTACTTTCCATAAAAGTGTCAAGGTTTTAAAACTCAAAGCCTGGTCCATAAAAAGAGAAAAATGTCTTTAACAGCCGCCAGAACTTTCCCATTAGGTGGGAAATTAAAGAAGGAAAAAGAAATCGGGCAACAAAAAGAGAACAATAAAAGGAAAAGAGTGTGGCATTATGTAAAATTGGCCGCTAAATAGCCCAGGGCTGTTTTAATCCCTTTTTTGTGCGAGAAGCTTTTTCGCTTCACGAAGCTGAAAAGCAGTCGATATTGTGTTCTAGCACGGGCTTCTAATGCCCTCTCTTGTATTTGTGAATTGACCTGTTTGAGGTTTCGGCACATTTAAATGATGAACTGCAGGAGAATCCAAAGCCCTATTTACACCTAGTATTAACATCCATCTCAAGTGATATGATCACATGGTCAACTGAGACACATCACCATTTACACCTGGTATTTGGGTGAATCTCACTAAGAATGTGTCAAGAGTTCTTCCATGCCTTCTTAACATGTTAGTTGCTATAAAATAAAAGCTGTAACCCAGCTACTAACTACTTTATCTCTATAGGGGATTGTGTAGGTTTTATTGGATGGATGGATAAAATTATTAATGAAAGGATTGTACTATTGATTAAAACCTGGTCTGAAGTCAACGGTGCGGTATTTTTTTATATTATTATTAATTTAAAGGGCACATTTGTAATGTGCACCGACAGTATAGGCAGTTGGACAATGCATACGCACTCTGCAGCAGCACACAAACATGCCAAATATTAAAACCTCTGTGGACCATACGACTGGCAATGCCAAACTCTGCTACTTCACTTTGTCCTCTCTCATTTGAGATTTTTCCTAACCTAAACTACAATCTTTAATTCGGCGCTTAGCGTCTACGTCACGGTTCTAAGCCTGCCTTCTGCTAGCTTCAGAGTCGGAGAGAAACCGTAAGTAGCCTGCTGCCTCAGACGGAGTACAGACGCGAACTGACATTGAGCTGAAGTACGTAGTCTGACGCAGTTAGGCATTCTGACCTAAGTACGATTAGATCATTGAAACAAGGCCCTAAATGTTGTCCAAGAACGGAATGGTAGCTTTTTGTCCATACTTTATTATCTTGTCCACATGTTCTGTATGCAATAGCTTGGTGACACTGACAAACGCATCATCATCTGACATCACTGTATCACCTATCGCATCACTCATGACCCTCTGCTGAGTCACTATACAGAGTTTAACCCCACTCTGTAGTCAATTCAGGTCAGACAAACCTCACTGCTTCCTGCTGCCACAGGATATCTGTAACCACACAGTGACATTTATATTAAGCATTTGTCTATTCTTCTTTTCAAATTCATAAAGCCTATTTATGTCTATAGTAGATAGTGTAGATTTTATTTGTTGCTGGATTGGTTACATTCCAAGTGGCTTACTGCTTTTTCCAACTATATTATTTCAGCAGTATTCATTAAGTAAACCCAGAAACTTACCAGTTCTACTCTTTGAGCCAAAGGAACCTCATAAGCATGGTTCACCTTTTTTAATTATCAGTGCATGCTAAATTATACTCAAAGAATGATTAAAATGCCATAACATGGTTTTCTTTTTATTAGTGTCAGGCACAGGCACACGGGTGGGTGATGAACCAGCAGAAATATACCGGACTATTGTTTTGATCGCAGCCATGCCAGTGTTGCCTGTGGCACTGAATCTCCAGCACAATGGAAATGTGTGAATGTGAGTTTACAGTCTGAATGAAATGTGATTAGATAAAAGGACATCTTTGTATTGAGTTATCATGTCCTCGCTAGTTGAATGCAAAACAAAAAGCCTACATATGTCGTAAACACGGCTCGGAAAGTTTGAGATAGTCCAGCTCAGTTATCATCAATAACAAGTTATCAGTACTTCAGTGAATTTTTACGTATAAATGATTGTAAAACTTTTTGTTAAGGATTTTGTTGGACACTTGTATTGAAATTTGATCATCTGCACGCCATCCATTCGCTGGACCTCCAGAGTCAGCAGGCTATTAATAAACAGTATAACATCAGATCTTGAAGCTAACAGTGCTGGCTTGTCTGAACATGCCATTTTGTTGTTATTAATTTCAAGGGTGCACGCATTTCAGTCGTTCAAATTAGTCCACACATTTTTCAATCTCATGCACAGTCTCCCTTTTGGTGAAAGGGTTTCTTTTTAGCTCCAATTCTACAGTCTAGATACCAAGGCCTCACCGTCACTGTGAAAAGCAGCAAATTAACGTAATTCACACAAACTGAAAAGCACAGGGGTATTACTCGTCGCCTAGGACATGTATTCCCACTGGGAGGAAATTAACATGCCATAACTAAGAAAAGTATCAGTGGGGTGGTCAGACCGGTGCAGCACTAGATCAGTGGGTGCTTTTTATCTGCAGATTTGTTTTGACATGCATTCACAGCTCTCCTAAACACCTCATTTAAAATGGTACACAGACAAACTGAGTTAAAAAAAGTGAAATGTCAGAGTTTAATTACAGTATTATTAATATTATTAGTGATGTTGCTATTGCTAATACTGTAATTACATAAGGTTAAGGATGTGAACAACTGAATGTTCAGGGTTTTAAAATATTTGTTCACACTGTGATAATGGAGTTGAAAAAATGGGACACAAATCCGGTGTTTATTTAGAGTACATTCACAAGACATTTCTGGAAGATCAAAACAATCCCAGTGTACATGCATCTGCAGAAACGGCTCAAAGATCGATGACAATTGTATAAACTACCTACGCCTCAGCACCTATCCTGTAGACTGAATATGTCATATATAATGTAACACATATACGCATTAGTCAAACGGTATTGTTTCCAAAAAATAATTAAAATAAAAATAGTAATTGCAATGTGAAACCAGTTTTTAAATGTTTGCATTTTCAGTCAAATAAATGAGTAGCGCCCAAAAAATGTAATTGTTGAAAATGGTGCCTCCTTAGAAGCTGTATGCAAAATAAATTGTGAATATCAATAAATAAAACAATTATTATTATAAAACTAGTCTAAAACCACAACTGTTGAGTAGTAAAAACAGCACAAACCTCGCTCGACAAAAGCAGCCACCAACAACAACATGGCTACCAGAATGCCACTGATGTTACTCTCTTACAATTCTAATTGAAACTTGCAGAACAGTGGAGCGGTGTCCTCTAAATCTGACATCTTTGATATACTCGGAGATATAATCTGAGATTTTATAAAGAAAACATAAGGGAATGTTGGGGTAACCCAGCTAACACACGACGTAACCGTTATGTAACCTATTTTTCATTTTTGGTAATTTCATGACTTACCAATTGGCAACGTAACCACAACGTCGTACGCACGTAATTTCATTACCATCATTTACACGTTTCTTTATATGCTCTCTGATTACCTGATATACTATTTATAATGTGTGAACTTCAAACACATGACTGAACGTTCTTTAAAGACGTGTTTATCTTCACCAGTAAGATTAAGGACAGCGCGCGCCTCCACAACAGATAACCGCGCATATTAATATTGACAAGAGAAGAAAATATTTTTTTCTATATTTTTAATATATTTGAGTTGTGAATCTTGTATTTCGTAACGATTTATGAAAGTAAAATAATGGCACAGACTGGCACATGATCTCATCTGCCGCAAAGGACAGCGTGTTTGACTGAGGAACAATCTTACTTCAGGTTCAAGTGTCTGATAATAAATAAATAGTATATAATAAATAAATAGTATGTATAAAACAAAGTATTAACTCTATGAGGACATAAATTAGATTAAACTGCATGTCCGCCCATAGAAATTGAATAAAATAAAAAGACAATAACAGCAACTGATCAGCACAAAACTATTGATCCATGACATTTCCACGACGCATAGACGTATTCACTTTTCCGGTTACCACGGCGTAACTAGTTACATCGCTACAAAACTTTGGTCACCAGATTACGTTGCAGTTACGTAGCAGTGACGTAATTTTGTTAGCTGGGAATCGGTCTGGTTCGACTGGCTCTGACAACCTGAACAATAACCTAACGCACTAGAGAGCTTTACATTAGCACACGCGTAATTTCTTTAAAACTGTGTTTCATGTATTTAGTTAGTCTGAGGAAACTGCAGAACTGGCAGTAAGTAAAGAAACTAAAGGGCCACATTTTGACCATACTTTTATTTTACTGTGCCCATCACACTCAAACAAAAAACAAGGACAGAAAAAATGGAACACAGCCAGTGTTTTTATACTTAAACACAAGACAACAGAACAACATCACATTATCATGTTACCATGTGTCTGGAGTCTATTGGGATTAGTGTCACATGTGCTGCTCTCTGAAGAGTTAGCATGGCTAGAGTCTAAATGAGCAAAGCGTGCTACAACCACTGCCAACATCCACAAACATCTGCTGGGCTCATCATCTCTAACAGATCATTTTTTAAGCTTGCGCCACCAGTTCTCCTACTTGTTTTATCTGTAATCTGTTTTACTTGCTCACAAGTCCACCAAATAAAAAAACAGTGTGAGAGAGACCAAAAAAATCAATGAACCTGGCTGATTTCATTGTCAAAGCAATGCAATAAATACACTTATGTAGCGTTTGGTCCAAACTATTTGTTACATTTAACAAATATTAACAACCTTTAATGCCGCTTTCAAGAACTCAAGAGGCACTTTGGAGACATCCCCCACTGACCACCCCGATGGGCTGCTGATAAGGAAATCCAGGCCCTTCGTTGCCATGACAACCGCTGTTTTATTGCTTTTTAAGAATGTTAGCAGAGCAACTCTGACTAAGTCTAAAGACAATGGACCTTTCCCCTAAATTAATTCACAGGAAAACTTCTTTTAAGTGAATACATATCCTTCAGGTCATTGTTTATATTGTTAGTGTCCGTGCATTTCATCTTGTGAATGGGATATTGTTTTGTGCATGTTTTTGATAGAACATCATCTTATTCCACCTCGCCAGATCACACATGTCATGCTTGGTATCTAAGAACTCGTCTTAAGACGATCTAACTGAGAGTGTATGTTATATGTTGATATCTCTGCAATTCTCAGTGTTTTAAGAATCTGTTCTAATTTGTATCTTGATCCACCAATCCAGTGTGGAGGCAAATTA
>JAUMHP010000060.1:4020290-4061920 GCA_032361065.1 Enteromius trimaculatus
TGCAATTAATCATGATTAATAGTAATTATTTATATCAATATCTATATTTCCCTTATTGAGCTTATAAATATGTTACACTTACCTTCAGTCGGTGAACTTTCTCTTAGCGCCCAGCTCTGTAATTAATGAGAAAAAAGAGCCTGCAACACACAGAGAGAGAGAGAGAGATGAAACAACACTGTGTCATTACTAGTAAACCCGGACAATGTTCATTATTAAGGCACCAATAGAACCTGAAGTAATGTTTCAGATTAGCTGCTGCTAATTGAGACTGCAGGGAGATTCAGAAGTGCGGTTAAGTTGCTTTAGTTCAAATGGTTTCTGGATAAAAGTGAGTTTGAAAAAGCAACTATTGCTGTGTTCTGAATGGAATAAATGAATCACGGCCACAAATATCGAAGGGTTGTTCCATACGAAGTCCTCAAAACTTGGCCGCTTCAAAGGACTCCTTGAAAAGAAGGCTTTTTGAGGTTAGGGTAAACAAGTTAGAAAATGCTAACTGCGTTTGCATGCTAATTGCTGCTAACTAAGAAACATTTTGATAGTTCAATGCATTCCCCTCGGTTAAAATCACAACCATGAGGAGAAAAAAAGGTTGTCACATTTGACCTAAAACAAAGGAATGAATGACCAAAATCACCCAACAGAAGAATTTGCCACCGATTCATTCAGAAACAAAACACAACTAATGTGCGGCGCTTGAAGATCAAATTTAGATCACCACTAATCGAAATATCACTTAATGATAGAGACACGGGTACAGATTCACTTGATTTGACTTCGACTGTAAGCTAATTGCCGTTTGAATAAACGAACTAATAAACAACCTCTCCGAAAGGCAACTCCTAGATAACTACACTCCAAACAGTAAACATGTAGCATTTAACAAATGCTGAAACATCACACATCTTTTTTTTACTTAGTAGCTAGTTTCTCATAGCTTTGCATGTCTGATGATTATGGTAAATTAGAGCTGTTTTGTTTTCCATGCACAATAATTACACCCATTGTCCATTCAAGCATCATCGTGAATTACACATCCCAGACCCTTAACGTTGGTTATTTTTAAACGTTATAATTTTTGAATGTAGGCAGAACACTGCTTCTTAAACAATTAAAATTAAATCCATCTTCAGCGCTGGGTAGATCAAATATTTAAGAGTTGACTACCTTAATGTTTTCTTAGCTCTCAGCAACATGAGAGCCATCCAAATGCAGCATGACAGTCCTGAGAAATGCTGTCCTTGTGAAGAAAAAAAAAAAAAAGGAAAATGGAGAGACAACTGTAAAACGTGTTTTGCGCCTTCTAATGAGTCATTCATTATTACACAGGCACCTCGGAGAACACCATTGGCAGCTATAGACCTCATCAGCATACATCTCCAAAGGGCAAAGGGATACGAAAAAGAATAGTTCCTTTTAAGTATTATTTTTAAAGTAAAACTTTTTGACATTAAACTATTATAAAACAGTTGAAAAAGTATGCATGTCTAGACAACACCCATTTGATACTTCTGATTTAAAGTTTAAAACGGTTTAAAAACACACACTTCGTTAAACAAGCACCATTGATTCTTCGACCTGATCATCTGACTGTTGATCTTAAGAAGTCTGTGGAATTTCCAAAGCAATAAATGAATAAAAGCCAGTGCAGAATATCAGGGTTGAATATAATCCAAAAGATAACCACAGCCTGCTTTTTGTTGTTGTTGTTGTTCTTTTGCTGTATTGTCTGGCTCAACTGCACTCTGCTATAAAATGCTGTTTGCTTGTTAGTTTACTTTGCACACCATCCTACATGTATTTCCCAACTGCTCTGGAGGTTAAAAAGTCTTTTGTTGCCAAAAGGCAAGGTAAAAGATAATAATAAAAGTATATAACTTAAATAATAATGTAGTACCTTGGACTGATCATGGCTCGTACTCAATAAATCACCACTGTAAAACTGACTTAGCAGTCCATAGCATGTCTAACATGTATACACATGCATTTAGACCAACAGCTGAAGGTCTGAAATCCATGGTAGCTTTCATTGGCCAAGGCCCACCCCTGAAGCTACTGACCGAAATGTCAAACAACCAATTACAGTTTATTTTGTTTAAGTTTCCCGTTTCATGGTATGAAAATGTCGCGACAATAACAGACTCGTGTGTAAAACTCTCGTATTATTATATGAAAAAAAATCGATATACTTTGGAAAATCAATAATTTGTTAACACTTCAGAATAGTGGGGGCAGAATAATGCATTAGTTAAGCATTAATTAATGGTTAATTTGTTCACAAATTAAAATAAAATGTTAGGTTAATCATTAATTACTAGTGTGTTTTTGCTTAACTAATGCTTAATTGTGAACAAATTAACCATTAATTAATGCTTAACTAATGCATTATTCTGCCCCCCTATTCTGAAGTGTTACCAATAATTTACAACTTCGGCAACTTTGGGTAGTGAGACACATGACTGATCTTACGTATCCGGTTAGAAATTGAAAGTGCCCAGCAAACGTGATCAAAAAGCTGCCCGATGTAGTATCAGCATATTAAAATACATCCTACATCATCCGCTGGAACACCGCTTTCTTGTAAATGAGGGTATGACTAGAAACTAGAGATTTCAGTTTCTAAAGTTTTAAAAATCATAAATCCATCACTTCACTTCAGAAGGCCATTATTATTTCCTGAAGCTGTGTGAAGCACTTTTCATGATGCATAGATGCAATTTATTTGACTTCAAAATATCGACACACATTTCTTGCCATTATAAAGCTTAGAAGCATCACACCATTTTTACTATAACTCTGATTGTACAGTACCTAGTCCCTATTTGTCTGAAAGTCGAACGTCATATAGGGCGGCTTGATGGCAATGTTTTTTAATGTCAATGACAAACTTACCTTTAGGTTAACATCAAATATATGTTTGTCTAAATAAGAGATGAAGTGGAAGTGCCCTTGTGTGGAAACAAAATTATTTTTTTATTTCTTCAAACCTGTACAAACTTGTCACTTTTACAGATTTTGCCAAAAACAGATTTGGTGCACATCAACTCTTACAGTAGCAATGCATTATACATCACTGCAAGAAAACCTGTGAGAATCGAGGCTATATGTTCATGTGACCCTGATGATGTGATGTAAGCCCAAGCGTCCTCGTCCCACCCATCTTAAGAGGACACATTTGAGTCAAGGCAAAAATCCATTTATCAAGATAATGTTGGAAAAACCCAACGGGGCAGCGGAGATGTGAGCTGGCAATAGTGTTGACTGACTGGCAGAGGCTGGCTATTACCAAGCCTGCTCCAACACCCGCGGGAAGACAAGGACCTTTTTTGGTCTCCTTTTTTCCCCTTCATGGCAGGATCTCCCAAAGACAACCAAAGGAATACAGGACGACCGAAAGTGTCTGTAATTAAAAGCGTTGATTAAACTGACGGAAAGAGGACGCGCAAAGAGAAAAACAAGGTTCACCAGAGGCAGCGGTGCTGGGAATCACAATATATATAACTCACACTCTGAAGAAGCGGGAGAGAATCTATGTCACATTAGCAGAGATGAAGACACGACTGAGATTGTTTTCATTTTGACAGCATGTCCTAAAACCCTCCACATACTAGAAAATTCACCAGAGAGGAATGACTCAACAGAAAATGCTGTTATCATTATTCTCTCTAACACCATTCCAAATCCACATCCATATGAGTTTCCATAGGTAGAAATAAGGAGATGGTGTTCCATGGTGGGCGATAGTGCATTGCCCTCCTTGAGCCTCACGAAAAAAGAGATGATTAAAAGAGTCTTATTTTGGTGGTCCTAGTCTGCATATTACTGTACCAATCAACAGCCTGAATGTCACTTTCCAACCTAAAACCCCGCCCCCTTTGGACGATCTCAGTCTGTTTGAAAATTGGACCCTACAATGCATTTTAGTGGGCAAAGGGAGGGCTCGCCCCAACGTGATTTTTTTAATATGCACTGTACGTAATGCGTGCTCGAACATGTACATCACGCACGCGAGTAGCGACTCTAGCGAGACCGCCAGAACGACATTGACATCATGGCTAGCAACTTAAACTCCATCGTATCATTGAGCAGATATCACAAAGAAGCGGGGAAAACATACTGCCGCGGATTTTCCCGGAGCTGGTATGAGCGGAAAACATGGATGGCGGGATGTGAAGAGGCCAACGCTCTGTTCTGCTACCCCTGTGTCCTGATTCCCCCTGAGTGATGCGTGTTATTAAATGTGCATTGTTTATGTTATAAGCTGTATTCTTCAAATGTTGAATTTTACATAGCTGCATTGATTGCATATTGGCAGCCAAATTTATACTGAATATGTTCTGGAAAGATTTGATTAATTACAGTTTTAATATGAGAAATAAAAAGTCTTTAATTGTAAAGCAGTATTGCTTTTTTTGTTTTGTTTTTTACTCTTAGAGGGCAAACTAGTTGATGACAATGTGTCTCCTGATGGCCATGGTGGAAGTTTATTTCTCAGTGTATTTGAGACCATTGCGATAAATTTAATATAAAATACTGTACAGTTTGTACAATCCATGCCTGATGTTGCCATCTAGGAACAGGGAAACCAAATCAAACAATGCAATGTAATGCTGGAAAGTTGGCTATCTGATTTTTATCATAATTTTACCCATTAAAGCGGTTCTCTTTGCCATCATCGGAACAGTTGCCCCCCCAGAGATATTTGTCAGGAGCTGCCACTGTCTTTGTAATTTAATTTTTTTTTTTTAAAAGATACATAACTCCAGCTAAAGCAAACCAAAATGCAGTCATGTGACAAAAAGTCCCATGTTTCTTTGCCTTAACCCAACCCTGTTCCACAGATCTGTTAAATCCCCTTTGCCGGAGTTGTTTGCTCGATAATGAGAAGACTGCACTTTTCCTGTGTTTTAAAAAGTTGAGACTTCATATGGTCATCAGACCAAATTTCTATGAGTTTGTCCGTGATCTGCCAAGCCAAACTGCAAGCGGTCAACACTTCGTTATCTCATAACACACTGAAAAGCTGACTACAGCAAGTGCTTTAGTCCAAATATGCACCATTTTTTGTGTGCAGTTGGGTCTGTTTGAAGTCTGAGAAGTCGGTTTGTTTGTGATGAGAACGCAGTCTGACCTCAAAGAGCCCGAGTATGATTGCTGCATTCTCATGTGCCCAAACGTTTTGCACCAAGAGGGTAAGTAACTAAATAAGGCATGTGTGAAAGCACCCTAATATCCATTTTTGTTTTCAATTGATTACTTTTATTTGACAAAGCAACTGAGACTATTTGTAAAGCCTGTGTGTTTTGACAGTATTAGCGTGAAAGATAACTCAGTTCAGTAATCAGGTGCTGTTTAACAGGTTTTTCAGTGTGCATGTCAGATGAGCTCGCGAATGAAACTTTTAACTGGCAAGGCTTTAAAGCACGTGCAAATAATGTACTTTTGCGACTGTGAATAAGTGAGAGTGACTCTACCGCTGAGTTAAAGAGATACTCAAAAGTTTGTCATTAATCACTAACCTTCATGTCATTCCAAACATGTAAAAACTACAAACTGTTTATATTTATTTATATAAGACAGTTTAAGAAATATTTAGATGAAAACTGGGTTTGTATCTGTCCCATTGACTGCCAAGTAATTTACCCCGTCATGGATCCAGTAAAGTATGGAAAACATCGTCAGAATTCTCCATCTGCCATCAGTGGTTCAACTGTGGCATGATGAAGCTACAAGAATATTTTTGTACGCAAAGAAAATACAAATAATGACTTTATTCAATAATTTGTCTTTTCGATGTCTCACTGTGTCACCGTAGCACCATTTTGGAGAACAATGAGACTCCGATAGCCGCGATACATTTTCTACACGTACAGTACGTATGGTTTGATTTGAGCAAAAACAGTACATCCTTGTGGCCCGGCTGACACAAAACAGTGTTCATAGTGCGTTTAGTGGATATTCTCCAAAAAAGGTGCTACAGTGATTGCAGACAGACTTTTATGAGTACAGACAGAGGCACCAGAACAAGCAGATCACGCACAAAAATACGTCACATTTACAGTGAAAACTGGCAGCTGTAGTTTCCAGAATTCTACAGCAAAAAAACACGATAACAACGTTTTTGATTTTACAGTGTCAAGTTAAATTTACAGTTAAATACCATAATTTCATTAATTGATATTATGTTAATATACCAACCTATTAAAGTACTGAAATTGTTTTTGTACATTTAAAATACAGCACCAAATGCAGGGGGTGATGAGAAAGTCACATGTTGAACCAAAGGCCATCACAAGCAGCTTTTAATCATGAACATTTACAGAAGGAGCTCAGCGTCATGATTCAAACACAATTTCAAATGCAATGCAGGGAATTTCATTTATTGTGTTTTACATGGAAATTCTCCTCCTGTTTTGCACGTAATTGCCAGGTAAACTATTCCTTTAAGAACAACGAACTTCAAAAGAACCTGAGATTTCACTAGCAGCTGAAAAGCTGTAAGAAGGTTACTTCTTAAAAATAACATATGTTATTTTGTAAGTATTCGTAACACCCCGCTTCGGTAGAGGACTATTGATTCTGCTGTGGGTATTTGTAATCTCGGAGTCCAAGCCTACAGGCTATTAAACTTCAAAAAAATAGCATGTAACCTCTGCTCCTGAGCTGGAGAAACTAAACCAAAAACAACCAAGCACTGATTTCTTTCCTTTGCTGACAAGGTTTTAATTTAGCCCTGATTTCGCTTGAGGACACTGAACCGCAACCATCAAAAAGTTCCCAAAAAACCAAGATCTTTAAAATGTACATACATTAAACACAAAGTACAAACATGGGGAAGATGGGGAAATGGCATTAATATATGATTCCACACTACAGGGGAAGCATCCTTGCTTGATTTGCAGGAATATTTTAGGGTTACATAGAACTTCAGTTACAATTAAGTTGCACTGGGATAAGCACTACAAACACACTATAAGGGCTTCCAAACAAAACATTACTAAAAAGATGTTGCTTTTTTCAGCTTTAAAAGCTAATCTTTGGCTCAGATGATTAATTTACAAATAGCATATTAGTAATATACAATAATTACTAATGCTGTCAATTGTGAGCCAACATTAAAGTTTCTGTTTACATAATATATGAGTGTGTACTGGTTATCATTATTATGCATTTATAAATGCAAACACAATAAATGTATATATTTTATAATGTATATATATTTAATGTATTTATCAACCTAAAATTAAGTAATAAGAATATGAATGCATATACAGTGCATACTAAATATTACTGCATGTGTGTATACTCAGAATCAGTTTTTATAGAATGAATCTACATGATAAATAAAAAAAATACGCACATACAGTATATTGTGAACAAAAACCTTTGTTCTGGATGTGATTAATCGTATAGCAATAACTCAATATGAACTCCTTGATCGCTGGTCGGTGGAATCATGATTTGTTCAGATCTGACACTTTCGCTGTTTCAGGATACACTATCTAATGTAAGCTTTCAGATGTACCAAGCGCTGTCGCTTAAATGAACAGAGACTAAGAGAAAGAGATGACCTCAGAAATGGCAGCACCGCACATCTCAGAAACTTCTGAAAGAGCTTTGACGGAGGCTAACTTAAGAAGAAAGGATTGGAACAAAATCATTCCAATAAAATGACGACTGACCTTGATCAAACTTCAACAAGAGTAGGATAAGTTAGGTTATATTCAGAGGACTCTGTGGAGGACAGAAGAGGTTTCATGAATACCTCTGGGCTTAAGGGAAGCGTGGAGGTTCTGGCTACCACACAATCGGCCTCCGCTACGGTTATTTATAAGAGGATAGAGTACCTGACTGATAAAGCATTTCTTAGTTCAAGGATTTTGAATATTATGCATATAATACTATAGATCAAGTTTAGGCTATAAGTGTCCTTAACACCTAATCTGCACATTCAAATATGTTCAAATAAAATCTCTTTTAAATAACACTATTCAGTAATGTCCTTCTGACTTGTTTCTAGAAATCGGGGTCATTCTTCATTGTATTTAAAGCCGAAAGTCTAAATCCTTAACTTAGAACATCAGAATTCCACTTAAAGACAGAATTGGGTTCTTGGAGAGCCGTCAGCTCCAACCCTGAAAAAGAAAAAAAGAAAACTCACCTGCCAGTAGCCTTAATAATCCTGAAGATAATGATTAGCTTGTTCAGGTGTGTTCTGAACTCAGTAACACTTTACACTTTTGAGCGTTCTGTTGACCGTTAGTAACTCTGCACCTACGAAACAACTAGCTCTCATTGGAGCATCGGTAGACTGTCTGCTTAATACAGTATATGTTAACTCTTTATTGTAAGAGAAAAAACATATGCTGGTTAGGTAGGTTTTGAGGCTGGGATGATGGTCCTTTGCCAGCACATGACCAGCATAAATCCTCAAAACCTGCCTAACCAACATATGCTGTTTTTTTTTTTTTTTTAACAGGGTACTTACTTTTAGTAACTTTGCCGCTTATTCTAACCCTGACCCTACCAGTCTACTAATACTGTAGTAAGACTCTGGTGAGATAATTGTTATTTCCAGTCAACAGAACATGATAAGAGGACCATCAAAATAAAGAAAAACCATGAACTCGGCATGACTGCGGCTCTCCAGGGCCCAACTTGCCTTCCTCTGTATATAAAACATCTATGGAAAGAAAGCAAAAAAGAGAGAGAGAGAATTCGAAAATCTAATTCAAACCTTTCAAACCTTTACGTTTGTTAAGTTACTTAAAATTTACGAATCTGAATCAATGTTCTGGCTTCAAGTTGCATGGGAAATATTTTAAACAAAAGTTTAAAAGGATAATGTCATGAAACCAAATGAAAAGTTCTAACATTTTCTATGTCAGTGTACACCTATGTCACTAATAAACACCTAAAAATAGATCAATAGATAGTACATAATACCCGTGTAATTACATAGTAACTACATGTGTATATAGTGTGTAACCACAGTGTATGCATCTACAGCTCTAATGTTTGTGTAACTCACATATGTACAGTGTAACAACCCACTGAATGCTATGTGTGAGTGCAAATGTGTAACAGGTAGGGCTGTGCAATTCATCAAATTCGATTCTCATGTGCATATCGTCAGTAAGACAGTTCCGTGATTGGTAGTAAATCGCTATCAACTGTTTTCCGAAACACAGAGCTGTAGGGCACTGGCAATATCTCTTTTATAATCAAAAGCAATTCATCTGCCAGTATGAACGCAATATTGCCTAGCTTTGTCAGTGAACTATGGCTCATCACAGAACCAGCTTTACTGACGAGATGTGCATGATAATTGAATTTAACCCTAACCATGTAAGTAGCCTATACTTGTGCTCTTGTTAGGTGGTGCTCCAACTCCAGTCCGGATACAACTCCTCCCACTCAATATATCCTTAAACCTACCCATCTCCATCCTCTGGATCAAACTGCTCCATTAATGCTGTTGTTACAAAATGAAGTTATATAATTCCTGTTACACAAGCACTTAGTGAAGTGATAAAAAGGGTTGTTACCAATGTCCAGTATTTGTACTTACACGCACCATTCTGAGGGGTGTTACATGTGTGTAGTTACAGAAATATTACAGCTGGAGATACTATGTACCGGTGTGTACTCACACTGTAGTTACATACTAGATACACATCTAGTTACTATGGAAGTACACAGGTATTAGGGACACTTCATATAAAGTGGGACCGAGAAAAGAAATATTTCTGTCAAGAGCAAACAAGAAATCAGTCACTCTGCAACAACCTCAGAATGACATCTGTGGATAAATATTTAATTTCCAAATAATTATTAAACATTAATCACATTACATCAAGGCACCTGTGGTGAACCTTTCTGCACAGTTTCCCATGATGCCCGGGATGGCATTAAATCTGGATGATTCTAAAACTCTGTTTACAAGAGAAGCCTGATTAGAATATTGCTAATACCCAAGGTAACAAACAGACAGACAGTTTCAAAATGGTCCAGCCTCGAGCTCATAGATCTTTAGTCATTACATCACAGAGAAAACCTAACAATAATACAGGTGCACTGAAACATTTGCTCCCTTCAAATTCCTTCAACGCACCATTAAAAAAGGCTTCAGATTTACTTGATGGTACTGGAAGTTTATGCAAAGTTCTAAAGCATCATACAAAGATGTTGTTGACATAGTCATTTTAATAAGGTTCGTGTAACACAATCCCAACTAGCCCAGAAAAGAACCGTTCCCACAATGAAGCCTACTTTCTTACTTGATAGAATTTGAGGTTCTTGCAACTGACTTAACTCAACTGACTATGATGGATCATCAGATGAGAATAAAATCTGAACTGAATCAAGCTGGATGATGCTCTCTTAATACGAAAAAGAAATGGACAAAATGATATATATATAAAAAAAAATGTCTTCCCAGTGGATCATGACTGAAATCTTTTTTATTTCCTAAACACAACTTTTGCCATAAAAGATAAAGTCGAGAATGTCAGTAACTGAACAGTTACTGATTCCCTTTGACGTCCATAGTTTGAAGCAAAACAATAAATGCATAAATACAAGGGGTGTAACGCATCACAAAAATCACGGTTCGGTTCGATACGACACAGTGGCTGTCAAGTCAAAGTTAAAGTTTGATCAACGACCGCACTTCAAGGCGTTCAGCTCTATCTTCTGCCACACGGAGCGATCTCACAAACTGGATTCTAAGGAACTACTTACCTCTATACCTACCTTCAAGAAATACAGATCTCTCAGTGATCTACCTGCATCACTTTAATGTGAGAAACCTTTATACTTACCTGTGTATACTCACCTGTCTCCTCAGAACACCACTCGCCTGCTCGCTCTCCACACTCAGTCTCCTGCATCAGAAAGGAATCCTAGGAGACAGGATTGTATCACGGAGATCGTTTCACTCACCTACCTCAAGGGAAAGGGTTACCTCTGTCTGAAGGTCATCTGAGAGATCGCTCAGAACCCTGAAAGACAGTTCAACGAACTATCAGCTGAATCATACTGCCCTTTTCACTTGTCTTTCTTTAATAAATTGTCAAAACTTACCTCTGCTTCCAGTCTCCTTCCTGCTGAGCGTTACACAGAATAGTATGATTTTTTTTTTCTTTTACTTTGAACAACAATGGAGCTATACTTCACATATCTTCTGGGATTTCTTCTTAGCAACAAATAAAACAAAACCAAATGCTCCTTATAAAAAAAATTCAATGTAATTGTGACGCCAGCGCTGGGTACTGATCCCAGCACAGCAGTCTAAACACGTTCCTAATCACCAGACTTTTAATGAGAATCACCTGAGCTTAATCAAGCCTACTGCTTCTATGCTGCTGAGACCAGAGTGTAGACGGGTGAGCACGAGGTAACATACCTTACACACCTCTTTACTTATTCATAACTTATTTCAAGAGTTTGCGCTTTCTCATTAATGCAAGGGGTGTTAGTGAATAGATTAATGCAAATAAATTAAAGCAAATTTGGCGAGCTGTCCGGGAAGCAAGCCGGGAGAACGGCAGGGCCCGAACCCTAGTGGCCTGAGCCCTAGGTGCCCTGCAGGCACTCTCGATGCCCCCCAAAAAAAGCATAAAAGGACAGCTGCCAAATTTGCTGCGCCCCAGAAAGGCAGTAGAAGATTTTTTTTTTTTTTTTTTATGCGCACCTGCATTTAGTGTATCCGCAGACCTATAGGGGAAACAGAAACAATGATTAGTCAGAGAAAATGCAAGGTAAAAGGTCAGACAAAAATTTACTGGTAAAATAAAGGGGGCTTTGATGGAGTTAGGCTGGGTGCGAAAGGGCAGGTTTGTGGAAGAGGTGGTTCTTACCTCAGAGGTGTGGGAAAATGGGCCTCTGCGGAGGTGGTAGGTTAGGAGCAAAGGGGTGGCCTCGGTGGAAGCCTGCGGGGATGCCTCTGCGAAGGCGGGAGCTGAAAGCAAAAGGGTGGCTTCTGCGGAAACCGGCAGGGGTGCCTCTGCGGAAGCGGAACTGATATGGAGGGCTGCTGTTGCGAGGCCATAAGGGTTGGTGCTAGAGGAATTAGGTTGGAGTGGGGGGTTAGGGTTGGCGCTGACTAAGACTTTTTTTGGATGGAAGCTGGGTCAGAGCGTATGCAGCTTTTGTAAGCATCGGATGACCAGCACCCTAGGGTCTGGATCTGGTTGGGGTTGAGGCCTCTTTCGGCTGCTGATGTAGCGGCCCCGATCCTGAAAGAGTGGGAGGAGAATCTATCTGGGAAAAAAACTGATCTTGAGAGAACGGTTTTAAGATGTTTTTGGAACCAAGACATTGAAGTGGGTCGGTTGAGCTCATCGATGAAAAGGGCTCGAAGGGGGAAGAGGCAAACAAGCTTCTGTAAGCTAGAAATGCTCTGCGGGTTAGGAAAGGTTGAGTAGGGGCCTGTAAGTTGAAAATGTAAATATATAATGGCCTTTACTGAGCTGGTCAGTTTTGCTATGCTTAATGTACAAAGTCATGGTTTCGTGGTTGAGGATTGTGAGGTCTGAAATAGTGGGGTGGATGCTTGGGTTGAAGGGAGAGTTGGAGACTCTGAGGAAACCGAAAAAGCAAAATTAAACATGGCGTCTAGGGTGCGATTTATGAGGGGAATACTGTATCCAAGGCGGAGGGTGGAGATACATTGGGTGAGGATTTCTAGGCTTAGGGGGAGTCTTTGATCGGGGCGTGAGGGATTTTTTTTTGGGGTACCTTTAATTATGAGGTTGGTTTGGGTGTTGGTAATGGCAGGGGACGGGGAGCCAAAAGGAGTTTGTGGAATAATTGAATTCCACAGAGATATCCTTTAATGAAACTAGCTTGGAGGAGCCTGAATGAGCTGAGGTAGGAGATGTAAGAGGTGATTGATAGGAGGGAGAAATCGGGGAAGGTGAGCTTTGGTGGAAGTTTTTAAATGCTTTCCAAGTGGTGAGGTAGGCTTGCAAGGTTCTAGGGGCTACGGCTTGGACAATGGAGTTTAATGATTGCTCGTACAGAGGTCTTAAGGGGTGATTTAAGGGAATATAAGCTGTGAAAAGGGAGGTGCTTGGGTCGGCAGGGGGTCTGCATCTGGAGCCAGCTTCCTGAATTTCTGGAACAGAAAACGGGAAAGAGAGTCAGCAATGCTTCGGATAGGAAGCTACGGCTCTCGCGGGAAATCCAGCTGGCTGGATACTCTTGGCGTCTCGCTGGGAAAGTTGTTGCGAGCTGTGTTGTTGTGGTCTGTGCTCGTCACCTCTGGCACTCGTGGAGGTTCGGACGGCTGAGTGATGAGCTGAACGGTAGCAGATTGTTAAAAGGCAGGCTGAAGAATCAAAGTAAGGAAGAAAAGTAAGATGGTGTTTGTAGGCTGTGTCTTTGGTCGTGCGATTCCGAAGAATGCATAAAGCGAGATGCGGAAGGGAGAAAATTGATTGATTGATTGATTGGGCAATCATAACGAGGTGATGATTAGGAGATGAAGAGCAGCTGTGATTAATTCGGCCACCGCTCCTCCCGAAACTATGTTATTATCAAAACATTTGCGTCATGTTGGTGAGAAGACTCTTATAATTCACAGAACTTTCCTGGATCGAGCGCTTGGATTTTATGGATTACTGAACCGGTTTGTTCTGAAGGATTGAATCAAGGACAACATTTACGATCTGGAGATCATCAAAGCTATATGTGAGAAAACCCTATTGGAATGTTATGTGATTACTGACCTGATTACTTACCTGTGTGCAGAGATACAGTGGGATATTCACGATCTGGAGATCATCTGTTTAATTAAAGAACATTGATATCACCTGTGGCTTTCTATGCTGACAGACGGTCTCAATCGCTAACTCAACATGTGAGATTACCTTACTGTGATACTTATCTTGCTACTCACCTGTCTCTCTCCTGTCCATGTCCAAAGGAAACGAAACAGAGATTGCTCAGTCCTAATATTGTAGTAGTTATAAACTAATAGAAAGAAAATATATATTTTTTTTTTGTTTTTAAATGGAACTCAATTTTTAATTTTTAAGATTGATTGTTTTGTCCTGCCTCGTACCGAACGGTTCAATACAAATACACGTATCGATACACCCCAAATAAATACTATAAAAGTCATGTGCTCATTAAACTCTATAAATTTATGATTTTGCACAATTTTTGTAATCATTGTGAGATAAAAAGTCCACACACTGCATTTAAACACTGCATTATTTTTACCTTTAAAAATGTAAATATAGGTCATAATAAAGTATTTGCACAAAGAACATGCAGGGGCATTTTTTGTTGAAGGACAGGCTCATAAATTAATAAGTGTGGAAACAATAATTGCTGCTATTTCAAGTGCAAAATAGTTTTAAGACATGCCTTTTTTGGATGTTTAATAATGGTGCAAATTCCAGCAGTTAAAATTAGTAGATCTTGTTGTGTGATTCATTTAAATACAGTACTCTCCTCCCAAAATTGTTGCGTCTAAAAAGGGAAACTCCTAGAAATGCATATTCAGTAAGGTCAAGCTCAAAAATAACTGTGTCCATGCCTTTTCAGTGCTAATTCTTCACTGCACAGTAAATACTAGCAGTATTATTTTAATGCCAAAAGATGGTTTGCACTGGCACAAGCTGTAAGTAAGTGTCTTCACATTTTTCTATTTTCATGTTACATACCATGAGATCTCACACAGCCCTAGGATTGGTTTTACAATCTAATTATTTGATCTAAATCACACAAGAAAAAAAAGGTCTCTCTCATAAAACTGCAACACAAACTAATCTAAACTTTAAAACAGCTCCACATATTAGCAGCTGACAGGAACCGTCCATGGGGGGTTTAGGGGAAAATACAGGTCCTCTAATGGAGAGAGAAGTCCTGTCCTATCAGCATCAACACACATTCAGCACAACACAATCCCTGCCCACGTTCCCTCCAAATGAGTTATTCAATCGCTCAGGCGGAAGGCTAAAAGCAGCGGTATTCACTCAACCCTATGGCCTAATTTGGTCAGATCATATTTGCATTACATTTCAATTAATATATTATCAATATAATTAGTGTGTTTTTCCATTATCAAATAACTAATGAATTCATGTTAAGGAATGTAATTATGAGAGCACTGCATTTATTGCCTGCGGTCATGTAGTCTTGATGTGATAAAGTAAAGTGGCATTTACTGGGGCTGATACTTCCTGTCATTGCTCACTGTGGCATGACACTGGCACCAGCTGCAAGAAATAATGCACAAATATGACAATGCAGTCTGCTACTAGTAACTGGACAGATAAATGGATTGTTTATACCACACAAAAGAGCATTAAATAGCAATTTAACATTCTTATTTGAATGGGTACTGTTCCAAGTTCTTGTAATGCAGTCAATAAACACACAACTGTGTCATTGGTGTATATATATATAGAGAGAGAGAGAGAGAGAGAGAGAGAGAGTATTGTGCAAAAGTCTTAGGCCACTAGTACTTTTCCCAACAAAAAATGGTTTTGATGGATTATTTCTTTATTTTGGGGTAGCGTGTCAGTTTGAAATATCAGTTTACATTTCTGTCACGGATCAGGGTGCCTTCCCGGCTCCCTCTGCTGGTTGTGTTGTCTGTGTCTATCGGTTTTTTGCCTTTTGTGAATAAACCCCCACCTAAGTCTGATCCTCTGCATTTGAGTCCTCTGTTCCCCTCGCCCTGTCACAGAATCTACTCACCAATAACTATGGACACAGCAGAAGAGGATGTAGTGTGCCAAGCCCTCAAGCAGCCGGGCATTCTTCTGGGTCAGCAGCAAGGGGAGATCGATGCTTCTCGTCGTGCCTATTCCGAGATATCTCTCCAGCTTAACTAGTTGATGGAACGGGTTGATTAAGTTTTGTATGCTTGCGACTTCATGTGGCTGGAATGACAAAGTCCTTTGGGATCACTTTCTCCATGGACTGGCCAAATACATTAAGGATGAGATCTATTCCATCGAATTGCCTACAAGTCTGGATAGTCTCATCGACCTTGCTATCTGAGTGGATGACTGGATTCCCTCCGTTCACATCATCGGAGGAATGCCTTTTTCCCAGAGCCCGTCACTAGAGCCACGTCAGGAGTGGCGAGAAGCATGCCTCCCCAGCTCATTGTTGCTTCAGAGGTGGAGCCGATGCAAGTTGGGAGAGCTCATTTGACTGTTAGAGAGCCTTAACAGTCATCTGGCCAGGTAATGCGCTATCCACCTAAGGTAAAGCAAATGGTGAGTGTCACCCAGACTCAACTGCCTTCTGGTGGTCATTGTGAGTTCCAAGCCTCACTATTGATCAATGGCGCTGCTTATCAAGTTTCAGCATTAATCAACTCAGGATTTCATGGATTCTGGGCTGGCCACATGCTTGGGACTTCTATCCTTTGCCTTGGTCGAGCATCTATCGGCCATTACACTTTGTGGCACCTGTCTCACCAATATTACTCATGTCACACTCACTCTTTCTGGCAATAACGCTGATGAGATTGCTTCTCCTTCAGCACCTTCGAGCTCTTCCAGGAGGCAACCATCTTTACGAAGCTGGACCTTCGCAATGCTCATCACCTAGTCCGGATCATGGAGGGGGATAAAGACCGCCTTTAACACCCCTACTGGGCACTTTAAGTACTTGGTTATGCCATTTGGGCTTTCAAACTCTCCAGCGGTCTTCCAGCAGGCATGTGATTGGCAATAAAGCAGGAAAATATACTATACTAAATATACTAAGACAAAGTATAGTTAGTTTTCAAACTAAAACAGGGTCTGCAGCATTTTCTAAAGTGTCCATTTTGAGGGTGGAAAACGCCAGGATATGCGCGTAAAGTTATGCTTTTTAAAACGAAAACGCACCTAATGTAAGCACATGTTTTTCGCTGAATGGAGCAGACGCAGAGAGAGGAGCACAGCGGGAAAGATCAGGACACCTCACGCTCGTGCTACAGTCAGCTTCAGACACATAATATTTTCATTTGCTACAAGCAGGACACACACGGAGCACGTTCAACTCCGACATGAAACGGTCGCGGTAATAAACACCGTTACCATTCGCGTGTCCGTGCTTAATGCGCATCATTGATGCAAAAATAAAGTTTATCAGATATTTCACAGGAGAAGAATGTAAGGATATATTTGATGTTGGGTGAACAGAAAGCACAGGCAAACTAAAAATGGCTTCATGAGAAGAAAAAACACATTTTAGAGGTGAACAGTCTTGACCTCTACCTAAATGAGAATTTTTTGGCGTGATTTCAAGAGAGCAGTTCACACCAGACATCCCCAAAATACTGCTAAAACAGGGGTGCAAAATCCCTCCTGACTCAGGTTTGAATCATGGGATATCTTTGGAAGAAGTTATTGATGCCAAAAAAGGGTCAACCAGTAATGAAATCCAAGATTTCAATACTTTTTCCTTCCTACACTGCCAATGTTTTACACCTTGTGTTCAATAAGAACAAGAGAAGGTGTCATTGTTTGGGTGTGAATGGTGTTTGAAGTTCAGATCAAACCTTGAATGAACAAATCCCTTTAAACAACATTGTTTTACACTCAAATAGATTACCTGAGTAATTAATACTAATCCTTTTAGTTCATCAGAACCAACATGAATTCAAAGAGTAGGCCTACATTTCCAAGGCGCATGTTTTAAACTAGAATTTAATCGGTTTATGGCCACACTTTATATTAAGATCCAATGTTCACCATTAACTATGACTTTTGCCTCAATAAAATCCTAATTTGCTGCTTATTAATAGTTAATAAGGAAGTTGTTAAGTTTAGGTAATGGGTATTAGGGATGTTCAATATAGTCAGGCAGAATATGTGCTTTATACGCACTAATAAACAGTCAAAATGTTCATAACAGGCAAGCACTTATTTTCTATTGAGAAATCCATGGGTTTACAAACTTTTCCTTTTCCTAATTGTGAAAGCTTAGAATTCCATTAAGACTTTAAGTTTTATCTTTGTTCCCCAATCAAGGTCATATCTGCAATCATTTCAAGTGACTAAAAGAGTTATTATATATGGAGGACAAAGACAAACCAGTGAATAAGTGTAGCACAAAACCGCCCTTCCCCCAGAGTCATGTCTACAAATGAAATATTCTGATGAAACCCAAAGACCAGGCGCAACTCCAGGGACAACACAAAAAAAAACATGCAATGAGCAGATACAATGAAAGAGGTCAGGAAGTCACTGCGCTAGAAATATACCCCGGTCGTTTCACATTTGGAGATGTAATGATATTTCAGACGTCGTATAAAAATACACTGGAGTTGTGTGCGGTTTAACGGATTGCCTGGTTTCTTCATGTCCGCTGGCTAAAGGACAAGCAAAGATTGTGGACTTCCATCATTTTCCAGTAGTCCGCTAGTCCCTCGAGACCCTGTAATCCCTTTCACCATGACCATCAGATTGACAACGCTATTCATCTGCCGCTCTCTCTCCCAACATATACCCGGCAGCACATATATCTGCTGTTGACTTGAGGAAACCAGAGTTGTCCATGTGTTGACATGATTTAGGAAGGGAGCTCTTTGTATTTAGCAGGATTAAAGGAGATCTACGGGAACACTTCAACAAAGATGGAGCTGGTTGTCTTTGTAGCTTTGCCACTGTCACCGCCATCCACTTAGCCTCATGCTGGGATTGGCATCACAACAACAAGCACAAAGAGTTATTGACAGATAGCGAGCACCAGAACACTACGGTACATTAAAGGCAACAACACAAAATCAGAAATGACCCGCTGAACATTGCATCAAAGTTCAACAATCTAGAAACGCATGTATAAACTATAAGATTTAATCAGACCTTTTCCTTTTTTTAAGTGATCTGTACTGGATATCGTACCGTTCCATGTCTGCCTTCATTCAGCTTTAAATGAACACTATTAATTGCATTGTTCATCTTCAGTTAATCTATAAAAAAAAGAATAAAAGATCCTGGGCTCATCAGAATAAGCCAGAATTGTAATATCAAGACAGACATCTATTGTATAATCCATTCATCTCTTGATGGTTAGATCAATTCCCGTTCAGCATGTTTTTCTCATGGAATATAATGCAGAAGTTCAATAAATATAGAACTTGAAAATATAAAACTAGTTTTTCATGTTCATTGATAAAAAAAAAAAAAGATTGAGTGCAAAAATTAAAGACATGCTCTCACTAAATAAAAATATATATATATTGTAATAGTAATGAAATTCAGTCTTTGCTTGAAACTAAATTGCACAACAAGACAAATGCATTGTCGAGGAGAAAACTGAATATTAATAATATTTTACTTATTCGTTATTGTAGTGGTTATTGAATGTGGGTTGTTTAAGTGTGAGTGATTAACTGCTCGTTTGTAGTTAACTCAAACACTGGAAAGATACTTTCTACTAAAGAAAACATGATGATGAAGAGCGTACAAATTATATATATATATATATATATACACATATATTTATTTTTTAAGAAAATGAATGTATCTCCTAACTAATGCTATACAATAAACCCTGCCAGGCTGTGTTGGTACATTTCTTGTAAAATAAACATTTAAACTGCACAAAAAAGCTGTTTATTTTATTATTAAAAAAAATGTATTATAATGACTTTTCTGTTATATAACTGGAAATGTTTCTACTACTGCTTCTTATTAAAAGACAAATATTAACACAGTAGATGTATTCACTTGTTTCTTGTAAGAGAAGGACTTTATTAAGCCTCCAGCACCTTATGGAGCACTTTTTATAATGGATGTATGCAGTTTATTTCACTGTCATTATACAATTGTTGTTGTTGTTAATATAACTCCAATTGTATTCTTCTGAAAAAGAAAGTGACCCGAGGTGAGTAAATCATGGGGTCATTTATATTTTCACATTTTTAAAATTAGGACCAAATAAGAAATGTATGTGTTTCAGTCCTACAACCGTCTTTTTAATATCATTAGATCAGAAGGAGAAGGAAAATCCAAGAATTTCTAATGACGCGGAAACTTGTTATATATTAAATATATAATTGAATGCACATCGTCTTCACAAATTAATTCTACTACAAATGTGGTTAATGCTTTTAAAGGTCTGACCCAAATCAGTAATTCTAATTAACAGCAATATTCATTTTTGCCATACCAAACACCACTAATGAATAAAAAACCGTTCCAGATGACTAGATACCTTCTGGAGCAGAGGCAAAACTCATTTGCAATATGAAGCTCCGCATTCACCTTTTTACATTCTACCCAAAAAAAAATCCCAGTTACACTCTATTTGAACCTGAAATGCAAAAATACGCCCCAAGTCATGCGCGTTCATGTAAATGTAAGAAAAGTCTGAAGCAGAGAGGAGTTGATGCTGCAGTGTGAGTTCTGGTGGGCCTCCCCTGGCTGCTCTGAAAGGCTGACCTTTGACCTCTGAACTGAGAATGAATCCTCTGGCCTGGGCCACGCTGTCAGAGTAGCTGTTCTGATCCAGACCGGCGCTCTAGAACCACAAGCCCCCCTGACGAGAACACGGTGACAGGATCAGACCTTCAAGGGTGTGGATGTTCTGTCATCGATAATAAACACTCCTCTTTTCGCTTTCCTCAAAGCATCCGCATCTCCCACCAAGAGGGGAAAGACTGACTGAGCGGGGCCTTTCACCTTTAAAGGTCAGGGCACAAAAGCTGAAATCAAGGGTACATGCGGGGACTTTGGGGAAAGCTGTGAGGAGAAGAAAAGAAACCCAAAGCTGTTTTGGTGCACTTCTGTAAACAGTCCGTGTCAAAAACAGCAAGTTAGGAAGGTTACAGTGACATGGTGCTGGAGAAAGTTACTTTTAAACTAATACTGCTCCATTAAAAAGTAAACAGCTGCATTACTTGCTCTTTATGGAAAGGATGGATGGATGGTACTTTTTGTCGCTTTGCTTATTTGCTTTTTTGGTAGCTTCATGAAGTAGATACTACAGTATGTACTAATTGTAGTAATTACTACACTCCAATTAATGGCTAGGAATTTGTGCTCTGCGTTTAACCCATCCAAGTGCGCACACACAGCAGTGAGAAGTGAATGTGTTATTCACTAACTCCACCCACAATCCCTGCCGGACCTGGGACTCGAACCCACAACCTTTGGGTTACAAGTCTAACTCCCTATCCATTATCCATCCAACGACTGCCCCAGGTGCTAACTCTGAACCTACCGCTCAACCTAACCTTACCCAAAGTAGTTACCTTGTTTTACTAGTGCATTCTTGGGTAAGTACACGGTTAGCACACTATAAGTACATGTATTGTAAAATAAAGTGCAACCACTTTTTAAGTGAATTTTTTGGCCTTAAACCTCCGGCTCAAGAAAGAGCCTCTGCATCTGCACCTCACTCATCATTTTTCTCAACACAGATACAGGAGAGCTGCCGGTGAATAAATGGGAAAAGAAACTTGGGTCACTTATTAGAAGAAAAAAAAAACTATTGTAAGTTGAAAATGAAGGTGTTACTTTACTAGATACTTAGTACAAGTGTTCAGATCACGTAACTCACATTGCTGGTAATGCTGTACTGTCAACACTACATTTTAGGAAAATATTATAAAACTGTTGTTTAAAAAGTTGCCTTTACCACACTATATTGTAAAGCATTACTTTCTAGTGCACACATTGCCTGATTTCATTTTCCTCCATTAAATGGCTCTTTATAAAAAATATTCATAAATGTATGTGTATGTTTGTGTATACATATACATGCAAATATCCTTTTTTTCCCATCGATGTCTATCAATTTTCAAGATATCAACTGGATTGGGCTTGAGCTAACAAGTTTAAACCTAATATTGGCAAGAAAACTCAACATTGGAAAAATGGTTTTTATATATTTATAAATTACAATTTATGATTTTATTGCTCGTTGTACCTGATCAGTATGGTTTGAAACTGTCCACATATCGTAACAGCACACATGCACAAAACATATTAACACCAGAAGTAAAGTGGGCCATTTAGTCTTAGGTTGGGTTCTTTCAATTTGGACCAGTATCAGACCCAAAGCAATCCTGAGCGCAAGAGTTCTCTCCAATCTCCATAACACACGGCCTCCCCGTCACCAACATCCAGTGTCTGAAAGCAACACACAGGACCTGTGCCTTTTCAATTATACATGAAGCAAACAGAATCAAATCAATTAGGTATTGCTGTGGCATGAATGAAAGGTGCATAATTGATGGCCGCTCTCCTACATTATACATATCTGTCTGCAAATCTCCACGCACTGCTTCAGAGAGAGAGTCAGAGAGCACCGAGGCCGCATTTCACCACTTTATTCACTTAATCTACTCATTTGCATTGGCATGAGCCGGACCTGGAGACCGATCTGACGCTGAAAAGGGTCTCTAAGGGCTTTGGCGCTGCCATTAAATAAGAAGGCCACAGTTACCACAGGATGCAAATATCCACATATTTTCCATCGATGTGAAGATATCAGCTGGATCGGATCATATTGTGGCAAGAAAACTCAATATTGGAAAAACGGTTGCTCAGATTCTATAAGTGGGCATGAGAGTATTAGATGAGGTGAGAGGAAGAGATTTCGGGGTCCATTTCTCTCTTTATATTCTCAGGGCGTCTAGACAGATGGCAGACATTAAAAGGAGGAGCCATGTGACATCTCTCAACCGCACCGCTGAGATAGAGGTAATTAAAATACATTTAATCAAGTTAGTCTAATGAAAAATGCAGCTGGACACCCGGTTCCACCTTCTGCTCCCACTCTCACACCTAAACTCTCGAACTTTGGCCCCGTTTACCAGAAAACTGCACTCATAAGAAGGCCTTTTTTGACTTTACATCGGGTACCATCGTGATACAGCACACATCAAAATATACATCTCACGATCCCACCATCACGAGCCAGGGTGATCAGGTTTAGCAGGACATCTTAAATTCGTGTTTTTAAAACCTGGCAAAATCATTACCACTGGAACAAGAAAGATTAATAATATGCTGAAATTTATGGAAATTTCTGTAATGCATGCATTTTTATTTTCTCTTTATGCTTTTCTGTGAGATAAGTAATCTTAAGTGTTCTTACTCTTTTAAACCAATGAATCACAAATCAGTCTAAATGACTCACTAGACAATTAATTTACATTTGAATTATCTTATAGAGACATGACATATAGAAGGGTCGTGGAAATCCATCCAAAACTGGAACAAACACCAAACATTTACCTTAGAACCTTGGTTGAATGGAAAAATGTTCAGGAGCATGTAAATTTGTAAAAAAAAAAAAAAAAGGAAAATGGAAATGTCTTTAAAAGGTAGCATTAAATGATTTTGGGGTGACTGTTTAATAACGAGACAAACAAAATATAAAAAATAGGTGATTTAAAGGTTACTGGTGCCTTTTATTAATACTATGGAATGAAAAACAAGATGAATTATAGTAATAATACTTATAATTATTCAAACTAATTGTATAGGTCTATTCTAATATAAATAATATTTAACACAATGAATAATCGTTTTGTAAGAGCTTCCACACATAAGAAAGGCCTTCAATGATAAAAAATAATTAACAGACATTTTTAACATTTAACCAGGTTTTTCATTCTAGCCTTGGCATGCCTGAATTTATGTTTTTATTTTCATTCTGCCTCACGTAATGCTGACCGAGACATATTTTCACATCACATGCAACGACTGATTTGCATGACGCTGTCACAAAATAAAGAGTAATATGTTTACATTCGCCTGACGCACTGACATAATTCGTGACATTAAGCATCCATCACCTAAATACATTTACATAAACACCGCATGCGTATTATTAAACACGAATTTAAAGAGACCGTGATCACACCACCCAAACGACATCTCACGCCGTCCACACAGAACACATGCACTCACCTTCCGTGTCGAGCAGAAGACGCTGACTGTGAGGGGCATTCTGGGAAACGTAGTTCTTTAAGCTCTCGCGGGAGCGCAGCCCAATGCGCCACAAAACTACATTTCCCATCGTTTTGTTGCTGCTGTCAACCACATTCAGGATGTTCGATGTACAGTTGCATGTCATTAGTTACTACATACTTCTTGCACTTTGCTTAACATAAAGTTTCAGCGGCGTTGTTTTATATGAGTTACATCAAAAAAATAAAATAAAAAAGCGTTTTGTGATTAAATAGACTAAAATAAAGTTCATGTAATATTACAGTAAAAGCCCATTAGTTGCATGACCATATCTCACAATAAAACATGCTGTAATTAACTTAAATTTGTTTATGATATGTTATTATGTTATAATAGTTTTGTTTACCTCAGGATGGTTGTGCTCATGTGATTTCTGATTGATTAAACCAATGTTACAACTGAGGTCTTGACTTCTTTAGGATGTCGACATCCATAGGTTACTTCTAGTATCCCTGCAGTCATAAGGTTTCCCATATGCAGTGAACTGATTGATTATTGTAGAGAAATTGATTAGCTGACTTAATTAGACTGGACAGCTGATTTAGCTTTAAAACTGGGGGAAAACCTCCCTAAGGAAAATGACATGACTATTAATTAAACACTTGGTTAAACGTAGCCACCAAAGACATTTTGTGCTAATCTAAAAAGAGTCAAAGATAGTGTGCTGGCAGCTGCAAAGTTTATGAGGCCTTTTATAGCTATGAGTGATAAATTTCAGTAAAGTGAAGGACAGAGTTATTGTTATACCGCATATGACATTAAGAGTCAGACTACAGTGAAAAATGGCATGAATGGCATATTTAGGGTTTGTCTGTTGCTCGCTTAGTATCGAGTGGGATATTGATTTACTGTCATGCAGATGTTGGATAAATGGGGCAACATCTGGATATGACAGAATGACTTATAATAAAAGTGCACTCTCATTGGCAGCTGTTATTTCCCCTCCTACCGGCAGCCATTAGCTCGCCCTTCTATTTTTAAAATTAATATATTAATTCAAGTGGCTCCGACAACAAATATATGTCAGAGTTAAAGTGGATTCCTGGAAGCCGTAGCTATAGTAATAATAATACTAATATAATAATAACAGATGCTGAAGAAGTCCTTCCTTAATATGGAAACAAATCTATTTAAGGATTTTCTGTTTTGACAAAAAAAAAGTCCCTAATTTTATACAAAAGACTCATTTTAAAAAGTGGGACAAGTAAGTCTTGTTGAGCTCCAATCTGATATTCTACAAATTGACCTGTTGGCGAGAGTTTGATTTACAGTCATAACGCAGAATCTGCTATTGTTCAACAAACCAGACAGGAGTAGTTTAACATCGGCGGACCTGAGCTCAAAAAATGGTGTGTATTGACGTCTTTCTGTGACTGAAACAAAACACCTTCTGATGTTCAATCATGTTTATTTCAGGAAGAGACGATCAGCTCACGTGATGACTGTCCTAAGATCTGTCACCTCTGTGTCTCTTTTCAGTATTAAAGGAGAATATTACGGTAATGTTTGTTGTAAACACTGGGTTGGTACAGTACTTCGTCACATATGCGTGATTACGTAATATGTAAGGTCTAGATAGTGCAATACAAGCATCTGTGGTTAAAAAGTATAGTTGGTAACACTTTACAATCAGGGTTAACAGTAGTTAACAACATTAATTGTTAAGAATAAACAATACTTCTTCAGAATTTATTCATTTTAGTTAATGGTACTTTCAGCATTTACACAGAGTTGTGTTTCTTAGCATTAATAAATACACTGTGAGCTAACATGATTGATTGAACACTGGATTATTGTATTTTTATGAACTAAAGTTAACAAATATTCAACAAATGTTCATTGTTTGTTTATGTTAGTTAATACATTACCTAATATTAACAAATTACACCTCATCACTAGATAAGACCCATATTCCTGGTTTTGGATCACGTAGAGTCTGCACTATATAAAGTGAATTAGTGCTGTCAATGACTAAATGCATCCAAAATAAACATTTTTTGTTTGCGTAATATGTATACTGTATGTACTGTGTATATTTATTATGTTCATAAAAACACACACACAAACATGTATATATTTCAGAAAAAAAAAAATTCATTTTTATATATTAAATGTATGCATGTATAATATAAAGTAGAACAATATCAATATAGATGTGTAAATACATATTTTTAAATATACATAAAAAATGATGAAAGTGAAAGTATCAATCCATTGCATCTCTTTGTATATATATTAGTAGTCCATTAGTCATGGAGCGCTGAGTACTTCTTTCTTATGGTTCTTATATGACGTCTGTCCAATGTCAAGAGCTGCCAAGTCGAGTTCTTTAGAAGAGAAGATCTTTCCTAGCCAATAAAAATCTCCCGTTCTTAACTGACAGCACACTTCAGTTTAAGAAGGCTTTTTAATGGCATGTCCTCCTGTATCCATATTACTGATTCATTTATCATTTTTCAATAAAAAAAACAACAACATGTGGTAGGACTGAATGATAGGTTGGGACAGGACGTAACAATAGCATGAGGACAAACATAAAAAAATAAAATAAAAATAAACACAAACGAGTGGCATTTAATGAAATGAATGCTATAAAAAAGACAGCTGCTCTATGTCTTTGTTTAGAAAATCCAATTAAAAAAACAAAACTGAGAATAAGAACAGGGTTAAGCTCATGAATGATCCATAGACTGTATGTTTTTATATCGTTCACAAAAGAAGTGAAACTCTTTTCAGCTAGATAGTCTATTGAATGTTGCCAACAGCATGCAATTTATTTTCTTTTCACATCGCCAAAGGCAACTTATAACACTGGAAGAGTTTCCACGTACATTACGGACTCCAAATAATAACTACAAGTCATTTCTATTAATATTTGATATAACCTTGTATTGTATTAATATGCAGTGTAGAACTGCTCACCTCTAAAACCCCTGTCTGAACCCACTCTCACCTACACAGTAAGCTCTTGCTGCTATTGTTCTCCAAGGTCTGTGTGCAGATCGTACTACGCGTGCGAGTAGGCCAAACACACCGTAGGTGGATGAGTAGACCTCACAAACCTCCACCTGTGATATGCTCTCTTCTCTCTCTCTCTCGTTGTGCACTGAACATCTCAACATCCTCACCGGACTCACGTGTGCTCATCGTTCACTTACTCCAAGTCGCGATGTTTGCTCTGAATCTCTCTTTTTGTCTATGTTGTGCATGTGAAATTTAAAATATATATTTGAGGTGTATGTAAAGTGTATTAGTATGTATAGTGTAGTTAGTTTATATAGCATTTTATGTATCAAAATGTTTATATTTATTTAAAATATGCATATCGTATAGGCTAATGTACATGTATATGTACAGGAATGTGTCTAGGTGTGGGCATTGTGCATGCGTGTGTGTGTGATAACTTTTTTTATTATTAGTTAATTATTCATTTTAATTGTGTTTTTTTTTCCAGTGATTGGTTTTCAACATCATTAATCCAGTCTTGATTGCTACATGATCCTTTAGAAACCATTATAATATGCTAATTAGTCAGAAAACTTTTAACGTTTTGGCTGCTTAATGCTTTTTTCAGGATTTTATTATTATTATTATTATTTTTTTTTTTTGATGATGATTAATTTAAAGCAAAGTATATATATATGGAATAGAATATTTTGTAATGCCATACATGTTTTTATGTTACTTTTGATAAACTGAATGCATTGCTGAAATAATAAAAGAAGGAATTACTAAATAAAAAAAGCGTTTTTTTTGGTTGTTGTTTTTTTTTGGACGTCTGAACAACCTGATCTCACGGCAATTCGTACGTATTTTATGAGTTGTACGAATGACCCAAACCTAACCCCGCCCCTAAACCTACCCGTCACAGGGTTATAGACAGATCGTACAGGTGAGGTCGTACAAATTAGTCCGAATTTGCCGGAATTTGGGAGCTCGTACGAATTGGTTCTGAGACTGTGTTGGTCTGAACGGGACCTACTTTCTAAATAAATATGAAACAGCACAGCTTCTTTCTAACATTCATAATAATAACACATATTCTTAAGTATTAATCAGCATATTAGAGGATTCCTAAAAGATCAAGTGACATATTTATACACTCGTTGTGAAAACATACGCATTTTGAATCACACAACACTGATGCCGCTGATAATTCCAGACACAGAGCTTGCATGCAGTGATTTTATTACTGATGTTATCCGAAGTGTTTGGTTTTATCCCAGATAAAGGCGAGAGCGAGAGAAGGAGAGCGCCTTTGTGCGTCCATCACTCACCGACAGCAGCAGCAGCTCCGTTACGCGCTCGGCGCTAGGATCCAGCGGATCTCTCTCTCACTCACTCACTCTCTCTCTCTCTCTCTTTCTCTCTCTCTTCCAAGCCTGTTTTAAAGTCTCTGCCAGACTTCAGCTCATGCGCTACTTCCTGGATGGCGGAATGGAAAGCTTCCAGAGCCGCTCCAACTCTTGTCTCTGTGTTTTCAGCCTGATGCATGGACTACTGCTCCTCTAACATCTCTCTCTTAATCCACCGTCCCCTTGACATGCTTCTCTTCTGGACTACAAGCTCAGCCATCTGAAAGAGAGAGAAAGAGAAAAGAAGAAAAGAACTGTTTCTTTTGGCTCGGTCGAACTTCAAAAGAAAAGAAAAGAAGAAAAAAAAAATCTCTCCAAAGGACTTCATAAAGGAGGCTGCCGAGAAACATTAAAACGCGTCCAGTGCGTTTGCATTGCTTGTTTGTGGGAGTTTTTTTTTTGTTCGCCAGGAGGATAACTCTGTCAACAGTTGCCTTATTCCAGATCTCCATGTATACAGTGTGACATGCGGAGGCTACTGCGACCGCGCTGCTGCTGCTGGTGGATTCCGCCTCTGCTTTTCTCCTCGCTCGTGCTCCGCTGGGCACACTGTCATCCCGGTAAGTTGGATTTGAGGTGGATAAAAATGATTTTCAAATCGCTCCATCAAGCATTGCGAGCTATTGCATTGGCTGCGTAATTTGGAAACAACCAATGTTCACAGTTAACACCACGCGAGGCTTTTTCTTTTCCAGTTGTAAAGCGTGGAATAGGAACGCTCAAACACTGTAACGCTCATCATGCTGTCTGTTAATATTCCATTGACCTGTGCTGATATTTATCCGCGCGCAGACCCGTTATTTCTAAACAAAACGCTGATCTCCGTTACTGAAAAGGCATTAGACGATGTCTTTCAGCAGGCGTTACTGATCTGAGCAGTTCTAATGCATAATGCAGTTAAGTCATCGTTAGTTTAAGTATTAACTTCGCAGCTTTTCATTCCTCACTTGTTTAACGTGATTTAGGCGCTTTCTCTTCCAGACAGTCTAGGATTTTTAAAGATATGTGTGCATATACAGTGTATCACAGATATGTCGATTATTGACTCGGGCAATATTTGTACAGATTCACATTTGTTATCGGTTCTTTAAAATCGGGTGGCACCAAGTTCTCAAGACACTACTGTTTAAAAAGTAAAACACTTTATTTTGAAATCATTGTATGTATAATCCCTCATAACTTTTTTTTATTTTTTTATTTTTATTTTTTTTTATCATATATTATTTATTTATTTTAACTGAGCGATGCATAGCATTTCAAACTTGGTTAAACATAGTGCAAAACATGCTTCCATTACATTTATGTATCATTTTTTTAAATTAATATTTAAAATATATAGAGTTTTTACTGTAGGTTCATGATTTATTATTATTATTATTATTATTATTATTATTATTATTGTGCCAAAAGTCATAAATAAAACCATATTTAGGTTTATGAGTTAACGGACAAAATTAAACTGTACTATTTTTGCTGGTTCTGCATAGAAGATGCAAATGATGCTTAATAGCTCTAAGGAGCAGCATAGTTTTGGGGTCATTCGAGAAAAAATGCTTTAATTGTCATTAATTTGGTTATTAACTGATGATTCATATCCGATGTTCAGAAGGATCAGTAGGGATGAAACCTCGACTATACATTTCCACAATAACTCGCTTCACGCTAACAGTGTTTTTTGGTAAACCATAAGACTCTGGTTTTTGGGGGCTCGTCCGGGTTTTCGGATTGCCTCATATGGACATATATTTAACGGCGTCTGGTTTAGGATGACCTTGAGCTTGTGTGAGTGTTAGGTGAGCCTCTCTCAGCCTCTTCAGGTTTGTTGTGCTGATAGACAGCAGCCAGAAAAGGAAGAGAGCCTGAGATGCACAAGCCATTTCAACCATGAGGAGACTGATAAGCTCTGCATATTTGCATGAGATTTTATGTAACGCTGGAGGCGGCAAGTCTGATGTATAATTCCAGGGAGTATGACATTCTCAGGTCTTCCAATCAGACCTTATGGAAACACAAGCAGTGCAGGGACTGTTAGTGCGGTTTTAAATGTGACACAATTGACAAGTAAGCCATATTCATAAACAAGAAAAGCTTAAGAGCATGGTTTGTATATCGCATCTGCGGGCATGCAAAGCTACCATGTGTTAGGAAATCTCATTAAAATACCAGACAGCATTGTGTTTATCTCTCATCTTTCCGTCGGATACATCTCAAAACATACGTTTCCGCCAAAGCTGACCTACTTCTGACTTTGCGTAAGAAAATTTTGCTTTGTTCGCAGTCAATCACTGTTGCGGGAGAAAACTTTAATTAGACTTTATGGTTTCTTTGAAAACTCACTTCAGATATGGACCAGTGGTTTTCTTTTGTTTTCTTTTGCCGCTAGTTTTCATCTCGCATTCTGTGTGATCCAGAGCAGCAAGAGCAGGGCTCTCGAGGACTCGGTGGACATCGGGGCGAGCACTTGAGCGCTGACAGCGAGATAAAGCGTCTAAGTTTCTGCATCTCAAACAGCCCAGAGATTTCATCAGGCCCGTGATGCATGTTCCATGAATAACACATTGTCACCAAAGGGCAAATGCCTGACTCAAGGTTGTGGACATTATTGACAATCTCTTCTGTTTTTTTGTTTGCGCCTCTCTCTCTCTCTGTCTCCCGTGTCTGTTGCGATATGTGTTTCCGTCCATCGCACTGTCTCCGTCGATTTCTCCAAGAGAAAGGGGCACGTTTCCAATTCGAGAGTCGGAGAAATGAAGCTACCGCAGAACAAAAGACAACTGTAATGCGTTCCGTTTGCTTCCTGTCATTCCTCCTGCCCTCTGCTTTTTTTTCCCGGACATGAGTCTTTTTAAGCTCAGTGACATTTGTTCACTTGTCTGTGTCTGATAGACCTGTTCTTAGCAGAACCACTGCTGCGGAAAGACAAGCGAGCTCTGTATCCGCCGCCGCTGCAACAGTGACATACGCAACTTTATTTATTTCTGTCATGCCGGTGGGAAACAAGTGTCGGCACACTTGAGTCTCCAGTAATGGCCAGTTTGCTGACGGTGCAAGAGAGGAAGCGAGAAGGACGGAGGGATCTCTCACCGGGGAGCCTGTTGGCCCCAGGCAACTCTCATCTCTCTACAGTCCGGTTTGATGTAGCGATGGATGACTAGTACGGAAGAGCTAACTATAGCGCGGTTTCCACCTGCTAATTTAAAGCTATCAACTATGGTGAAACTAGCTTTAAAAAAAAAAGTCTACTTTTCTGACCTACCCTGCAGAATTGCAAGGATTGACCCAAACGGTGTAGAACCCGCTGGCGACACCGAAGAAAAGCCGGTTATTTCTGTCGCATGACGAATAGCATGCCATGCACTGGAGAGCGCAATGACAATTCAAATCTCTTAAGAAGCGTCAGACTTCCTGCCTTTCCGATTTCCTTTTATGTGGGCGAGGAGCCATTTCTGTGTCTAATAGAAAAAGATAATTTGCTAAATGTCCGTTTCGGAAACGACGGGCACTTAAGATGGGGGTAGAGTCTCAGGAGTGAGATAGCTGGAGCTGACATTTGGGCCGGACTGGATGCACTAGCGGCCCCTGTAACGACATTATCATCATCATCATCTCCCTCTCGACTCGGGCCGTTATCTGTCCAGCTGGGTGACCAAAACTGCTGTAATGTTCGCCAGGTCACTTTATCAGTCACCAGGCCTGTCATCGTTGCCTGGCTCCTCTAATAGATTGATTAAAAGATAGGGCCGTGCGGACGGGTGAACGCTGGGGTGATGTCAGGCTGCCGTGGGGTCGCTCTGACAGTTTGTTTGCGTGTGTGCACGTTGTGCGCTGTATTGATATCTGGACTAAAAGCTGTGTGGGATTAGAACCAGCAGCACCGACTCAATCTGGATGCTATCCACTGTATTTCTGTGCACATATACATGGTATCCAAATTCCAATTTCCAATTCAATTGCAAACGGTTCATTTATTTAATGACATTCGTTTATTGAAATTTTTGACTTATGTGTGCGTGTGTGTATTAAAATAATTTCCGAAGAATCACGATTGAATGAAGTGTTCAGTCTTTACTTCTAGCACTTATTCTGTTGTTCGAATTCTTCAGTTTAGGTAGTAAAATAATAACTATTTTTATTTACCATTTATCTCAGACTGTTTCTTTCTCTCGTCTCTGTTTTTGTGTTAGATGTTATGAATGGATCTCGAGGAGTATTAGGGCTCTTGAGTGAAGGACTCATCCCTAGTTTAGCTTGATAGTCTTGCTGAAAGCAGACGTGTCTGTGTGTGTGTGTGTGTGTGTGTGTGTGTGTGTGTGTGTGAAAGAGCATATACGTTTCTGTTCTCATGCTGGTACATTTTCTCCTCATCTCCACTGGCAACCACAGCTCACAGTATGTGCTAACCACCAAATGAAGTGGACATTCATGGAGCATGCTGGTAAATCCTGTATTAAAGACAAAAATAAATGCAGATAATGAACCCAGCATGCAAGGAATCACACGTTCTACTTGGAAATGGACATGTTCTTATACTTTAACAGCAGTCATATAATGCTATATTTTTGGATGATGTTATTACCATGGAGACAGAAAGTTAAATGTTATACAGACTTACTTTTAACTACAGTAGTACCGTATGCATACTTTTAGTCCTTTTAATGAAATTTTAACAATCTTGTTCTGCAAGTCACGTCAATTGAAATAAACAACAATAGTTCAACTGGCAACAAAGCTTTTGTGGTAACAATGCACAACAGATGCATAAGGTACTTCGTATTACAATCTTCAAATAGGACCTCGAGCATTAGAGTTATTACAGTTAACTAAAGGAGCAATTGCATGACACAGGTTTTAACTAAATAGTGTTTTAAGCATTTTATCCATTTAAATCTCACAACAACAGTGTTTTAGGGGACAGAAAACCTGGGTTTTAAAGGTGCAATTTCTGTACGACGATTCAGTCATCATCCGTACATTTGTGAAAAAGGTAACATCATGCGAATTTGTGTTACATTTTACATTTATAGGTATGTGCACAGGCCCATAGTGTTTCTTTACAAAGTGACATCGCCACCTACTGGCAGCATAATACCATTTGTAGTAGTTTCCGCTGATCTGAGCGAACCGGGATCATTTTAATATTGTAATCCGTACATTAAATAAGCAAAGAAAGATTTGTATGTATATAATTTTAGTGCATTACTCTTGTGTAAACATACAGTAGCCTAAAACAAAACTGAAGCTAATTTATATACTGTATATATAATCTTACTCAAAAAAAAAAAAAAACATTTAACTGAAACAACTAAACAACTAACTAAAACAAAATATTACAAATGAAACACTTTTAGTTTAGTGTAAATTAAAGTAAAAGTAAAGTAACTACCTAGACTATACTGTACACACACCAGTAAAAGGACACATTGAAAATAAAAACTCATTAAAAATATAAATATAAATTAAAAGTACCTCAGGTATACTAAAATAACACTGGTGTTAATATAGTTTTTAGTATTTGTGTAATCCAAAAGAGTTTTCTTTTTGTGATCTGTAAAAATTACAAGGTTTCAATTATTTGCAGTACAGAGTGCAACAAAGGAAAAGGAGGGTGGTGCTGTAATTCTGGCCAAAATATTAATTGTGACAACACTGTTTTGATGTTGAGCTCCTAATCCTGTACGCTTTGATAAATATTAGCTTTGTAGAGACATGTGTTGGTTTTGTTCAAGTTCATTTTGTTTGCTTGTTTGTTTGTTCTGTTATGTGCCGCTTTGTTAAATGGTCTTTGGAAAGCACTGATTGTTACAGCATCACCGCGATGCATAGCAGCAGCTCTCCCCTCTTATCGTGCAGCGATAACTTTTTGAAATGTTACCTTGATGCGAATTTGGTAGCGATAACGGTTCGCCTCATTGAAAGTTGTAGTGGTTGTAGGCAGGAGACCAAAGCTGTGTACTTTGGCTCCACTGTCTCTCAGATTTCCTTCATGTTTGCCTTTTGCCACTCTTTTATTTCTCGCTCTTTCTCTGTTTCTAACTCTCTCCCTCGCCCAGACTGGAGGTTCTGAAAGAGATTTTCATTTGGCACAGGAACGGGGGTTGGAACAGTTTGCCAGGAGACGAAAGAAACCTTTGAGCCTCTGGGAGACTTAAGCGCTAATTCTCCTTGCACATAACCCGGCCCCCCTCCAGCGCCTCGTTCTCCTGCTTACCCCCGTCCCCCTCTCTAAGGTCATAATTAGCAGAGTATGGAGTAACAAACGTAAAAGTCTCTCCATTTATAACGTATAACGGCTGCTGGCCCTCTCCAATTTAAATGCCAGTTCTTCCTCCTCTCAACAAAGACCCCAGGCTAACGCGTAAAGACCAACACGCTTCTAAAAAGGCAAAGATGATATTAAATTAATGAGATCTGAAACCAAACAGTGGAAAGTCTTCATGTTTCTTTGTATCGAGCAAGTGATGGATGGATCAATGAGAGAGAAATTAATTAGAATTTGATGAGCCACGGTGGGTGTTGCGATATTAACGGATGTTGTAATGCAACCGAGACTCGACAACGTAACAGCATTTGTTTACACTTAGACTTCCACGTTTTGACCACCAGGGGGAGTATTTTGCGTGAGTTTCGGGTTTAAAAGACGCATGCTAATTTTACGCAGTGCAGACTTTTACTCTAGAGTATCCGCAGCATTTATTCTGCTTTTTGTCAAGGCGATCGATCAAGGCTTTTGTGGCGCAGTAAAGCGCTAGCGCTAAGTGCTAAACTTCATTTATTATTGTAGCACCAACCCACACAATACTCTTTAAATAAATTTTCCCTTTTAACCACTTTTTGTGAAAGCTGTGAAGAAAGCTTTTTTGTACTTTTTGATCCAAGTGGAACAAATATATAAATATAATAACAAACAAATAACAATTATATACTCATGTGGATGCAAATCTGTCAAAAAAACTAATTTGTCTTTACAATGAAAGTCAAGATTCTTTTGGACCCCATTGAAATTCATAGTGTAGTTTTTTTTTTTTTTTTTTTTACAGGTTTGGAACAACATGAAGGTGTATAATTTTTTTTTTCATTTTTGGCCGAACTCTCTCTCTTTTGCGAAATCCACTTTCCAGTTTCCAGTCGAACTCTCCCCTCATAATCTGATGCCAGTTTTTCGGTTTATTCTTGAAAGGTAATGGCTGGGATTTAGGCTTTGTAATCCGGTCTGGATCAGCGTAAAAGGCCAATCTTGTCACAGAGCCCTTGATGGGCTGGCTGTCATGACCAGGCCTGCTTGCAACAGAGAAATAACCTTAATTTGGAGGTTGGGAACTGGTTGTAATGATACAGCCTTTAGGGTGATGTTGTCCATGTGATGGGTGTTTGTCAGTCAGGGAATTGTAGCCTAATGGTTTTCTAGGCCAGTTCATTCCCTTTGGTATTTCTAATTCTCCCCACACTATTTGTCCCCTTTTGAAAAAAAAAAAAAAAAATACAGGAAAAACAGGCAGAAAAGGAGTGAGGCTAACTATTAGACACCCTCCATATATCACATCAGCCTCGGAAATTGCGGCACCAAATTATTTGTTTGTGCGTGGATGTGTGTGGTCTCTCAGTGACCGTATAAATGAGGCAATGCCGTGCCGCTTCTGAGAAGCACGGTCACGTATTAAGAATGCCCATTTTCACAGACAAAACACATTAGTGTTGCATTAGGCCACGACTGAGAGGGCCAGGCCGGTTACAGCCCCTTGATATTTCCTCTGCTTCCATAGCGAAAAGAGGAAAGAAAAGACGAGAAGGGGAAAATAACCACATGCCAAGGAGCGTTGTGTCAGTGAGCCAGTGTTAGGCTGGAGTTGCGAGTCTTCTCATTAAATTTTTGCAGTGTAGTTGGTTTTCCACTTTAATGCTTGGGAGGATGCTGGCCTCTTCCATCGAGAGAGAGAGAGCGGGTCGAGACGCAGCCTGCGGACTGCGCCACGCCGCCCAATTTGTCTTACTTCTAGGGAAGCTGTTTAAAGTACAATGCTTTTTCTTTTTTCCCCTTCCCTTCTGAAATTGGCGAGATTCCCGCTGTCTTTCTGCCACTCCAGATATCTGTGCTTTCATCAGTCAGACCTGTATTGAGTGTGCTTGGAAAATGGCTTGTGATCAGTGTCTGTCCGTTCTGATTTATTCCACTCGTAACAGTCACTCGGTGTGCGTATAGTGAATTAGAGGAGCACATTATACATACGCATGTTTCCACATGATCCTGTAACGCTCTCGGAATAACCTGATGTTATTCATCTTTAGGCTTCTGAGACACCCTGATAATGAATCAGCGGGTCTTTTGAATTTGTGCTGTTGTAAATGTAAATTGCACAAATGCAGTCTTTCAGTGCCTCATTCCTTCAGTCCCTCTCGTTGGAGAACTGTTTGGAGCCGGTCGCCGTGATTAGTAAGACATGATCCTGGATCCTGGATCCTCTCCAAAAATATAGATTTATCCCCCTAAACCTAACCCTACCCAAAATGTATTCCCAAAATCAGTGGGAAAGGATAGCTGATTAACAACTATCAATTAACTTATCCCTCAAACCTGATTGGTTGATTAGACTGTTGATCCAGAAACGTCTTGGTGAAATCACGCTCATCGTTTGCAGCCATTGTAAAGTAGCTGATTTGACCATTCGTCAGCTGAATTCTGATGTTCAAAGTCAGTATGTTTAGCAATGTATAAAGTTGATTAATAAACAGAATTAAATTGCAGACAGTGTAAAACCACTGCTAATGTAAAAGTGTCAAACCTGTTTTTGCATCATCGTATGCATAGAAAGTAGGCTAATCTGTTATCCAAAGGCATAAAGAAATGGGAATGGTTTATTTCACAGATTTTAGCTTGGGTAATATAATATGATAAGTGACTTAAAACACATTTACATTTTTCACGATTAAGAACAGTTACACGTGAAGCAATTTTCTATCATTTCTAATCAGGCAATGAATAGAGTACTCATTTGTCTCTTTTGGAGATGATTCTGAAGGCTTTCAGCTTCATTTTAATACACTATTCATTGGTGTAATCACCATGATCGCATGATGATAGCTTTGATGAACATGCAGTGCAGATGAGAAAGAAAAGAATTGTCATTTTCCAACTCTAAAAGCCCTTTTTGACATCTCACTAGTGTCTCCCTGTCTTTCACTTTTCTTTCCTTACATTATTTTCTTTTTCTCTGTTGTGGTATTAAAAACAATCGGCATCGCAAAGAGCTGTAAATGTGCCTGATGGTAAGCTCAAACAGCAGCCGAGTGGCAGTTCAATATACAAGCATGAAATCAAACCCAGAAGTAGAATTACTATTTTTCAAATCTTTGCCGCTTGACGGCTGTGATTGCCTTTTCTGGCTGGGCTGTGTCTTTGATGGTTCACTCTACCTTGACTAGTGTTGATGGGTTAGCAGCGTGACTACTGACTGGGTTGGCTCTCTTTGACCCCTTCTGCACTGGCTCGCATCAGTTGAGGGTGCGTTGAGTTTGTATGTCCACTCAGAAATGTAAGTTCCATCGGCTGACACTCTGACAAGTCATTACAAACCCTATATGACTCTATTATTTCTTCAGCAAAAGAAGACATTTTGTTTTCCCTGCTCTTTTCCATGTGGTAAAAACGAACAGGGACTGGAGCTTTCAAGCCTCAAAAAGGACTTGAAAGCACCATAAAAATATCATTAAAGTGTCCTGTTTGACTTCAGTTTCACTCTGCTCGTCACTCAAAGCTGTTGTATGGCTTCAGAAGGCTTGGAATATAGTGTGCAAGACTTATGGACTGCTTTTAAGATGCTTCTGCTGCGCTTTGCATGTTTCTGAAGCTTGAAAGCTGTAGTGCTCATTGATCATAATTCCATGGAAAACATTCTTCAGAATTTTGCGTTCCACAGCAGAAAAAAAAACGACGACATACATTTTTGGGTGAACTATACATGGTCGCAAGTTCCGTTGTTACCAATAGAGTTCAATGGAACTAACAGCTAACGATGCTTTTGGGAAACGTATCCCTGCAAGGTTTCCATTGCGATGAAGAAGGATATTTGATCAGTTGTTAAAGAAATATTACGCATTATTTTCAAAAATTACAATACACATTTCATGTTCTTCATGTTCTTTAAAACTCCATTTTTGAAAACATATAGTACTGTATGTAATGTTATTTTTTATAAGGATGTCAGTGGCTACTTTTTTGGTTACCAACATCTACAGTCCAAATAAAGTACTTCTCATGTGCTTTAGTTAATGCTGTCAAATCAATTAACAGTTATGTTAAATAGATTAATATTTATATATTGATTTTTATTATATTTAAAAATAGACATATGCTTCTTAAATACATATGTGCAACTTTATATATCCATATAAATATAAACCGCACACACATTTAATTTAAACAAACGTTTATTTTGGATGCGACTAATTGCGATTAATTAATTTGACAGCTCTAGCTTTAGTATGTTTTTTTTTGTTTTTGTTTATTTTTTTTACATATATTAAGTGTACTTCATAAAGTTTTAGTTTTAAGTCCAACTTAAAAAAAAAAAAGTGTAGTCATTAAAGTGAACTCTCTATGCACACCTTTATTTCATTGATATTAACTGATATTATCTGCAAGTTTAAAATACTTTTAAAGGTTTGAAGTACACTACAAGTGCACATTGAATGCTATTTAGTGCACTTCATTTTCACAAGGGCTCCGACGACCAGATGTCCGACAGATGGGCTTCTACTCTCAAGCTCTTGGGAGCGCTGTGAATTTTCCATATTTTTTCATGAAATTCTTTCTCCGTACACCGCCCGTCCTTCAGTGTTTAAATGGCACAACGAGTGTAGGGCGGGATAGGATGCTTCCAGGAAGGGTTTTGGCCCGGTCGGTTCCCCATTCCTCATGTGGAGACAAGCGGCGGTGTTCCTCCTGAAACCTCTTTGGATTTACGCTGCCAGTCCTGCCATCTTTCTTGTGTTAATCACCCCGGGCTTCGCTCGCCACTCACCGAAGGGTGCGATGGATGAGCCATTGGGGAAATGGAATGGAGACTGGCCAGGCGTGACAGAGAAGATGAGGAGACAGTCAGTATAGGACAGGAGAATAAAGAAGATGATAACCACCTTAACACACATACACCCACATTTTACTCCCACACCCCAACATTTATGGCAGATGACGCCACGTGGAACTAGTGTCTTAAATCACCATCAGTGACTCAAGGTCCCGTCGAGACCTTAAACAATCAGTGCTGTCGTTTGCATGGAGTTCTTAATAGTGCTCAACTGGGTTTTTTAACGGCTGATGAGCGAGCTCTATAAAGCAGGGTATTAATATAATGATTGGAACGAAAGGACAGTTCATGCACAAAAATGAATTCTGTCATCATTTACTCACCATCAGGTTTGTTTCAAACCTATTACATTATTTTCTGTTTAACACAAAAGATCTTTTGAAGAATGGTCACAGTTGCTGGTAGCCTATAGTATGAAAAATATATATACATTTAAGAAAAATATGTTTATATATTAAGTGTATCTATATATATATATACAGTATTTAATAAAAATTAATGTTGATATTTTTAATATATACTGTATGTGTGTATAGATTTTGAATGTGAATAATCACAATTGTTTAACAGCACTAATATATGTGTGTGTGTGTATATATGTCCAACATATATACCAAAAAAAAACGACACTGTCCCAAAAATCTCCGAATTGACAAATGTAGTCTGATTATTTGGGCCGATCATTACTTTTCTTCATAAATGACTGAATGCTTCACGGCATGAACTTCCCACACACTAGTTTAGGCTGCTGAAATATGCTTTCGTCAAAACAAACGCCTCTGGACAGCAAAGCATGTGTTTGTTTCAGAGTCAAAGGCAACCCGGGGCACAATCGATGCAGCAGATCTCATTTCCTTGAGGATTGTTCATAAGTGGCTGCAGATCAGCTCTTGTTTAAGAAAACACAGATGCTGTCTTTTTAGAATGAGACCGCTTGATTAGCATTTATTTCTGTATTTTATGAATAAATTCATAAGCAATGCTTCTGTATTTACCCTGGAACGACGGCTTGACTTATTTCAAATTCTGACCCCTGAGGCAAATCCATCCATTCTGCTTCAACGTTTTGTTAATCATTGATAGGCTCTGGAACGTGATCAGGGAATGACTAATTGCTAAATAAAACTAGCCGCTAGCAAAAGCAAGGAGAATTTTTCACGTTTGTCTGATTGGATCAGTACAACAGAATAAGGAGGGTTTTCTGTCGGCCACGTCTTACCGAACGCCACTTTTGTTTCTTCTTTAGTTTTAGTTTGTGTTATTTTATTTGCCAGATGCTTGGTGCCTAGCGGTGCTTTGGTGCCCGGCCAGAAACTGGCTTTTAGGCTGTGTCACTATGAGGATTTTCGAGGATGTGACAGGATGTTGACAAGCATTCGGCGAACGGTCCAAAAAGGAAATCTAATTACCATTATACACGGCCAAAGTTCTGGCTAGCGGATGACTGCGGGGCCTATTAGCGGAAATTAACAGAAACTGATAGCGACAGTTCTCCCGGTCCTGGGCTTTTAGTGGTCACGCCGGCTCGGGCCTTGCCCCGAGCATTCTTTCACACACTGTCTACACACTTTATCCTCCGCTCTTCTCGTGTAGTCAGGGCCACGTTTCACTATTCTTGTCTAGACACTTTGTTAACAGGAAACACAATGCAGATGCTAATGGTGTTTCGCTCAAGAGTTTCTGCATCTCTGTACACACTTTACTCCTCCAAAAATGACTTTTTGTTGTTGTTTTTATTTGCCTCTTCATGTCCAGTGAGTACATGTGAATACTATTTATATACTATAATAGTTTTTATTTTTCTATTTCAGTTTTAGTTCAGTTTTTCAGTGAATCATTTTAGTGCTGCCGCTGGATTGTGTGCCAGTTAAGTTTTAAGCTAATCATACCTTCCTAAAGAAAATATGATTACATATTTGTCTAAAAATGTGCCTGTTGGGGGAAAAACACTTTTCTGGTACTTTTTTGCTGCTTCTTGGCATTTTTGGAACTTGTGAGCAATATTATTTTAGTGTTATTTATATATGACTATATTTTCTTAGTACAAATTGTATATTGAATTAGGTTCTTATTTTTTTTTTTTCAATTTATTTTAGCTTTTTAATTGTATTTTTTAAAACGATTTAGGTTACAAATTTTATTAAAACATTTTTTTCTTCTAATATAAGTGCTGTCTAATGATTAATTGTGAATAATCACATCCATAACTAGGTTTTTATTTGTGTAATACATTTTTGGGCTCTGTGTGC
>JAUMHP010000060.1:4062929-4082653 GCA_032361065.1 Enteromius trimaculatus
CGTATATTTCTCAGAAATATATCATAAATGTGTGTGTGTGTGTATTTGCATATACAAAACAAATATACACAGTGCACACACACATTACATAAACAAAACCTTTTATTTGGTTCTGATTAATCACAATTATTTCTTGACAGCTCGCATTTATTACACGTACAGTTAGTATGCTTCAGAATTTCTTGTTTTTGATCATTTATTCAGTTATTTTTGATAACTAAAATAAAATAAATGAATGTCATGTTCTGATTAGGGCAGAAAGTGTTGACAGGATGACAGGATTCTCATCGGGTGAACTGTGTCTTAAAGAGTTGTGGTTTTGGGTTAAGTGTTTTGGTTCATCTTCCACTCTCTCTGTGGGCTGAATCTCTGCATAGCTCAGCTAGCGTTATGCTAGCCTCTCGTCAGATAACGTGACCTTATCACGGCAGCTGTCTGTCGTGGTGGGAGTATTGCCTGTCACACGTGTACGAGAGGGGTTTTGTATTGCATAGGAAGTGTTTTTGGGCCGTGTGGCAGATGGTGGCTAACAAAATATCATTACATTTGTGCTCCGGGGCTGTGCTGGCAGCCAAATGATAATATAGAAGTCTACAACTCCAGCAGCAATGAGATTCTCTGACCCTATTACCTGGGAATACAGAGTAGGGAAAACACACAGAGTGCAGAGAACACAATTCTATACGGTGAGGGGGAGTTTTTGTCAAGTGTGTGCGCGTACGCTGCTCCTTCATCTCCAGTCATCTCAGCACATTTATTTTTCATGTGAGCGTCATTTTAACTTTCTGCTGCTTGTTATTATTTCCTGCTGTACCAAATGTAATGTGATTCATAAGGAATATCCGACACATTGAGGAATCAAAATCTAATTTAATCTCCGAGATAGCCACTTTTGGGATTTGGGAAAGAAATTTAAACCGAGGAAAAAGTAGGGGGAACAAATAGATTCTGCTGCAATTCTAGATCTCCAATCCCAAAACAAACTGACAGTGTTTACATGTTATTCCGATATGGTATAAAATTAGAAAACATAACATATCATAATTTAATGTAATGTGATAACCCACATAGAAAAACAGTGTGTTCTGGATAAAGTAGATCGATTATAATATAATAAAATAAATGTAGATAAAATGTTGTTCTTCACTCATATTTTGGATAATGGAGAAAAAAATTAAATCAATGCATTTTATGGTTGATATCACAGTGTGTATGTTAGCACGTTTCACAAATGATCCTTTAATATTTGGTATAAAATTATAAAATAAATTATAATGCAATCCAATGAACTATAAAGTAAAAATCAAACAATATAATATAAGGCTGTAAGGCATAATATAATATAGCAGAATAATAGAACCTTATTTGGTCATGTTTTGGATGATGGAGAAAAAATTAAATGCACTTTATGACTGATGTTGCAGTGAGTATGTCAGCAAATGTTTCATAAATTATAAATATGTAATATTTGGCATAAAATTAGGAAACATATTCTACAATCTAATCTAATGTAATCTAAAATAAAATACAATTAAGTTAAATATTTCCCACAAGCCTGCATAGGGCCTTGAATAATATGATATAATATAATATTAGAATGGTATTAGTCCTGCTGTCTTGTTTTATGACATAACTGGGTGCACAAAACATGAATACTATTCTAACTATAGACATAAAGGGAAAGAAAATTACACACATTCTTTGACTGATACAAAAAAATGCTGTCATCATGTGCTAAAAGAGAAAAAAAGGTGATATCATCCGTAACTATAGTAAGAATAAAAAGGCCTGTTGAAATAAATCTTACGTTCATTTCTCACCCTAGCTCTCATGAAAGCTGAGCAAACTCTTAGCTGGACCGCTGGGATGGGATTGTTTTGTGTGACCGGGATGAAGAGCTGGAAAAGTCACCTGATCTGTTGATGCCTGTGTTAGCAGTGGTCATCACAAACACACCATCATCTGGCTACATTGGCCTGGCAGATTTCATCTTGTTGTTTTTCCATCGATCGCAGCATGCAACTCTCAATAGGGCTTTAAAGGAGAGGTTGATGTGCTCGATAGCGTACGGTTGTTGTGTGTGTGTTTTTCCTGTAGTGTGCTAGAGGGGTTATGCTGTCATTTTTGGACTCTGTGTATTGATGTTGCATGCTCCTTTCATTTTTACCGCAGTTCTGCTGTCACAAGATCAGCAACACTGTTTTTTTCTGGGTTTTACATTTCAAGCAATACTTTTTTCCCCCCTTTTTTAAAGCCTTAAATATTTTAATGGATGCAAAACGTTCAGCTAAGGTCGCCCACACTAGAGTTTGCTGTGTGTCTGATCCAGCTTAAGCTGAGACCGTAGCTGTGTCGTGGAACATGCTAGCTGTCTATAGACAGACTGAGCCAGTATGTCATTGGTCCAAGCTGGTTATCCATAATTTAGCTGACCATCTTGGACTAACAAACCAGCTAGCAGCTGCTCTTATCAGTGTATCAGTGTAAGGCGGTCAGGCTGGGTCAAGTCAACCATCTACAGCTAATGACATGCAAGGCCTGGGCCAGCTTGAACCAGAAATGACTTGTTTTGACTAGCAAATGACCAGCTTAGCCCAGCTAAGATTGTTTTCTTTTCCTCACTTGGCCTAGTTTCAGTGGAAATAGTTTGTTTACAAGAATAAAGAGGGAAAAAATGAGGAATTGCAATAGTGAAAGATGAGGAAACTTTATCTTTGCCTCAGCGTTCTCAGAAATTTTATTTAAATAAATAAATGCATGCACAGTTATTATTAATGTGTAATTAATAAAAATTGTGTAAAGATTTTAAACACATGACAACAGTTTCAGTTGAAATTATATATTTTATTTTAGATATTATTATTAAAATAAGAATATTTTAAAAATAGTATTTGGATTTATTATAATACAAAATTTAAATTTATTCAGTCAATTGCATTTAATGTAATTTAAAACTCCAGTGCACTTTAATTTAAAAAAACAATCAGCATGCAGTTCAGACAACTACAGTAAGTTTGCAAATAAGTGTACATTAAAAAAAATAATAATAATAATAATATATATATATATATATATATAAATACACTTCTCAAAAAAATTAAGGGAACACTTAAACAACACAATGTAACTCCAAGTCAATCACAAGTCTGTGAAATCAAACTGCCTGCCTAGGATTCAAGACACTGACTGACAATCAATTTCGCATGCTGTTGTACGAATGGAATAGACATTATAGGCAATTATCAAGACACCCACAATAAAGTGCTTCTGCAGGTGGTGACCACAGACCACTTCTCAGTTGCTTTCTGGCTGATGTTTTGGTCACTTCTGAATGCTGGCGCTGCTTTCACTCTAGTGGTAGCATGAGACGGAGTCTACAACACACACAAGGGGCTCAGGTAGTGCAGCTCATCCAGGACGGCACATCAATGTGAGCTGTGGCAAGAAGGTTTGCTGTTTCTGTCAGTGTAGTGTCACTAACAGGAGACAGGCCAGTACATCAGGAAATGTGGAGGAGGCCGTAGGAGGGCAACAACCCAGCAGCAGGACCGCTACCTCCACCCTTGTGCAAGGAGGAACAGGAGGAGCACTGCCAGGGCCCGGCAAAATGACCTCCAGCAGGCCACAAATGTGCATGTGTCTGCTCAAACGGTCAGAAACAGACTCCATGAGGGTGGTGTGAGGGCCCAACGTCCACAGGTGCTTACTGCCCAACATCGTGCAGGATGCTTGGCATTTACCAGAGAACACCAAGATTGGCAAATTCACAGGAAATTCTTCACAGATGAAAGCAGGTTTACACGGAGCACATGTGACAGACGTGACAGAGTCTGGAGATGTCGTGGAGAACGTTCCGCTGCCTGCAACATCCTCCAGCATGACCGGTTTGGCAGCGAGTCAGTAATGGTGTGGGGTTTCTTTAGAGGGCTGCACAGGTAGCCTGACTGCCATTAGGTACCGAGATGAGATCCTCAGACCCCTTCTGAGACCAGGTGCGGTTGGCCTTGGGTTCCTCCAAATGCAAGACAATGCTAGACCTCATGTGGCTGGAGTGTGTCAGCAGTTCCTGCGAGATGAAGGCATTGATGCTATGTACTGGCCACCGAAACCCCAGACCTGAATCCAATTCGAACACATCTGGGACATCATGTCTCGCTCCATACACCAAACGACATGTTGCTCCACAGACTGTCCAGAAGTTGGGAGATGCTTTAGTCCAGGTCTGGGAGGAGATCCCTCAGGAGACCATCCTCCACCTCATCAGGAGCATGCTCAGGTGTTGTAGGGAGGTCACACACTACTGAACCTCATTCGGACTCATTTTAAGGGCAGTGTGTTTTTCCACTTCAGTTTTGAGTGTGACTCCAAATCCAGACCTCCATGGGATAATAAATTAGCTTTCCATTGCAATATTTGTGTGATTCTTTTGTCAGCACCTTCAACTATGTAAAGAACAAAGTATTAGGATGAATTTGATTTAGCATGATATATTGGTATCACTATAGTACTGTAAGAACATAAAGTGTTACCTAGATTTTTACTGACCAGTGATATTTATATATTTTATTTTGGAAAGCCAAGTTTGAAATCCTACTTATTGTATTCTGTCTTGATGCCACACTTTTCACTTTACACCTTCATATCAACAAGCTTTCCATAGTCTGCAGCCATCTAAGACTGAATATATCCTTCAATAACACAAAAAGTACCCAAAAGCCAACCAGATTAAAAAAGAATTTCTTCATAATATGCTGTGCTGTGTGGCGAAATCATATAAAATATGTGGAAATACAAACAAGCAAACTTAAACCTTTAGATTTTAAGCTTATGGGTTTGCCATCTCATACATATAAGTTAGCATGGGTTACGGTAGGTTTGTTCAGTAGCTCACGGAGTACAGAGATGATATAGCTGATAGTGTTTTGATATCAGGTTTGCATTTGTTATCATTATCGGGAAGGTTTAGGGCTGGATTTGGTGTAGGGCATATTTCCAACATGAGCATTAACTTTTAGCGGATATTTCAATTCTGAAAAACACACCTATATCAACATCATAAAAATGTGCCGGGGTTCACGTGTTGAGCCCGTGTTTTAGCGCCACTCGGTGGACATTTCTCTTTGAAACTGTGGCGAAACGTGCACTAAGGTACATAAAAACAGTGTTGCACAGAGGGACATATTTTCATGAGACCTTGTTGTTTTGTTGTTTGTTCGTTTCTACACTAGTATTCATTTGTAATAAACTTCCACGCTACATAAATGCATTACAGTCTGATAGCATCTCTGGTACCCAGCAGTACTTCTACCAGGGGTCAGCAGGAAGGGCGCTCTGACTTATGTCTAGAGGCTATCTAAAAGCAGCCACATATGTTGTTGTGACACGAAACCCGTCCGCCGTCGCAGCATCTGATCCAGCGTGCCCGTTCCTGCGGAGTAAATGCATAGGCTGCGTATTTTTAGCATCTCTGAGAGATGAGTCACGCTCTGGTGTACACACCTGCCCGAATTTCTCCAACCGCTATCGCTTCAATCCAATTCGGTCTTCTATTCTGGTTCTGGATGGGTTTTTTGATAGACACACTCCGTCGCTCCTTTTCTCCGCCAACATGATATGCCTTTGGATGTTGACATAATCTGTCCAGCCCCTTTCTGCAAGCCTCGCTGCCATAGATGTAGTTATCAATCCAAGCAGACAAATGTCATTCCTAATCTGCTTGTCTGCGCTGGATTGAGCTCTCCGTTCAAACAGCACTGCTGCCTTATCGTCTTTATCTCTGATTTTCATTATCTCTTCCTGCCGGCCGTCGAGCAGGACGGTCGACCGCAAAAAAAAACCAGCGAGAGACCAGCAAAGACGCTGAAAGCTGAGCAGATACGAGTCCTTAAGCCACATTGGCTGCTCATCTCAGATAGATCTCTAGAGGAAATGAGAGTTAAATGGTGTATCACTGGGAGGATTTACCTTTGGTTGGGCATAAGACGGCCACAATTTGAAATGAAACGCAGCTTACTGGCTTAGTTTGGATGGGCCACCTTATCATCTGGAGTTTGTGTTTCCTGTTGGTGCAAAAAAAAAAAAAATGTTTGGCCACTGGCAGCTGTAAAAAAAAAAAAAAAAAAAAGCCCTCGTTAGATCTAGAAAAGCTGGAGGAGCGCTTAGCAACTGTGTACGTTGGCAAGGGGAAAGGACTTCCTGTGTGAGGGGCTTAAGAGACCCCATGTGATGAGGGTTTTTTAGAATAAATGGATGAGATGGATGAAGAGCAAGCAAGGGATGAGTGAAAAGATGAGATGAGATATTGCTCAATTATGCAGTATGGAATCACAGATAGTAAGAGCAGGAATCAGAAAGAGCATTTTAATGATATCTGGGTCCTGATTTGATAACATGTTGTTGTCGTTCGTTGTTTGTTATTTGTCTTGATTATCCTGGAGCTTTGCGCTATGAATGATCAGCTTTACTTTATCCTAGGGAAACGATGTTATGCATTAAAAAATAAACTAAAAATAAACTAAAAAAAAAATAAAAAAAAATAAATGAATTTGTTACAGTTAATATGACATTAATATGAATATATATATATATATATATATATATATATATATGTGTGTGTGTGTTTTTTTCTGTAGTTGTGACTTTACAGTATTCTCGCAAATGCAATATTATGCCAGCTGTCACTTTATATATTAAATCTCACAATGGGACTTTATTGCATTTCTTGCATTGTAGCTTTAATTCTCAAAATGATGACATTTCTCACTATTTGGACATGACATCTCACAAAATGGCTTTTTTTTCACAAAGACATGAAAAAAATTATATGATATTATATTATATTAAATGTGACTTTACCTGGCACAAATAGGACTTTATTTCTCATTCTGTGTGGCTTAATATCTCACAAAGATCTCAAAGAAAACTTACATGACTTTATTTCAACCATATTTCTTACAGTTGCAGCTTTATTTCTTATTATTACATTATTTCCCACACATTATTTGATTCTTTTTGGTGAATCACATTGATCTATGTGTGATTGTGTTCCTATATATCTTGTTATTTCAACAAGACATCTCACAATTTCCACGTTATTTCTCACAATTTTGACTTTATAACACAACAAAACTGCTTTTCAGACTTTATATCTTGCCACGTAACTTTTATTTTAAATGTATTTTTAAAAGGTTATTACAGGGTTAATATAGTTAACTAAAACCATAAAACATACTCCAAATAAAAGTAAATGTTGAAATGAAATGTGCAACAAAAACTGTTATTGTTTTATTTTGTGGTATAAACTTGAGTATAAATAAAGACTTTAGACCTAATTTTAGATTACACGGCTGTCTCTTTAAAGAATGTGCGTGTTTTTCTTGCAAGACAAGCTCACAAAAGATTCTTAGAGGTGCTTAGATTGGGTGTTTATCTCACTATCAGATCATTTCATCTGTTTATTTGCCTTTAAATGCTAAACTTTGAGAGACGCACAATAAGACAATGCAGCTCTTTGTCGCCTCGCTGAATAGCCTCTGCATCCACGCTGGATTTACGTAACGCTTTGTGGAGTGAAAAAGTGAACAGGAATACAATGATCATTTGAGTGGCAGGTTGAGCTGGAACAAAGAGACGAGCAGAAAGAATTTCAATTGGATTCAATAGGATGGGTGGAGAACGTTGGTAGTAGGTCACCTCCTTTATCACTGCGAGTCACTCGTAGCACTGTTGTAATCTGTTTAATTAGCATTCATCAGACACGTGCTCTGGCGAATGCTAGTCCACGCGCGCTGTGATCTTCTCAAGAGCAGCTTCTACCCCGATTGACAAGCCTTTAGATTTCCTCTTGATGCCATCTCAATGCTAGCCCATCGACTGCACGCGAAGGAAGTAAACGGAAAAATAAGACTCGAGAGGTTTTTTGTTTAGCGGAATGCTTGTAACTTAATTAAAAAATAAAAAAAACTTTATTAAGATAATTGCATAAAATAAGTATCAGAAATATAAAAATAACCCTCTACTACACTACACTAATGATTAAACATCTACAGCAGGGTTAGCTTTGTTTGTGACGAATAATAATAATTAGTATTCATATACAGAATAGTCATTTTATTTTCTATTTTGTTTAAATCATTAAAGGGTTTTTAAACTGGTCCAGGTGTTTTTTTTTTATTCTGAACCAGAATCATGGATTTATAATGCAATGTATGCAGATAGTGGCTAGCCTAGCTAGTTTGATACTAATGATAATATAGATTACGAAAGAGCTGTGATGAGAGAACTGTGTTCGCCTGAACTACTTGTTGTAAAATAGTTGTTTTGTCAAGAGATCAGGCTGTGGAATTCCAGCCGTTCCTGCTCTGCGTCTTTGGCTTTCTGACAGGGTCGGTCTGGCCCTCTTTACCAAACGGCTCCTTAAATCTAGTTCACTGTTCCCTTCTGTATCCTGATAGACGCTCGCTGGCTTCCATGAAGTATTGATTCCAAAATAACTTCAAAGCTACTTCAGAAGTGGATGGAGCGAAGCGGGAGATGAAGAGTGTGAGTCAACGGAGACGATAAGAGTGTGTGTGTGTTGAGGGGCGTTTGCTGTTAAGGACTGGCAGGAGAATAGACATTCCTGAGAAAATGCATTTTCTAGATGTTGGCTTTTGATACTCGCTAGTTCTTTTAGCCTTCTTCTTGTTTAAAGGTTGCTCAACGCTTTGAGGTCTCCCTTCTGTCTTTTACGTTTTCCAGCCTTGCTTTCACAGATGTATCGGGTCTTGCGCTTGTGTGTGTTTGCTTGCTTAATTTACTCACAGTTCCTGACCTTTAGATCCCTCCGCAAATCTGTTTGTTTTCAGAGCCACTGATTATTATTCCATCTTTCTCGTTAATCACTCTGACACAAAACAGAATTCACAACCAGCAATGTCACGCATTTCACAGCAACGCAGGATGTTCAACTTTCAGCATTATGGAAATGCTCACTAAAGTACAAGTAACATCATGAGGGCATTCTGGGAAGGTGTTTTTTAAACCTTACGTGAATGTTTTGTTGTAATATTTAAACAGCTTTCAAAAAATGTTAGTGAAAGATGTGGGAGTCATTTAGGCAGATGGCATGATAACAGACTTTTCATTTTTTAAATGTACTGTCGCTTTAAGAAAGTAAATTTTGATCTTGTGTTGACTTTAAAGGCTGACCAAATCTTACAAGAGACAAATGTGTGGAGCTATCCTGAGGAAGTGACCTCATGCTGACAGAAGCAAAGGCCACGAAACAGTCTCAGCAAATACAGATGTACTCCGACTTCACACACACCGAACAAGGAAACGGAAATTTACATACTAACGCCGGCGGACAACAATAGTAGCTAAAAAATATGAAATCCTGCTGGGACTTTTGAAATACTAAACTTCTTAAAGGGTTGCTCCACCTCAGAAATGAGGATTTTGCCATGTTGTTTTCATAAAGACAAGATATTTTAGATAAACCAGGAGGCCTGTGACTGTCACATTTTCTGAAGTAGTGAACACTGTGCAGAAAAGTATGAAAGTCATATCCTGAATGCTGCGTCTGCCGTCAGTGGTTCAACCCTAATGTTATAAAGCTACAAGTGTGCTTTGTGTACAGAAAGAAGGCACAAATAATGACTTCAGTCGACAATTCAACACTATAACGACAGTGTAGCAATATTTTGGAGAGCGCCTGCTTGACACACATGGTGTACGCAGCTCTGTGTCAGACACGATGGTCGTTTCGGGCTAAAGTATCCCTTTCAGTATACTTTTTCAGATTGTATTAAAAAGAGACTTTTATCTGAGAGAAAATGAGTCTAAATCCCCTCAAAATGCCACGGCCTGGAGTTCCTGCCCTCACTGCTGGTAGGCCTCTCAGATATAGTGAGCTATGGAGATGGTAAAAGAGGGAAAAAAAGACATAAAAGATGAGAAGGAGGGGGCCTGTATTACCGTGACTCATTGTGACATTAACACTGAGTGACGCTGGGTCAAAATGAGTTGATATATTTTCTGTGACTCAGTGTTGCACTGGCATTGTTTGAAAACAGCCTGAATGCTCAACTATAAAATAAGGTTAAGCTAACCTATAATCAACTCGCTATTCTGTTTTTTATAACCCAGCCCCATAATTCCAAGCATAATCGCTAGTTTTCATCTATGCAAAAACCCCAGCTGTTAAGCCGGTGTTTCCAGCTCAGTGCCGGTAATGTTTTAAAAAGAAAAGGTTCGAGCGAGGGTTTAATTATTCCACATGTGTGCTCAGCGGTGATTTGAGCAATCGGGGGAGGACGTTATCTTCTTTATGTCCTGTCAAAAGCCTCGCTGTAGGTGCAGGTCCTGTTGGATTTGAGCTTGCTGTGTGAGCACAGCTACAGTACAGTTTATGTCAATCGAAGTGTTATAAACGAATATAAAAATTGCATGCGTGAGGAAAATAAAATAAAATCCATACTGAAAATCATTTAGAACACTGTATCTGCATAGTAATACTGTACCTTGGGACCCATCCACGATGCAAACATCCTAAAAGACCACGTAGGCAAGATAAATATTTATTTATTTTTCCTAAAACAATGACAATACAAATAGAATTTTGTCATTTTTAATTGCAATGTGATGCTAACAATGACATGACATCACAACCAATTCGTACATATTTTTTACGAGGTGGCTAATTCCGACCTTACCAAAAAGTAAATTTTTGTACAATTTGTCTAAGCACCAGTGACAGGTCAGTTTAGGTGTAGATCATTAATACAAATTCATACAAATCGTGAAACATGACTGGGAAAATGACATGAATTTGTAAGAGTAAGGTCGTGTGAATTAGCCGCCTCATAAAATATGCACAAAATGCCGTGAGATTGGGCTGGAATAATCTCTTTAAAGGTTTATTCCTAGCCTGGGCCCGCCCATACTTCCTGTGACGCTACATTCTATTTCGCGAGCAAAGTTAGTCTGCCATTTAAGAGCATTTCCGTTCCCAAAAAAGTTGGAACCAGTGAGAAACGAGCTTCCCCGACAGAGGCGGGTGTAACACGATGACGCAGCAGTTCTGTGACCGGAAACCATACCAGCTTTTAAACCTGACGTGTACAATCGTTAGACTGTTGCAGCTGTTTTGAGAAAGTTTCTCATATTAATCTGGCGAAACCGGCAGAAATCAAATTTTCCTACTGCTTTAATGAAGCTAGCTACAATTGGTTACAGTGTCTTCAGGTTCCGTCGCTACGCATACGTCATCGGAACGAGTGGTCTGATTGGTTGTAGATTCGTCCAGTAGTACACAGAGGCATCTGATGGACGCAGGTTAAGCCCGCCTCCCAGAAGGCGGGTAGTAAGGTAGCTTGGCCAGGCTAAGCTCCTATGAGCTTTAAAGTCGCTGAAGCCAGGCTAGTTTATTCCAACATAAAATGAAGATTTTGTTATTAATCCCTTTCCACCGTGTCGTTTCAAACACGTAAAAATTAACTAAGTAACTAAATGTAAGATATTTTGGATGAAAACCGGCAGGCTAAAGAATAAACACTGTCAAGGTCCAGAAAAGTATGAAAGACATCATCAGAATAGTCCATCTGTATGTATGATTATATATAATATATATTTTCAACAGTTGCTTTCTCCTCTGCATCACCATAGTGGCGTTTCGGAGAGAATCCACTGAATGAACGTATGTTGTTCTGTGTCTAGTGGACGAATTGCTGTTCATTTTTATATTCTTTGTATACAAAAAGTTTTAGCACCATAAAATTCATATTGAACCGCTGATGGCAGATGGGCTATTCTGATGATGTTTTGGGTGGAATAAGCCTTTAATTATCACGTAATAGTAACAGCTGTGTGTATAGATATGTTTTGGGTGTTCTGGGCTTGTTGTCACTGCATTACCTGTGTGCTTTTAACACAAGTTGTAATTGCTCAGTCAGACGTTTGCTTTGCACACCTGGCGGTTGGGTTTTTGTGTAAGAAAATCCAAATGACACCATGCTTCCGTCCCTGTGGCTTTAAAAACAAACCAGTAGGACGTTATGGAAATGTTTGTGTTTGAATGAAACCTCCAGCCCAAGTTTGTCATTTCAAACATATGCCTCAGTTTAAAAAAAAAAAAAAAGTGTGGCTTAAAAAAAGGGGTATTTTATTAGCAGCATTATCTGTTCATGCTTGGCTAAGTTTTATCGCTAATGTGCATGTGGTTTTCTCACCGAGCGCGTTGGCTGATGTATCTACAGCCATGAACTCTTTGATTGGATTGCTCTTAAGGGAGTCTGTTAGAATAATGCAGAGAGAAAAACAGAGACAGAGGAGTTGGTGTTAAAGGGGGGTGAAGGAAACTAGACTGTTCTTCAGCTGCAGTGAAATCTGGGTCGTCGGGGGGTGTTGTGAAGGGATTCTGGTGTCGTGGAGACTGAGGTTAGGAGGTCAGCAGTGATTGAGGTCAAGGAGTCAGCTGACCTCGGCCTCCGCATCTGTGGAATCCAGAGAAAGTTGTTAGTGGCGGCTTTAGTCCAGAAAATGTCAAGCCTCTGTCTGAATACCTCTGTGTGTATGTGTACAGGCTATATACGGTCTTTTTTTACATTTATGGAGCAATTGTGGTGTAAACAGTAATGGTATGCTCGTAAAGCAGGCTGTTATCAGGTAACTGAACTAATTAAAGAACCGCAGTGCATGCTGGGTAAACACACTGTCACAAGTTTTTGGCTGCGCATTAGAATCAACATTTTGCCACAGCTGTAACACTTGCACATGAGCTGCGCTTCAGAGCGTAAATGCGTTGGTACCGCCTCTGCACTGATTTAAATGTGTGACGTGTACATGCTGAGTGAGATACGACTTCCTGCTTCCTGCTTTCTACAGTCCATTCAGTTTGGTTTTTTTGTTGGTTTGTTTGTTTATTAAAAAAGAAATACTTTTGGTAACACTTTATATTACAGTTACACATGCACATTACTAGAATGTTAGCCATTCATTAGTGCTAAACAAGATCATATTATTACCTTCTTCTAGCTCTCTAATCCTACCCAATACCTAAACTTCACAACCGCAGTAACTATGAATAAAGAGCTCATTCATTTATTGAGGGAAAAGTTATCTATCGATCTAATTTCAAATAAAGGTTTTAAAAATGTACATATCAAATAACAAAAATAATAATAATTTGCATGAGGAAGACAAAGGAAATCAACATATTAAATTGTTTTCTGAATAATAGCACGATAATAAATGACATATTAAGATATTTTAAAATAGTAGACCTTTTAAAATGGTAAATATTTCATTGATGCTGCTTAATTGCATTTTATTTATTTATGTGTGCAGTAATTTATTTTATTTTTACCCAAATAAATTCCGTCTTTGTGAGCATAAAGGTTTTCGGTAACTTTATAATAGCTACACACTATGAATGATTAGTTAAGCATTAGTAAATACTCATTTTTTCAACATTATTATGCATTAGTAAACAGTTTACAAGTGCATCTACAGTATGGATGCATTGTTCTTGAGTCCATATATGATGTTTAATGATGTTATATACTTTATTAACGATCAGTAATGATCAGTTTTGTCACTTTTTAATTATTACATTATTAACAAACCGCAATGCTTTATAAATGATGAACTGACGATTTACCAATGCTTAACTAATGATTCATAGCGCGTAGTTATTATAAAGTGTTACCGAGTTTTCTGTCAAAAAAAAATAAATAAATAAAAAATCTGATCACTCCAAGCTTTCGAATCGTAGCAAGTTAACTAAACAAACTAGCATACATACATCCACTGCTATGCCAGGTGACAAAAATGAGTTCTAATAACTGTAATGATTTATGAAGTCATTTATTAACACAGTTAAGAGAAACTATTAATTCAGAAATAATAATCAAAAAAGTGCTTATTTTCCTGCTGGTTTTTACTGTTAAAGCAATAACAAATGAAGCTACTGCACTGCCAATATTTTGTCTAAAATGTAAGTTAATCAGTTTTCATTTCTTGTTTATGGATTTGCAATCGTACTGTTTTTCTTAACACTTTCTCTTATTCGGACACAATTAACAGGAGCTGCGAGTGTGATATTGCATTGATATTATGAACATTTATATTTCTGATAAGCAGATGTGTAATGAGAAGCATAAAAAACTGTGGATACGCACATCTATATTACCTAATTTTTCTAACAATGATAATTACTGTATCTGCATTACTGTAAGGGGTAAGTTTAACAAAACAAATAATGTAAAATAAATGTCGTTTGTGATGACCATGTCAAATTGTGTCTGGAGACTTCTGTTATTGGTCGAACTGTGGAAGGTGTTTCATAAAGTGCTTTATTGGAGGCTAATGTAACGGCTGAGAGGGCCGCAGGTGAACTTTCTCCCCGGAGCACTTTTAATTTGTGCTACTTGATGCGGATCCCTGAAGGACACAGATTCCACTTTAACTGGTTAATCTCTGAGGGATTGAGCGCCTGGAGAGGGACCGTGTGTGTGTGCCGTGCTGGTATTTGTCAGTGGACTGCTGAGGGATTTGGGAGTTGATCTGTTAGATGAGGGTCCCTGGGGGGATTTTAGCAGTCTGGTCATCCCAGCGCTGTTTAACCTGTGCTTTTGAAACAAATGCAAACTGAGGATGTATACAGTAAAAGTGTCACCTGTAGGAGCAGACTACAAGAAGACATTTGCGGATGTATATTTTTATCGCATTTTCTTTGTATTTATGGCCTTGTAAAAAAAAAAAAAAAAATACAGCACTGATAAGAATTCCTTCCTGTGAGTCACTGTGAAACGTGTTCGAATGATTCATCAGACTGGATTAGAGACACTTTTCAAGTTTATTACTTTTACTTTACCTTATTTTTACACTGTTTACACACGTTCTGTTCTGATCGTCTCAGATAAAGGACTTTCCTTCACATGAATGAGGGGTGTCCGGCGGTGTGTGTGCGTTACTTCCTCTGCTTTGTTTGAAGCAGCTCTGCTTAGGTCATCGGTTCAGAGCAAAGGTCAGCCACAGCTTGTCTTTAGCATATCGATATTTGCGGCCCAACGATTAGCTCTCATTGGTTTATACGAGGGTCTTCAGCATCAGTGACCTCCTCAGTGAACACACATTCACTTAGAAAAAACAAGCAAACAAACTACAACAAAACACATTTCTCATTTTATAATTTATTCTGTGGTTGGCCTGCAAAATAAACGTACTAAAATATGTAACAAAAATAATAATAATAGTGTAAATAAATATGCACCCTTATATATCTATTGTAGTTTAATGTTAGGTTACAGTTTCAATTAAAATGCTATATATACATAAAATTTATTTATTTTAATATGAACAGCGATGAAACAATGTAAAAGTCTAATTATTATGGTAAGAAGGATGGAAATGTCTGTGCTCGTGTAGGGTTTTTCCCCTTCAGTCTCTGTAGTCTGCACCCAACCATCAGAAGTTCTTCCCCTGTGGTCGAGTGTGAGGATATTTCATTTTACCCCATCAAACCTCATATCAGCTTTTGCCAGAATCGACGGTCGGACATTGTAGGGGTATGAGGCTGTCACTCAACGATTCTCCCGAAGCCGAATTTCCCGAAGCCAATTGCGTTTAATTCCAGGCTTACATCCTATATTCCCAGGTGTCCTCATAGATTTATGACGTCAGTCCAGGCCGGTGTGTGTGTGTGTGTTGTGGGTGTCGCTCTGTCCCGCAGAGATCCCACACATTACCCGTATGCTCGGAAGCCCATTGGCTGAGAGAAAATGAGATCCCTTTCCCAGAAGCACCCTCATTTCAAGGGGAAGTGAGCAAAGATTGTATCACTTAGCAAATAGGTACCACTATAGATTTTTCTCATCCTTTCCTTCCTTCTCTCCATCCTTCCCTATTTTCATGGAGCTGGGGAACAAGGGCAGCTGAGTGTGTGTGTGTGTGTGTGTGTGTGAGAGCTGTCAGTTCCTCGGGGAAGGTTAACCGACCGGCCATGCTGTTTGTTTCGCTCATTTGAGGTGTTTAGCCAAACGTGGATAGTCCAAAATAATAATAATAATAATAAAAATAATGATGCTGATGCTGAATATCTTTCTTGTCCGTCTGGTAAGTAGCTTATTCCAGAGGTTTAAATGAGACTGTCATAATAGACTCCTCAGATCAAACACTAGGATCATGCTGACAGATCTGACAAACCTCAAACCACCCTCTGAATATCAAGCTCAGCCCCGTATCAGCGCGTGGAAACACAATTAGACCTGGTCTTATAGATAATCTTATAGTTGATTATTTATTCTGTTACTACAAGTACAAGTATCATTAAGTATTCAACACAACATGGCTGCCATATTAATATTTGTTTTGAAGTTGTGCTGTCAGATGGTTAGTTGTGAATAATGTCTGCATAATATATGTGCGTGTAGTGTATTTTTATCATGTATATATGAATGCACACATGCATGCATTTAAGACAAATATGATATAAATTATATGAATATACTGTTTATATGCACATAATTAATATACACAGTTAACACACATACTATGTAAACAAAAACTTTGACCTGTTCACATCAGGGACAGTTGTTCTACTATCGCCACATCCACACCACAGCTAAAATAACAACCACATGAATAAAACACCGACAGCCAATCAGAATCCACTGACGAAAAATCGTATTATTTCTCAGTATTAAAGTTAATATTGTTGTCATTATGACTATCTTTCATGATGTCAACGTGTCTTGAGGTGAGGGTGACCGGGTTGTGACGTATGTATGTGTGAGCGAATGAAATCTTGAATAACACCCATTTTCTAGTCATGTCAGTGCTAGTTTCCAGTTGATAAGATGCATACAGATGAGTGTGTGTTGTGTATTCAGCATATAGTGTGTGTGTGAGTGTATCTATGGTTGTAAACAGTAGGATTGTCTGTGGCTCTTGTGTTTTATGGCCCTGCATGAGGCCCGCTAATGCGACATGCTGCCTTGTTAAACCACTGCTTCCTTTTTCACATCACTCTCTCCGTTCCTCTCTCCGCCCTTAACCCTGACCATGACTCCAGCGCTTTATTGCTCTGATGTTGTCCTCTGTTCCGCGCCGTGTCTTTCCCCGCCTTTTGTCATCTCCCGCTCTCTCCTTCTCTCAGAAGCACACACACACACACACATTCTTCAACAAGAGGCTTTCTGTCACCATAAAACATCATAAGATGTCCGACCCAAATCATGGCTGCGCTTTGGTAAATGTTTAGAGAACTTACAGTGGGCATGATGTGCTAACCGTGCTGAGCGGCACAAAACAAAGGGAAGAGGCTTCATTCGTGACAGATCTGGCAGGTTGCCAGATATTTTCTGTTCTTGTGTTTCATGAACGAGGCCCAGCAAATAGTTAACATAATACCGCTTTCATTGTTTTTACCGTCTGCATACGGTTTGACAAATGTAGCCTGATTCAAGATTATTTTAATGAATGAATTAATTATAACATTACTTATCATTCTGTATTTATTAAGTCCGTGCTGAAAAACAAACAACAGCAAAAACTGTATATGATGGTTGATGTTGTTTAGCACTAGCTTAGGACCAGTGCATGACCAGCTTCAACCAGCTGCCATGCTTTTTTAATATTTTTTAATGCTGTCGGAACTGTTACAAGTAATGGTTATTATGTAAATATTATGTAAATATATTTTATTTAAAAGTTATTATCAAAGTTATAATAGTATTTAACAAAAAAAAAAGGCTACAAGTGAAAGCTTTGTAAATACTTGGTACATCTAAATTAACTTAATTAAAAAAAAAAAAAAACATTTTGATCTGAAGTCTTCATAAAAAAATTTGCCTATATAGATTATATAGATTATTCCATTTTCAACATTTTAGTGCATATATTAGTTCTGTCAAACGTATATATACACACAACACACAAACACGTAAATGTTTCCAAAATAGATACTGTATGTGTCTGTAAATTTATTTAAACATAATAAATGAAGAGAGTACACATACATAATGTAAAGAAAAACATGAGTTTTAATATTATTGTTATCATTATTATTATGTATTTTATTGTTTCGTTTATTTTTTGGCTATGCTATCTCTTAGATTTCTCTGGCATTCTTGGTGTCAGGGTGCTGAAAAAAAAAAAAAAAATGCATACAATTTATGGTAAAAAAATCGGCAGCTGTGGTTGCCAGAATATAACCGTCTTCAATTTACAGTTAAAAACCAAGATTTCTAATAATAAACTGTAATAACTGATATAATGTTAATATACCGACCTATTAAAGTAATAAAACCTATTTTGTATCTTTGATATACACTGATAAACACCAAATGCAGGTGGTGAAGAGAGAGTCACATGATGAACCAAAGCCCATCACAAGTAACTTTTAAATAGTAATATATATATAGAAGGTGCTCAGCGTCATTCACACAAACACTACACACCATCATGGTAAGCATTATTAAACTGAAATGTGCAATAAGATTCATTTAACAACATCACGTGTTACACACAACCCTAATAAACAAGAAAAATCAAATTAAAAAAAAAAAAAAAAGAAGTTAATGCAATGCAGGGAATTCTGGGAATGTCAGTTTACGATGTTTCCCTGTAAGAAATTTACCATTAACCATTTAAGGGGTTTTTACCGTAGCATTTTCACTGTTTTTTACCATTAAAATCACGGTCATTTTTTACAGTGTGGTTTGTTGAAGTTAGGACAAAAAAAAAAAAATCTGCCTTCAGTAGGAAACACTGATGTGACATTCAGGTCGTGGCCGAGTGCAGGTGTGCTGGTCCTCTTGATCATGCGTGTTATCCGGGCTGTAGTAATGATGACCTGCAGGTGCACACTTCCATATGGCATGTTTCTCCTTTCTCTCTCACACACACACACTCACACTCCTGTGGACTTCCAGCAGTTCCTGGCTTGCACTGTGAATCGTGTGTTGTTGCGGACATGGTCTGTGCCCTGTGGCACCTTTCACAACAGAAGCCCACTCCCCTTGGCAAGAAAAAGTGTTTGAGAAAGTTCTCGGATGCCATCTGGCGTACCTCCTTTCTCTCTCTCTCTTGCCTCTGTGCCCTCTCGCCCTCCTCTGTGCATTTGAGGCTTGTCCCCGCTGCGCCAGTTTCCCAACACATGTCAAAGAGGAGCTGCCACCCTCCGGTCTCACCACAGGACACATTTCTCCATCTCTCATTCCCTTTCCTCTTCCGTATCGCATGCCATCACATCTTTACAGAGCGTTTGTTGTGTCACGGGCCGCTAGCTGCCGGTCACCTTCAAGTGCTCCTGCTATTACTGTAAAATTAGGCTTTGGATTACCACATACTGTAATAGGGGTGGGCAGTACAGCAAAAATGTTATTATTTTATGATTCATTTTATATCAATTCATAGCAATTTCTGCTGGAAATCTAAGGGAAAACACCCATGCGGCAACGCATGCTTCTGAATAATAGTGAATGTAAATGAAAGAGTTCTTAATAATAGATTTTCTTTTTGTCTGGGACATGATGCAAGCAAATGATAAGAATATGAAAAATGAATAATAAAACTGGCATCAGGGCAAACATCCACAGCTTCGTAATATTTAACACTTGAGTTAAAAACAGAACCCTTCAAGCTTTAGCTGATATGATTTTGACTTTAAATTATTATTATTATTATTTTTAAATATTGAATTATTATGTTTAAATTGATATGTTTTGCTTCAAAAGTTAAAT
>JAUMHP010000060.1:4085734-4100420 GCA_032361065.1 Enteromius trimaculatus
ATAAATTATAATACAAATGTGTATTTTCTTAAATATATATTTGCATACAGTATTTGTGTGTATTTATTTATACTGTACATTATAAATATACACAGTATGCAAACATATTTACATTATTTACATTTACATTTTTATGCAATTAATCATGATTAATTGTTGCTTAGCAATAATACACACACACACACACACACACACACCTCTTAATAAATAAACATGAACTCATTTTAAGTTTTTACACTTCCTTTCTTGGTATGAATTACTATTTTGATAATCACAAATCAGCCATTTTTTATGGTACGTATGTTTATTAAAGAGAAAAACAGATCCAGATAAATAACAGTACAAATAAAAAAAAAAAAGTAAATAAATAAATTACATCTTGCAAAAAAAAAGCGTTCAAGGAGGAAAAAAAAACACCTACTAATCTAAAAAAAAAAAAAAAAAAGCAGTTCAATTAAGATCAGTGATCTTTTCTTTTATTGTAAGATAAGTTCAATATAATGTTACACATCCAGTCTTTTTCCTCATTAGTTCCCTAATCACTTAAGACTTAACTGATTATGTTTGCATAAATAGCCTGCTTAAATCCTGTAATTCTGTTCACTTTGTGCACATTTCTTATGTCAGTCAGCAGCAGAGCAGAGGAAATGTACTAATGAAGATCATGTTAGATGTTTAAGTACAATTTGGAGTATTGGATTTCTAGACAAGCACTTTTTTTGCCTTTAACTCAAAATTAGGCCTTGTACATTCTGACTCATTTAGCCAGTGTGGATCACACACACACACACACACTAATATGTAATTATTTATGTGTATATTTGCGACCCCTGAATATTGTGTGATGAAGCAGAGCACCATCCTGCATCCCTGAGATCATGATGTGGTTTAGATGAACAGCACTCGTGGGGCTGTGCGAGTGTGTGTATTTGCACATATCCATTATTCACCGTCAGGCTCTGTGCATGTACAGTCATCTCTTCAGGGCATTATGGGTGCTCAGGGTTCCACGCAAGATGGCCCTTGAAGAATGTTCTTGGGAGTTCTCGGCAGAATCCTGTGATGAGTTGTGTTTGTAGCCACACGTGAGGACTTTTTGATCGCCCTTGTCCACTCGAGAGCACTAACAGAGGCCTGTGCTGCGCTCCCCTGCTGCCCCTCTTAATTTCATTGGCTTCGGTTTTGTAGAAACATGCAGCATCTGAATCGTGGAGGTCTGGTCCTTCTGTCGAGAGATGCATGAGGAGAGAGAGAAAGATAAAACCAGAATTTGGTGAATGGCTTGAAGGCATTTGACACCAGGGCCATGTGGAAAATGAGCTCAGGCTGGGAGAGGTAATGACTCACAGAAGACAAGAGCTTGTTTCTGTTCTCCATGCCCTCCTGGACACACACACACACACGCTGAGAGAGCTCGGTTCTCTCACTGGATCTGTAACACCGGCCTGACATATCTTAATTCTAACTCTGTGTGGAGAAGCACTGGTCAGAGACATGTACCTGTGTGTTTCTTCAGCTGGATCTGTGGGGTTTTTTGTTATAAAATGCTCAGATTAAAATTAGATTTAAAACATATTGTTAGTTATATAATAATAATTGCATTTCTATTTTACATGTCACACAGCAAGATCTATAAACATATATTATATGTGATTTATTACAAGTTTAAGATTGTACTGTTAATATTGAGGATTGTTTTCTCTGATGGCAAAACTGGCAACAAAAAAAGGCAAGTTTAATGAAATGATTTGATCCACTTAATGTTGACACATAGATATAGTGTTTATATTGATTGTATTGTAAATGCAGTGTCAGTGAGGAGCTGAGATGAATATTAAATGTGAGGTATGAAGAAAAACAAGGGTAAAAAGACCCCACATGACTAGTTTTATTGTCAGATAATGCACAAAGTGTGAAAATATTAGTGTGCGCATAAGATACAGAAGATGCTAGCTGTGAAATGAGCCTTGGCAAGACTAAAGAGTTCTTCCACAATGCTGTTCTTCAGCACACGTTCCTAGCTTCTCTCGGTTTCAGCTTGCTTGAGAGCCGAATGATAACGCTGCAAACTGACTGAAGCCAATTGTCCGGTGCTCAGCAACATCTTTACTCAGATTTGGCACCAGCCCTAGCACCTCACCATGCTGGCATAAAAAAAAGTAATGGTTTTGGAAAATTGGTGAAGAAAAATGAGAAAAAGAGTCTCTCGGCTGCTGCCCGGACGTGAGAGCTAGAATGGCTGCGTTCACATTCATGTCATTTTCATTTGTAATGAAACATTACCTTTCAGCTCAGCTCTGCCTTTTTTTCACGAATCTTGTGACCGATTCCTCTGAGTAATGCAATGGGAAAATGCAGCAGACAGTTTCTAGGTGCGTACAAAGTCAGGCGGTTGAGGTTACATGCGGATGTGTTTAAGGACAAGGAGATATCTGTACTGTACAAGCGGGGACTAGTGCCAAGGCTTTCTCTGCAAACTCATTCATCCGCTGTGGCTATTTTCTCTGGGAGACCAGTGATACGCTGCCTTATTAATTGCTCTTGAAATATTAAAAAGGCTCCATCACGCATGAAATATTAATTCGTTTTTCGCTGAGATCATCGTGGCTAAATATTTCCTTGTATTGTTGTACATCAGGGCTGAGGGATGCGGAGTGAGAAGGAAATGACAGCGCGGTAAACAGACGAGTGATAAAGACCCTCCTCAGCATTCCTCCGTTATGCCATCCATCCATCTCATTCGCTCGCTCTGCTTCTTCCGAGCGTCATAAATCTAAACGGTTGATGAATCCACGCAAAACTTTGTGTGTGTTTAAAAAGATCTAATATTTGAGGCTTTGAGGGCGGCGAGTAATTACTCCTCCGCAACTGGAGAACGATTTACTGAAGATCTCAGAACAAGAAAATGCATGGTTAAAAAATGTTTGTTCGTCTCCAAAATGAACACTTCTATTAAATCGCATTGATCAAGATTGATTAGGGAAAGGGCTTACCAATACCGCAATCTTGACTTTTTTTAATGTTGACTAAAACATTGGTTTACATGCAGTAAATAGTATTGTTTCTGAATTATTCCCCAGTGCATGTTATTTATATATTTTCTGTAAAAATAGACATTGTGTATCTTCATTTTTGGGAGAACTATATACTGTAAGTTACACATTTAAAATGCAAATGAATATATATATATAAATTCCTGAAATATAAAGGAGATTAAATAAATAAAATAAAGAAGTGGTGTGTTTGTGTGAAAGTCGGAGGGATTGTTTTTCATTTTTTTATTATGCTTGTTCAAACCTGTCACCCTAAGTATGAGCAGTAATAAGGATAAATCTTATCTTAGTAAACACTGCTAATAATAATGCCTTTTTTTTAGATAATTGAAAACCTCCGGTGTAGTATTGCATGCTAACAGGGTTTTTAATGTCTTTGTCGGAACGCCAGTCGGAATAGGCCACAAGGCTTCTACGATGACTGATAAAATGTCCTTTCCTCAGCCCCACTGGAATCTGATAAAACTCTTAAAATCTATTTTCGGTAGCAATTATTGTGTCTTGTGTGGCTGCCCTGTAGTCTCCTCTGTGTGTGTGTGCGTGTGTGTTTGTAGGTAGGGAATTTAATAGTTCCACAGAGGAGCTAAGCAGTGCTATCATCAAGGAGAACAACGCAGCTCGACGCCTGTGCACAATGCCCTTGATTTCTTCGCCAGTGTCTGTGAGTGAATGAGTTTCGGAGAATAACAGGGTAAGCGTGTGAACCACACTCCCATTATTTTAATTGCAACATATTTCAGCGACAAAGGCGCCTTCGGTGCTTGTTTGCCCTCTCACATCAGGGTCTGTCTTTAGCTCCACTCCACCTATCTCCTCACTTCCCCTCCTTTCTGACAAGTAGTGCGTTGATGTCCTTGTATTTTATTCTGATTTGAAGGAAGGGGCCTTACATTGTTAGTACAGTACCTTTTCTTTCATTATTTTCTTTAAAGAATAATGGATGTCTTAAATACTTTTTTTCCACTTGTACAAAGTTCAGTGTGTGTGTGTGTGTGTGTGTGTCAAAATGGTTAGTGCAAATGCTGTAACACTGCTCTCTGGTGCTCATGTGAGAAACAAAGGTTTGAATTCCACCTGCATCATGTCTTGATCCGATTATGACTCTTTTATTCCAGTATTTTTTTATTAAAAAAGAAGTAAAACAAAATATAAATAAAATAAGAAGCCTGATGTTTATCCAACTAAGACAGCTTCTGTTTCTGAGAAACCCCAAAAATGTGTCCGTTATGGAATTCTCAAAAAGTATTTGCGTCCTCTTAAAAATAGTTTCCGAGAGCTCGACTCAGCTGTTGCGATGTCGTGCAAACACAGCAGTAAGATTATCAGTAAGATTATTTGTTTAAAGTTAGAGTAGTTGGATGGTTGAGCTCTAGAAAATCAGTTATGAGGAGGTTTTGAAATTTAGAGATTTGCCAAATAAAAAGATGGCATTAAAGGGTTATTTAGGACAACAAAACTGAAATGTTGCCTACTTGTCACTTGACATATCTGTATGCAAATGCTAGTTTGTCCACAGTAAATATACTGTTTCACTTGACAATTATGAGATTATAGTACACTAAAATGGGGTTCAAGCACAATAAATATGTTTTTGTATTATTTTTTTTTTCTTCTGGTCTCCAAAAAAAAGATCTTCTCTTTGTGCTGATACACCATCTGATCTGGATACGGTCTGCGGAACAGAATAAGAGAGACAGACTAATAATCTTACCGTAGATGCCATTCTTTTTATGATGTAACAAGTTCCGGCTGATCTAATTAATGCAGCCTAACAATCCTTAAACGGATTATTGAACCACCATAGCAAAAACACAGAAGCTGCACTGTAAAACATGGCCGTGATTTTAACAGTAAAACACTGTGAAAATGCTACAGTAAATTCCTGTAAAAAATGTAAACTGACATTCCCAAAAATTCCCTGCATTGCATTTAGTTTAGTTTTTTTTTTTTTTTCAATTTGATCTTTTTTATTATTTTCTTCTTATTTTTTTCTTATCAGTTCTGTTTATTAGGGTTTCATTTTACATGTAATGTAGTTCAATTAATGTTTATTGCATATTTCAGTTTTAATGGTGTCACCATGATGGTGTTTAGTGTTTGTCAGAATGACTCCTTCTATATTTGTTCATTTTTAAAAGCTGCTTGTGATTGGCTTTGGTTCATCATGTGACTTTCTCATCTCCAGCTGCATTGGGTGCTTATAAGTGTATTTCAATGCTTTAATAGGTTGGTATATTAACATTGTATCAATTAATGAAATTACGGTATTTAACTGTAAATTTAAAACCTAAAATGTTGTTACCTTATTTTTTACAGTAAAATTGCGGCAACCACGGCTGCCAGTTTTGACCGTAGATTTTACAGATTTGTTTTTGGTGTTAGCAGATCTGTGTTTGGTCCCTTTGGTTCCACAGTGCGACAGTCTGTCCAACGTTACATACACCTGTCATAGAAAAGATCCCATGGATCATGACCTTCACACCTGAAGCTGTGACCTCCTCATGTTCGGTGGGAAGTTCATTAGACAGGATGACCTGGAGGTCGAGAGCGCGTCTGAGCCATTTGTTCTGACTGGAGCTCCACGCTGAGCCGCTGATTGTGAACAATCAGTCCGACCTGCTCTCTGCTGCCCCACCACTGGCCAGAATTTATCACCCTGCCTAGAGACCAATGACAGCCATGATGAGAGCCATGAGGACCATCAGTCACACGGGCCTGGCCGTCACCAACCATAAGCATGAGTCTCAGAACACAAAGAGGAGAATATAGCTTAATGTTTGCAGCATGATGCAACTGATTGCTATTATATATAATATTATATATAAAGAGATAGTTCACCTCAAAATCAAAATTCTGTTATTAATTACTCACCCTTATGTTGTTCTAAACCCATTAGAGCTTTGTTTATCTTTGGAACACAAATTAAGGTATTTCTGATGAAAGCGAAGAGCTCACTGACCCTACATAGACAGCAATGCACCTGCAATGTTCCCGGAAATGTAGCAATGTAGCTAGTAACCTCAGTTTTGCGAAGCTATAGGAATTCTTTTGTGTGCAAAGAAAGCAAAAAATAACAATTTCAATCTCTTTATAATCTCCATTAATGTAGTCAGTTATTTACTGTACGTTCAGCATGTTTCTCCTGAACGTAAGCACACACATGCATCGCACGACTCTTCAAAATGGTGGAAGACGGTTACTTGGGGAAGATTAAATGATGTTATTTTGGTTTTCTTTGTGCACAAACAGTATTCTTGTAGCTTTGCAAAACTGAAGTTGAGCCACTGATATCACATGAGCTGTTCTACGGATGTTCTTGCTGCATTTTTGGGACTATTTTATGGGAATTTATATCTACTGTTTATTTATTTCCCAGAAAGATTATTTATCAGTTGAACAATCAGTATGTCTATTGAGTGCAGTACTTCTATTCCACAAAGACATGTTTTCATTCCCATCAAAAATGAAATATGGTGCTCCCCAGAGTAAAGTCAATAAGGTGTTATAAAAACCTCATGAAAGGGTTGTAATTCTTTATATTCTTTATAAAGCCGATAACTGATATGTTGAATAGAATTTTTGAGAGCTCAAGAACTTCGGTATAAATTAAACATACTGAATAGAGTGCAGTACAATTTTAAATCAACTTTGGGGTTGAAATGTTCAGTTCAGTTACAGTGTGTGTCTGTAAAAGGTAAAAGCACTTCATGTAGGCCAAAAATAATAAGTCCTTGGAATGTGTTTATGCAAAAGACACAGGTAATAACAATATAGCTCATACATCTCATTTAGCGGTTTAGAGTTACTTGGATGGTTGAGATCCATTCAAATCAACAATGAGGTGTTTTTAAAGTTTATTGATCTGAAAAAAAAAAACCCAAAACTGATCATAACACAAGGAATCAATTCAACATAAAGTGTTTCCTCTGGACAGTAAAATTGAAATATTGCTTCATGTAAAGAACCATGTTTTAACAGTCGAAACACATTGTAAAGGCCTAATAAAAGATTTCATGGAGGAAATTATTTCATGGGTAGAGTCCAAGGTCATGTTTTCTGTTGATTTATTTATTTATTTATTTAACCTTTCAGAACTTTACCAGGCATCCCGGCTTCATCTTCAGTATCTTCTAATGATTGGACTGGTGATTTACGGCTTCCGCACACCTCCATCCGTCTCTGTCCCGGGCGGCCGGGCGGCATGAGTGATGTGGCGTTGCGCTGGTAACGGTAGTACACGGCAGCCGGGTTCAGCGCTCAGCCGCCACACCTTTTAATTCCTCCCTCTGATGTATTAGCTTGCCGGAAACCAATTCTGGTTCTCGAATTGAGCTCTAAATCATCAAATCACTCTGTTGGCCACCCACAATTTATTACGCCGTCAGATGAAAAAGTAAATATATTATGGATGTAAATAAATTCGAGGCTTGTGATCACATAACTAAATATTGTATCGACAGGTTTTGTTATTCTAGGCTTTAACCGAGGTGATTGATGAATAAGAGTCCAGTGCCTGGATTTTCTCTGCCTTCTAGGCGACTCTGAAGTGAATCTGTCTTTAGCTTAAAAATACCTTTGAACAGTTGTGCAGCGTCAAGTGGGCTCTGGCAGTGCTTTTCACAATTTCTGAATGAACTCAATATGTTATAATTTTTTTCCATCTTTCTTTTTATATTTGTGGGTGAATTTGGTGAAAAGATATTTCATGGGACATTTTTAACTGCAAAATATGAATAAAAAATAAGAGATTATATTTTGTGTCATTAAACATATATGTTTTTAAATGTTAAAATATACACTTTATATATCACCTTCAGAAAAGATATACACTAACCTCCAGAAATCATCCTAATTCTGCTTAAGAAACATTTCTTATTACAAACCGAGTTCCGGAAAAAAAATATATATATTTTTTTACTTGAATAAAATGGAAACTAAAAGACTTTTAAATCACATGAGCCAATATTTTATTCACGTTCGAACACAGGTAACATAGCAGATGTTTAAACTGAGAAATTATACATTTTTATGCACAAAAGGAGCTCATTTCAAATTTGATGCCTGCTACAGGTCTCAAAATAGTTGGGACGGGATTCAGATACAGCTGGGGGAACATCTAGCAACTAACTAATTTAACTGACATCAAGCTTGTAATATAAGGTATGTCTTGGTGGCAGAGTGTCTCAAAAGTAAAGCTTGACAGGTGCTCTCTAATCTGTGAAAGAGTGTGTAAAAAGTGTGTGATGTATTTTAAAAACAATGTCAAGATTTTATCTATGTTTCAGTGTAAATAAAATATGTCATGTGATTAGGTCTAGGCGATATATCGCATCTCGTCAGGAAAGCCGGTTCCTTGATTAGTGGTAAATCTCCATCATCTGTTTTCAGAAGCTCACCAGTGATCTACGGCTCTGTGTATTAACTGCCACTCCTTTTGAAAACAGGTGATGGAGATTTACCACTGATCAAAAAAACGCCTTTCCTGATGAGATGCGCATTGTTATGCCATGCAATACACCACCAGCCCTACATGTGATTTGAAGGGGTTTTTTTTAGTTGTTATTTTAAAAATAAAAATAAATCCAAAAATTCTGAAATTTGGGTTGCATTATTATCATTGTGATTTGTAAATTATTTCGTACAAATCAGGTGTGCACTATAAAAGCAGATGTTATTTTGAAATAGAGGAATTATTTTGTTTGTGGAAAATATACAATTTCTTATCTGCAACTGCTGTGAAATAGGACCTAAACTTGTTTTTGTGAGATTCATCCGTCTATTTTCAATTTAGCTCTATTGGCAACCTGAGTTAAGTAGGCAAACTGTGGAAAACAAACATTAGCAGTCATTAGGAGAAGTCTGGCTTTGCAGTCTCATGGGAGAGTTGTCCAACTCTTGACAACTCAGATTTCGTGTGTTTGTATATGTGTGTGCGTAAGGAGAAAAGTGCCTGGAATGTAGAGGAGAGACGCAACTCTCACCATTAAAATAGAGGTGTGGGCACATAGTGCGGAAGATATAAAGAAAAAAAAAAACGCTGTATCATCCCTCCAAGCAGAGCGAAAGAGTGAGAGGAAGCAGGGATGAGAGGAAGAGAAGAGCAGAGAGAGAGAGAGAGAGAGTGCAGGCTGTCAGGGCCTGTCACGGAAGCAGAGCTCCTGTCAGATCGACATGAGCCCAGCTGGCCCTTCGGTGGCCCGTGGTGTCACTGTCAGCAAGAGCGGGCTGGTGGTCTCGTCACCGTGGCAACTGACAGCTGGGATCCCGGGCCGAGCCGGAGCAGCTATCTGAATCCACTCACCTCCGCACAACACTGCCACTTCATTATCAACTCTCTCCATCTCAACTTTTTTCTTCAACTACCTTAATTTTTTTTTTTTTTTTTTTATTCACTGCCTCGTTGTTTTAGCACTTGTGTTCTGGAATGCTCCAAACACTAACGGAATCCTACTGCAATCCTTTTTAGCACATTTAAGTCATACTTCCCTGACAAAAAGAAAATAGTTGAAAGAATTGTTGTAGAACAATGATTAAAGGGATAGTTCACTCCGAAAGTAAAGTTCTGAAATGACTCACTCTCATGCTCTTCCAAACCTTTAAAACCTGAACACAGGTCGGAACACAGATATTTTATGTATATTTCTGAACCTGCATAGACGGCATTGCAACTACCACACTCAAGGCCCAGAAGGGTAGTTACGTACATCTTTTAAAGAGACCATGTGACATCAGTGGTTCAAACTTAATTTTATGAAGCTACGAGAATAGTTTGTATGCACAATAAACCTTATTCAATGATTTCTTCTCTTCATTTCAATCTTTTATGAGAAAACACAAAAAGTGTTTCTGTAGCTTCATAAAGTTATGGTTGAACCACAGATGTCACGTGAACTGTTTTATAGTTGTCCTTTAATGTGGTACTTCTGTTGCTGTCTATGAAGGGCCATAATTTCATCAAAAACATCTTAATTTCTGTTCCATAGATGGACAAAGATCTTACAAATTTCATGTAATTACTGACAGAATTTTAATCTCTTTAAAATGCATTTTGGGGGCATTGTATGCAATAATTCTTAATGATTGCACAGTGACGGCATCGGAAGGTTGCTAATCAGTTATTCAAACCAGCTAATTGAAAAGAATTGAAAAAAAAAAAACTATCTTACAAAAAATAATGGGACTCCTCTATTAATAATGCTGGAAATAATTTTCCGTTTCTTGCACGGACCAATTGTTTCGCTTCGTAAGACCTCAATGTATTGCATAAGACCTCTTGCATTTTATAAAGCACCAAGGACCTCAGTTTCGGCTACAAATCATCTTTACTATTCTACTCAATGAAAAAAGTCACCGGTTTCTTGTATGGACTGAGGGTGCATCATTTAACCGCACATTTCATTAATGAGCGAACCATACCTTTAAAAGTCACAAAACATTCATTTTGATGTCACAGGTTAGGTCAAGATTAGCACAAAGGAAAACTCTCTCCAATCAGCTCTCACGGGAACACGGTGGCAGGGACGGATGAAGCTTTAACTGCAGATGAATAGTGTGTGTGTGGGATAAACAGAATGTTTGTGTGGAGTATGCTGGCAGTGAGGAGGTACGTGTGCTGAGCACAGGCCGGAGGGTGGAGGGGGTGGTTGACGTCGGCCCCAAGGCGGCATGATGAACTGCAGCAGTGTGGCTGCGACCCTCCTGTCCTTGCACGATCTCCCCGGTGTAATTAAAGCTCTTAAAGATGAGAAATCACTCACCTTTAATTAATCAATGTGCCTCAGATGGGCCTGACTCGAGGGAAACACCAGAGAGCTGGAAATAAATGGGTGTGGATGTGTTTAGGACACGGACCACACATGCGCGCACATATAAACACACTTTTACTTTGGCAGCGTTTAGTCATTTTTATGCTTGTGGGCGCATAAGCTAGGCTAATGCTAACACACTCACAGCCTCTCACACACATTCATCACACGCGCAGCCGCACACAGGTAGTTTCATTTAGCAGATGTTTGGCTCTGTTAATGACCCATTTGTGCACAGTGTATTTGGGATTATCTCTCACGCGCACGCTAGCACTGAACATGTGGATCAAATTAGCGTAATCTCACCCAGCAAATCCGTGAAGGAAATAGGATTTTCTGCACCCTGATCACACTCAAATTCAGCCCGACCTGGGGGCTGTGCTTTAGACAGAGACTCTGGATGGGCACACGTCGGCCCATGAGCAGTTTGATGCCTCGATGGATAACCATGGGCTCATTTGGTGACCAAACTTAAACATGTGGAGTGATCTTAGCTTCTATAATATCTAGCTATTTAACTATCGAGCTTTTCTGATCGATGGATCTAAACATAGTATTTACATGAACGCAAAATAAAGTTATCATTTATATGTCACAAGCTTCTGATCAGATTAAATCTCCCCTGCAAATCATACAAAATCAGGTCGTACGAATCAGTATGAATTAGCCACCTCATAAAATGCGTATGAAATTGGTCATGAGACTGTGTTCGAAATAAAACACCCTGTTCATTAAGATCGCATGCAAGTTATTTATTTCTTTTCTTTAGTTCTGATTGTGCTTCATGTCCAATTGCGATTGTTTTAGGTAAACTCACTAATGTGTGTATAGGAACTATGAATATAGGAATATGCTAAAAAACGATTTTATTTGATTTATTATATCCTATAGATCATTGCACTACGTAGGGCCAAACATCTCTTTTTATTGATGACCATGACCATGTTGGACAACATCCAAATATATTAAAATTAAAAAATCGAATTGATGTATTTTCGAAATTTCAGTGGAGAAAAAAAATGCTTGGCACTAGCTTTCTTTTTTCCTAATCTTATAACGAGGCATAGCCCGTGGGAACTGGTATGGGCCTAAATGCTTTAAGTCTATTTAAAACTTTTTCCATCAGGACACCAGAAATATTGATCTATTTTAACAGTTCCGCCTTAGAAGGATGTATTCGACAACTTCATAGCTCAAATATTACACATCTCTACAGTATAATACATGTAATAGATCTTTTTCTCTTTTTTAACCTGACAATTTTTTTGGAATCTATGAGCATGGCCTGTTTTATCTTCCTTTGGGCTTGTAATGATGCTCAATTCCCAGAGGATGCATGAACTGATAGAATGTGCACCTTGACTGCAATGTGAGTCGCTGTGGATAAAAGCATCCCCCAAATGAATGGATGTAAACTAATATTTACTTGACGTCAAACATGAGGATAGTGAGAATGTGGTCTCTCTCTCTCGCACACACTGCATAGTCAAACACAGCTTCCATTGATCATTAGACGCTCAGTGCTATATCCTCCTATTATAACACGACACTTCATCAAAATGGCCAGCGCAATTAAAACCAGGTCGTGAGAAAAAACTGGCCAGCGAAAAGAACTCTGAGGCACACATTGTCAGTTCCCCCCCCCCAAAAAAAAAAAAACACAGCCAAAGCCCCCTGTGTAGATGGCAGGCTGATTACTTTTCCCACAGAACACACATTCTGCAGACTTATTAGCTCCGAGCGTGTTTAATATGCGCCCTGCGGGCGAGCTGTGACGCTCTGGAGTTTACTAAAAGGGAAAAGAGTGCTCAGAATTAAAAACCAGCAAAATGAGGAAGGGAGAAGGAAAATTAAGAGCAAGGAAAAAAGATGACAACGATCCAGCGAGATGGCCTGATGGATAGACGCAGCACAACGGTATCGAGTGCGAAAAGGGGAGGGGGGATCAGAAGCAGATGAATATTTTCAATTGACAGAGAGATGTCGTTGCAAGGCAGCTGGCAGGGCATTGCTCTTCTGTGACAGGGTACGGTGCCAGTATTATCTCTCTCTCCCATCTCTCCTGTGAGTGTCCCGTGATGGATCGCTCCCCCGCCCGGAACCGGCTGCTTTATTGCAGATGTTTAGCAGTCTATAATTGAAAATCCAAGGGGAAATTATTGTTCAATCTCTCTTGCCGAATACCGACGCTATTGATCGGCTCGCGAAGCAGCTGGAAGTATAAATGATCTAATCAGAGCGCTCCGCATTGGTTATTCTGCATTTATTTCAACTTCAGCACAAGACAGAGATGTCCTATCAGAAATACACCGCTGCTTTTCTGACCGCATACCCCTTTTACTGTAGTTTGGGGGCTTTTGACTTTTGGCACAATGTCTGGTCCACTTTGTGAGATTATAGACTTTTTTCACGTTATCTTGTTTGGGATATGTAATTCAATTCAATTCAAATGTATTTGTATAGCGCTTTTCATGATACATATCATTGCAAAGCAGCTTTACAACAGAGTAATGTACAGTTATCACAGGGTAAACTTCTTCATGGGTACATGGGAGACCATAGCAATGCACATTTTCCCGTTTTAATCAGCAAGTGAATACAAAATACATTATGAAAAATAATTGAAAAGTTGAAAAACAATATGAAAAAGTTTTATAATGTTTATTATTACAAAAAACGCATCCATTCTCAAGCAGTCAAAGTTTAGCTTGTTAGCCTCGGCAGGTAGATTCTGTAACTACAGCCTCTTTGCGTCTAAAGCCCATTCAGAAAGAGGACCTTGGGTGATCTTACACCTACATCTGAGTTAGCCTGTCCTACAGTTTGTTTTTGGGGAGATGGCAGCATTCCAAGGGTGGTATGAAGCACAACTCTTAGCATCAGCTGGAGAACAAAAAAAGGCTGACTTGATTTAATTCTATTTTTTATTCTCACTTCTTTTCCTCTCCGCCTCTGTCCTTGAGCCGGGACTGTTTTGAGGCGGTGAGATGCTTTCAGAGAACGATGGAGCATGCGTGTGAGTATGTCGGGGTGGTGTTAACAGGTTTATGCTGGGAACAGGATTAGTGTGGCTGTGTGAATGGAGAGTGCGTTACATTAAGTGTAAAGCAGCCCTGGGGTGGAGGATGACTCCTGCGAGCTGCTCTTTCTCTGTTCCACAGTAAATCCCACATTGTGCTGCCTGATCCTGGCTCTCGACAACAGCTCTTCCCAGCACTCAACTCAGCACGGCATCCTTCTGATCCTCAACACGCACTCTCCTACAGTCCCAGCCTGTTGTCCTGGTCAGGACAACCAGAAATATCATTCCTGGACATGTGATGAGGGGGACGTGGTGCAAGTCCTCCTGGGAAGTTTGGAGTTATGTTTTGGGTAATCATAATTACAGTGTCAGATGCGGCTACTTTTTCTTTCCTTTTTTTTCAGTTTACTTGTTGACATACAGTAGTATGTGTGTGTGTATTTATTATGAATATACAGTATACATAAAATGCATGCATGCATTATGCATGTATTTAAGAAAAACAATTTATGTTATATATTAAACATATTTATATATCCAGTATGTAAGAAAATAACTGTAATATGCTTGTAAATATTCCCCAAAAACACACACACATAATAATAAATATTCACAGTACAAACACACATATATAGTTTAAACAAAAACTTTTGAACCACAAATAGTTTGGTTTCTGGATTGTAGTTAAGACATCATAGTTGCGTTCTATAGTCTGTTCATGATTAAATGCACTAGAGGTCGACCGATGTATCGGTTTTGCCGATTAATCGGCACCGATAGTTGATTCCCAGAACTATCGGTTATCG
>JAUMHP010000060.1:4100520-4135229 GCA_032361065.1 Enteromius trimaculatus
TAATTAATCGGTTATCGGCAAGTACGGACCAACCCAGCTATCGGTATCGGTAAAATTCAATATCGGTCGACCTCTAAAATGCACCATTAGTGCACCAAAAGCCAGACTCAACCCTGCATTGCCCACATGAGCCTCAAGGCTAACCACTGCACCAGAGCTCCAGAGAGATTAATGGCTTTCAGAATCGCTCTGGCTTTTTCTTCTTCCGTCTTTTCTCTCCTTTCTTCCCCCCTTTCACTTTTTTATTGTCCACCCTTTATCTGCTGTGAAGTGCATTACACGAGTGCCTATTGATTTCTGTCAGTATAGTAAAGGAGTGGAACGCAGCGAGGGTAAACCTATTGCACTTCTCTTCTTTCTGCTCCATTGTGTGGCTTAATCTAACTCGGGTCTAATTACCTGCGTTAAAGAGCCGCCCGTACACAAGAAAGAAAAGAAACATCGTTTGCTTCTGTAAAGGCAGGCCGTTTCATTTCATCTACCCCACTTTACCCCCTTCCCTCCAGTCTGCATGCATGGCTCTGGCTTTTACTCATAAACGAGTATTAAATTGCAATACGTTAGACAGGAGGCAACGCCCCTGGAGCCGGTCAGCAGGGTTCATCTGCATCTCCTGAATATGCACGACATTTGCTAATGTATGCAAATGGGATGGAAAAAATGTGGGTAATTGGTGGTGGATGGATGGCGATGCCGATCAAAGGCGGAATGGGAGGCACCATGGGGTCTGCTGGGCATTTCAACACCGCTTGCACTGAGTGAAGACAGTTCCAGCTAAACTCCAACCAGCGGAGGTCCTTTTCTCTGTGGATGGCTTATTATGTTAGCTGGGTTCATGTGAAATTCACACACTTTTTACACTAGTTGTGAGGGGAAAACTGTGTGAACCAAACTGTCTGTTGTAGCTGAAAGCATTATAAAGTGAACTAATATTATTAATTAATAAGCAAGAGAGGGTTAGGGAATTTTAAGAGTAATCATTTTTAAAATCTTGCAGAACTTTTGCAGCAAAATGTTTTTATTTTATTTAATTATTAAACTGAGGTCCAGAGATCTCATGAAGGCAGCGGGGGGAGGAAGGATTGATTGATTTAAAAAAAAAAAAAATGATAAAAATTGCAAATAGATTTTTGGTGGTTTCTAAGTTAAATGTAAAAATATTAATTTTAATTATTATTATTGTTATTATTCATAATAATAATAATTTGCATATTTACAAACAGTACGTTAAATAATTGAATTAAATTATTTTCTATTGGCAAAGTGTTTTTCTTTGAACACGTTGACAAAACATGACAATATAAATAATGCATTATGTATTATTAATTTCAGAATCTTTCCAATTATTTATTTCAGGCATGTTCTCCTAAAAATATAACTCTGGATTTTTTTTTTTTTATGCTATAAATTGGCCATGCATGAAAACATAAAAATCTTAACTGCATGATTTAATGTTATTGAGGGAATCATCATATTTGGGGGGTTCTTGTCAGCCCCTGGACAACCCCTGGTGTAGTTGGTCTGATTTAAACTAAGGCACATGCTTTATAAACATGTAAATATTAATCATCTGACCTGCTCTATAGTCCACTATACATGTCCACTAATTACTGCAGGAAATATTGCCTTTGTACTTCTTCCTTCTCCTCCAACTGCTTAATAACAGTAACCTAATTAATATCGCCCAAGGCCAGATGGAGTTTATAGACCACTGAACGAAGAGGAAAGTAGATTTTAGGGGTCATTTCTCTGTGGAGCTCCTACCAATATCTCCATGAGCGATTCTGGCTGCATTTTTTATCAGATTGTTAGTTTCAAAGTGGATTTTTAGAATAGAAAAAAAGAAGATGTTACACCTTACGGCTCACGTATGGATTCATGCCTCATCGATCCATCGGGAGAGAAATAAGACTCAACAAATGAAAAATAAAGTTGTGACGAATAAAGAAACCATCTGTGAGTTTATGAGGCAGAAGTGGACTGCAGGTATGGTTACGGCTGAAGGGGGAAACAATGTGAATGGCAGCTACTCGGAGCTATGCGGGTCTTTCAATTAAACGCAGAGGCTGGCAAGGTCAGTATCTCTCGTCTCGGAAAGAGCACTGTCTTATTAAGACCACTTCAGATTGAGTGAGAGTGAGAACAGATTGAGAAAATGAAAGGGGGTTGAGGGATGGAGGATGGCCTCGTTGTTCAGCTGTGAGTGAGCGAGCGAGTGGACACCGAGGGTGAAAATGAACCAAGAGAGTGGGAGAATAATTTGGCCGTCCCTGGTGTTCATATGTTGACTGAAGGAGGAGAAGGCTGTAATTTCGGCTCTGGTAGATGTGCCTTTGGGAAAATCAGCCCGGCCTACGGAAGCCCTGCAGGCCCATAAATCACCTGACGAGCTCCAGGCTCCCAGGAACCCAGCGGTGGTGACCCCGTCCTCCGCCTCTTCCCTCACTTTATCCCAGTTCTCCTTCATTTCTAAGATTTGGGTGCATTTCATGCTATGTGTAAGTCCACTTTTCTCTCAGTATTTGTAATATCATTTAAGCCTTTGCTTGCGACTCGGGTAACGACGTCGTTCAAAGCTTTGACCTCTGTATGGAAAACTTGAGGATGTCAGACAAGACTGATTTTAATATTTATTCCATTGCAAAGAATATCTAATAAGCAGTTGAAATGTCTCTGTATACATGCTGTTTTCATTTTCATACGGGAATTTTCTTCTGGGTACATCGTGCAAATTCCTGGTAAAAGAGATGTAGGTCAGCAGCAAAGCTGAGGTTGTATGAACCTTGAGTGCTGTGCTATACTAATTATCAAATTAATGTTTTGCTGAATCCTTAGCCGTCTTCAAGTATCAGCTAAAAACACATCTCTTCCACCTTTATTACTCTTGCAATCTCTATCATTGCTATTTTGTTGATTTTGACTGCATCCATTGTCCTCATGTGCAAGTGGCTTTGGATAACAGTGTCTGCTAAATGTCTGAATATAAATATTGATGTGTAAAGGTGCGAAGTCATATGTGAGGAGCATTTGCAACCTAATAAACATGCATTTCTGTTCCAAGAAGAAAAACACAAATCGAATAATAAACAAACATATGAAGTCACATTGTGAGTATTAATGTACAGCATACAAAGTTAAAATTGCAAGATATACTAAGAAATGATTTTACAATTGCAGCTTTATTTCTTTGAACTGTGAGTTATGTTTCACAAGGTTTCACTTCATGCAAACATAATACTTCAATCAAACTGATGCAATTAAGCTCATAGTAACCATAATTGCATGTGTGGTGAAAGCAGGTTTTAATCACAATGAACACGCATTAAAACATCTTTATCGCATTATTCCCGGTCTTACCAAATGAACTCCATACGTTTGAAAATGTTTCCCTCCTCAAAATCAATGCCAGCCGTATCTTCAGTAAGTGAGGAACATGAGGGCCGCCAACACAAACCTAGTTCTGTCACAATTGGATGTTCATCAGGACACAGAATAAACATCCGATATATCCATAAAAAACCATTTAACGCAAATAAATGTATACAGTAACAGGCCTGCTGCATGAGAATTAGTTCTGTGCATTAAGGTAAGGCCAAAAACAGTTTGGGAGTGATGCATGAAGCTGCTAGCTCTTTATTGTCTGGTTGTGACAGTACTTTTGTATATATGTGATGCAGGCTCCCACCAGAATACCACTGATCATGTTTGAATATATAGCGCTGTGTCCTTTGATACCCTTGTGTCATTGATCAGTCCCGCTATAATTGTTGCTTCCTGAGGTTAGCAGACCCCTCCCCCTCCCCGAGGACTAAAGAAAGGCCCGTGCCTGCTCTCCAGAGGCTGATTGTGAAAGCGGTCCACAGCTGAATATTTTCAGCAATCGTCTCCAGTGGATTTCATAAAGCAACTCCTTCAGTTCCCCCACACTTTGAGCGGAGGTCCAGGGAGAGTTATCGTGACTGCGGAGAGGGGAATAATTGTTTCTGTGCTTGAATGGGGTGACATCTCAACTTCTTCCTTCCGCACTTTTTCTTCTCTCTCCTGTATTGCTCGCACATTTCATCGTCGCTCCCTTGTGCATTGTATCTCTTCTCTTTTAATTCTTGATATTAATGGTCTTGAACAACGCATTTAGTCCGACAATTTCCGTGAAAGATTTTCTGAGAGTTCCAACACGCTGTTGCTGCAATATTGCAATGTTGTTTTCTTCTTCCTGCCTGGTTCCTGTCGGTGTTTGCATATCTGATGTCTGTTGTATATAAACAGAACAAACTGTGAACGGCAGGCGAGTTTTTATTAGGTTTTGCTTCCTGAGTGAAAGATGGTTGTTTACAAGGTTATATCTGCTCGGAGTTTGCAACAGTTGAGGTTAGGGGAAAGTATATCTGCTTTATGCAGTGGCACATATGTTTGTGCATGTGTGAGTGTGTGAGAGTGTGTGTATACATACACACATACATATACACGTACATGCATATGTGTGTATTTATATTCAAAGACGGGAAAAAAAAGGATTGAGCATAAATACAATAAGTGTAAAACTTCTTTAAATTGTTGTTGTTTTTCTCCCCCCAAAAATAAAATGTTTTCTGTTTAATTCAATTGTTTTTCTGAGCAAAAGATAAATATGATACATTTTTTACATACAGAAAATGCACACTAAAATGTCATTCAGTGTAACAGTTATGTCAGGCATATTTACAACAAAAACTATTTTTTTTTCACCTAAAATATTAATTCGTTTAAATTTTCATTTAAAAAAAAATTAATTTGCCACTATGCTAGGTTTTGAATATTTGTCAGTAAGAATGTTAAACTAATTTAAAACGCAGTACGATTTTATATGCTCCCTTATTTCTTTATGTTTAAATATGTACAAATCAGAATAAGGGTGTTGTTTGAATTTTTACATAAATATTGTGTTACGCTGAATGACAATGTAACATTATTTCAACCAAATTTCAACATTTTATTCTTTAAAAACTTACTTACATTTAATGTGCTTTTTATGGACATAAAACTACTTATGTCAATTTATTTTGATGCAGAAATCTTGACATCTTTGACCCATGTACTCTCACGCACACACACAGTCAAAAACTCTCCAAATTGCTAAAACCAAAATATAGTGTCAATTTTCCACCACATTTCTTTCTACTTCGCCGACCTCCATCCATAACTTCTTTGAAATTGAGTTTTTTTAGCCTGACTGTCCTCCACTTCATGGCAGGATTTTAATTGTGAATCTAGGGGCCGGTAGCAGAGTCCCCAGTCTCATTTTAGCAGCGCCTGAGACACTAGATGGGACTTAACTAGTCCTGAACAAGCAGAGGTCAAGTCCTCCGAGGACCACGTCTACACTAGAGAGAGTGAGCTTGTTATTTTAGAACTGCAGCCCATTTTGATCTGTGAAGAGCTTAAGAAATTAATTAAGCTAATGCTGGGAAATAAAAGTTGTAGTCCAAAGTCAGCAGGAGGGCCTCTTCTTTGTGCTTCTGTTATGGAGGACATTTATAGGTCTGTATGGAAAAGAATATTGATTTCATAAAAGGTCACTCAAAGCAAAGGGAGAAATAGGGTGATTACAGATGAATATATCTCTCCACCACACATTCATAGGGGACTGTTTTGTGCGTCGCTGCTACAACAGTCAATACAGCATCTTCATAAGAGGCACTCAGCAAGAACTTTGAGATATTGCTCTTCTAAACAGTCCTTCAATTGAAATCAATAAATCTGTACTTTTATAGGTAATTTATTGGAGGCTGGTTCTCCATATTTTATAGGTGATTGAATCTACTATAGTAAAAACTATTGGCATGGATTTCTGGATGGGAACCACGCACCAGTATTAAAACAGCCAAGTGCAGTTCTTGTTTTTATGTGCCATTGTGGAGACCTTTTTTCATGCATCTATAATTTGCCCAAAAATACATTAAATAAACCCTTTTATGCAAAAAATCACATGACATGCATTTGAGAATGGCTTGATTTCAGATTTTTATTGCATTGAATCAAAACTACTGGTGGATCTTTATCATTGTAGGGTGGTTGTGCACACACACTCCCAACACACATTTCCGTCCAAACAGCTTGAAAAAGTGCATGTGAGTGATTTTCTGACCCTGAGACTCAACTATTTTCTGCAATTCTCCAGCTATGATTCTTGAAGAGCCACTCAAACTCTACTCCTCAGCTTGTATTAGGATGATATATAGATACACGTCTTCTTCTAGTCAGCTTCCTCACATTTTTTGTTTCATTGGAAATTCTTCATTATTTCCCTGATGGTGGAAATGGTTATTTTTAGTCACTTCACTAATTGGAAAGGCTCAAGTATCTTTTGCTGCGCATCATAAACATATTTTTTTTTAAATATTTTTTTCATTGTGTCGATGATTAAGAAAATTTGGGCTTTGTTTTCCCTCCTATATATATGACAGCGGGGGGTGGCGGGGTTGAAGACACGATCTGTGCTGTCTGAAGAAAATGTGGACACTCTCATCTTTCTAAACTTAAAAAAAACAACAAAAAAAATTAAAAATGGATTGAAACGGAGTTCCATTTAAAAACAAAATTGTTCTTTTCTTTCTATTAGTTTATAACTACTACAATATTGCATTTCATTTTTATAAGGAGCGTTTGGTTTTGGTTACAAAGGAGGTTTTGTTTTATTTGCTGCTCAGAAGATATGTGAAGTTTAGCTCCACTGTTGTTCAAAGAAAAAAAAAACAAAAAAAAAAACAATATTATACTTTTATGTTAGTTTTATTAAATAAAAATTTGAAAAAAACAAAGAAATTCTCTTCTTATTTTTTATTTTTTTGCTCTATCGAAAACATACCGAACCGTGACACCACTGTATCGTATCGAACCGAACCGTGATATTTGTGAACCGTTACACCTCTAATATAAATATATATATTTACAGAATGAATTAAATATATTAATTAAATATATTTGGTTACATGACATTTAACGGAATTCGAGTTTCTTACATTAAAATAGAGGGTAGTTTTCTAAAACCTTGACTAATTTAAACTAGTTTTCATTTTCTTTTATAATGGACACTTTATGTCATTGACCCAATAACTGAACACTGAAGAGCATATCTTTCTCAGAAACAACATGGTTAAGTGGTAGAAAGCCATTCTGGGCAAGTTACGTTGCTTAACCCCTTTAATCCAGAGGAGATCATGATACTGAGTCCATTTCAGACCCAGTTGGGTTTTGTGGCCAGGGGCTTAAAAAGCTGCCCTGGCATCCACTGTGGCTCATTGTCCACATCTGTCTGGCAGGAAGTGACATTGAGCACCAGGCCAGCTCAGAATAATTGAGTCTGGACTGTTCTAGCCCACCCACTTGATGGATAGTCCATCCGCAAATAAAACACAGGCGGTTCCACTGGTTAAATTTGAATGAGTAAAATGTTTCCCTCTGTGCCATTTTTAGGAAGTGCTTTTGGACACGCAGTGTTTTTTATCATCCAAATCGCACATTTGGACAGGGTTGTTTCCACAGTGAACCCCCACCAACCGTTACGAGTTTATATTCATGTGGCGCTCTTTCCGTGCAGTTACATGATTTATGTAATCAGTGTACTGACTATGTTTAATCTTTAAAGGAAGGTTCTCTCCATCTAAAATTAAACATGATCTGAGATCTAAAGGCAATGGAAAGTTTCTCTCTCTCTTTCATTTCTCTTGCTCATCCTTTCTTTCCTCCTTTTTCAAGCCGGTAATCGATCGGTGCTTAAGCTCCAGAGAGATAATCAGTTTGTCAAATCGGTGAATGGGGCTCCATCAATCGCTGGGTTGTGTATTGTGCACCTGTGCTTTCACCACAGCTGGGGTTTTGTCATTTGAAACGTGTTTTGGAAATCTATTAAAGTGTCTCTCTCTGTGTCATTGAGCCGGTGGAAGGAGCAAAGGGACAGTGTCCCTCAGGTGTTCAGACGAAGAATGAGCGAGCAAGAGGTGAAGATTGATTTTATTAAGGGGAGCTTGTTTTACTAGCGTGGGGTCTTCTTTTTCCTGAGGTCCCAGGGTGCTTGTGGGTCTTGTATTCCCAGGGAGCAGTTTGTCCTTGTGCTAGGTTTTATTATTATTTTAAAAAAGCATCCAAAGACTCCAAACTCCAATTTTAAAATGGCATGTGATGTGACTTTCTAAAACTTTGAAACGTTTATGAAAAAGAATATTAAAACACAGAGTAAAAGCTCTTATATTCAATATGCAAGAGACTATTATTACTTTTACCACATGACATTTGTAGAAGCATTAGTTTATTAAAAAATTCAAAACTAAAATGAATAAGTCAATTTCTGAGTCTCAAACTAGATCTTTAGAAGTGTTTTTCTTTTTCCTTTTCTTTTGTTTTGTTGGACACTCTCCTTCTTTCCCTCCTAATTGCGACGATGCAGAGGTAGTGACTCTTGACTGATATTGTCACTTTACTTGTCTTTCTTGCTATCTTTTTCTCTTGCCTCCTCTTTACCCACTCTGTCTTTATATATCATTCCTCCCTCTTTCCCTCTGAAAGAAAAAGGTGACAGGAAGTTTGTCAATGTCTGCTGAGAGCCAGAGAGTCGTAGTGTGAGAGTGTGAATAAAGATTGTGTGAGCGAAGGAGGAGAAAAACAGACAAGGGGGGGAACAATCGTGGGTTATTCATGACACCATTATCCTGGGCTAAGTGACAGGAATTGCACAGACAGCAGGGTGTGTATGCTCTGATTAATGGAAAGAATGAGTGAATGTGACAGGACAGGTGACCAACCACGGGACGTACTCTCCGATGACACTTTTAACAGCTGCCTCGCTCGGCATTCTGGGATACTTCCTGTCGCTGGTGCCAGGGAAATTGAGCCATTCGAGTGTGTTTTACTCAAAATGTTCCCCTTGTGACTTGCCGAGCTTTGCTCAAGCTCGAAAGCCGGAGACCCCATTGATTTGCATGGAAATGTAATTGCGTGGAAAAGAGCAGCATTTCCATTCTTTCAATTGTGTTCCTCTAAAGAATGAAAACCATCAAGTGTGAGAAGCCCAAGGGTGTATCAACAAAACAAGAACAAGTTATGTAACCAATATAGGAACATTGTGTAGGCCACAAAGAGTGACAGGAAGAGATGGATAAGACAGTTCCCTCTGGTTGAGGATTTCACCGTAGGACAGGTCATCATCCAATTAAACCTCCGCCTGCTTCCTCCGCCGTCCCCGCCTTTCTTCCACACATTGCTCCGTTTTAATCAGAGCGCACAACTCTTTCTCCCACACACTCTCGCTCTGTCTGTCTCCGCAGTTTCATTCCTTTCCTCATTTCCAAACACGGCACAATTCAAATGCAAATGCCAGAGCCCAATTACGCATTTTTGTGTGTGGTTAAGTCTGTATCAGTCCCAGGGAGATTTCATTTGTTCAGCACATTGTGGCAGGCTGGACGGGACTCCTCGCTCACGATTCCTCCTCTGCTCCTGATGATCAAATCGAATTAGCTTTAGAATTATGACAAAACACCTGCGCTCTTTTAAACCTACAATTACTGATATGGAAAATCACCATGCTAACCCCATTTAGTATAGTATTTGCTGCTCAACATTCAACAAAAATCGAACATTTGGAAAGCTAGCCACTGTGATCAACAATAACTGCCGTATCTTACTGTAAAGCATTTCTTATTGATGCATTAGAATAAAACCTCATCAATTACAGCATCTTGTTAGAAAGCTATGGTCTGGGTATATCATGAAATAGCACAATATTTAAATGCTCAGTCGTTTTTTTAATCAACTGACTATGAATCTACTTGGAGGTTTTCTGCCTGTGTGTTCAGATAAGTCAAGCTGCTCTACAATTAGTAAAATGTTCTCTTTCTCATGCTTCGCTACGCATCGTGTATGCCAGCTCAGTCTGTCTCTAAGCTACTAACCCATCGAAGCACATGTGCGATGCACTTTCTTAGCAGAACTAGGCTTAGCATAGCCTTCATTAAGTGAGGAACCAACTGAGTGGTCCAATTATCGTGCACAATGTGCTTATTTGTGATGATAATCTCAAAAAAGGGATGACTCTCCGCTTTCTGTTGAAGCTGTGCAAGGTTCTGGGTTGTTTGGAGTTAAACTGAAGGTCAGAGTGGGACACAGAAAGATCAGAAAAGTTTGGTGTGCCTCAAGTCTCTGTCCTAGGGCCATTTTTGTTTTGTGGTTGCACTAATAAAACCTGGTTCCGAAGGGAGGAGCTATAGTGCTGCATGGGCTCTTCTGCGACTGACTTTGATGTATAGCTCATTTTGGCTCTTTGCTACCAATCGGTGATGGATGGCTGTGATGGTGATGTTTTGTCCAGCCTCTCTAGTCCTCCTTACAAGGAGCTGCTGGAAATTCATCACTGTCCAGTAACATTTGCTGACCCCTGATAGATAGTTCCCAGATGGTCACGCCAAACCACAAACACCGCACACACAATCCTTTTCATTGCTCTAAACAACTGCATTACTACATTACACTTAGGTTACGCATTGTTGAAGTATCACAAAAGGTCAACCGTTCCCTATTTAGAAGCCCCAGCAGTCTCTGATGCGTAAAATGTAATGCCTTGGGGTGAGACACCATGCTGAATGAAAGGATCCACAGTCCCTCCCTGGCTTTTAAAACACTCCCACGTGGGTCAGCACGGTTGACACTTCCGTGCTTATTGGTGAGCCCGTTGGACTGCCGGCAGAAAAAGAGATGTTTGAGGAGTTACAGTAAACCGTGGACGGATGCAATATTCATGGGTCTCAGGGTAGCCTGGCAGAACGTTATTGCCCTAAATAGTAACAGGAAACTGAGGAGTAGACGGTTAAACTCGACTGGATTTCCACTTCACAAGTTAAACGATTCTCTCTGGACATCCGCACACACCCTTTTCACCTTAAATCCTCTTTCACACTTGCTCACTTTCTCCATCTCCTTTACCAGGTCTGCAGTTCCCTTTGAAAACAACAAGCATGCAGCAAAGCCCTCAGTTTTTGGAAGTCGGAATGATCAGATTTGGCGCCCTTTTCAGCCGTGCTGTGTCTTGAGTGGTCAGGATAATGATGCTGTCAGGGAATAGATTTCAGTATGAACTGGATATATATTTTGAATTCTTTTAATTCCAAACCTGCAACTAGGTGGGCCACACCTCACAGGGAAATATGCAGGCAAACGCTTGGATAACTGGCTGGCTGAGAGAAAGAACAGGCAGAGTGACCTCCTTTGTCTACCAAAGCGAAGCCAGCACAGTTAATTAAGATGTCTGTTCAGCACAAATTAACTTTTGTAATTTTGCCAAGGCATTATGGGAATGTTTCTGTTTTACAAGGATTTCCGTATGGATTTTATTGATCATGAATGCATTTACCAGAATGGTTTAAGACGTGCATAAACCTACAATAATAAAAGCATATGCTTGCCAGTGCCACACACTGTAAACAATTTTAGTGGCACTGCCTTTCCGGGCACTGCACTAATATAAGCGTTAGGCCAGAAGTATAATTTATGCAAATGATACACTGGCAAATAAGAGTGTACAAAATAAAATAAAAAAAGTGTCAAGTTCTTGAAATTTAAAAATAATAAGCCTTAAATAATCATTTTCATTACACCTTCACCACATGTCAGTGTATACATTCTAAAATTGACATTTTTCTAAAAATGCTAATATTTTTCAAGGTACTTATTATTAATATAACTTCTTGTTTTGTCTTGGTCGCACCGCATGATTGATTTGGTGGACACGTTTTTTTTTTGGCTTCTAAGAAATTGCGAACGGTGATGTTATGATGTCAGGAGTTGCACCAACTGTTTAGGACCTGGAATAACCTTGCCTAAAAGTCATTTTTTTAGGACATAGTTTGAAATAAACTGGATTAAGAAAAAAGCAATGCCCCTCAAAGTCATCTGTTTTAAACGGTTGCACCATCGTGAAAGCATATTGTCATGAAAGAGAAAGCTGGCCATGGAAAGCAGTTTACACTAATGTACAAGGACACGCTGATAACAAAGCACTGTTGTTTTGAATTCTGAATAGCGTTCTCACGGTCTGGACCATGATGAGGCGTGAAATGGAACTAGAAGTATTTGTGGCCTTAGTCTTCTCCTACAGGTGCTATGCCAGCTTCTGTGACATTTAATTTACCACTTATAGCTTTTCACTGGAAAGTTGGCCCTGCTTCTTTGGGTATGTGTTCATCTGTACCATTGATTTTTTTTTTTTTTTTACTGAACAGGAGACAGAGAGAGAGAGGGAGCACTTGCTCGGAGGGATTTCTTCTGACGCCCCGTCTCACTGCTCCATCAATACCTCGAAGGTGCCACAGACAGATCCTTTTCGCACTTTTTTGCTCTCTCTCTCTCAGTCTTTCACACGCCATGTGAATATTGTCACATCGATAGCATTCGGTAACAGCCAAGACTGGCGCCACCTTTTTATCGAAGAATGTCCCATGCCAGAAATAAAGAAAAATCACTACCTGAGAAACTCTGTCTTGCCAAATGCCACAAGGTTTGATTATCGCACACCCAGAATTGCTCACAGAAGAAGAAAAAAAACCATGAAAACACAACACTATATTTTTGGTTTTTAGATAATGGCTTTGATGATTTCCTTTAATAATTACAGCATCGAACCTTTTATTCCTTTTTACACTAATTTACAGAGTTTCTATTAATTAAGCATATTTCCACACAATTCCTTGAAATGACTGTTTTTATCAGTAATTTTACATTTATTTTAAACAAATAAGTGCAAGTTTAAATGAAAAAATAGTACAAAAAAAAAAAAAAAAAAAGTAGACCACAAACTTTTGAGCACTGGTGTGTTTTATTTTTTTGGATTCATATAAATCACACTCAACATATTGTGTACAGCTAACACACAGCTAATGCTAGGCTCACTAGAAAATCGATTAAAGCACAATGGGGCAAAATATGAATTTCACAGCCAATAACAAGTTCTTTGAGAACATAGACCTTCCAGAACGAAACGTGAGACATGACACATCAGTCGCCTGTAGACTGGTCACATCCAGGCATTTCTTTGAACATGCTCAAAGCAATTAGCCTGAGAGCATGGAGTGACTTATTGCAGGAAAGGGTCTCTGCACTCTTTTGTGTAAAGCTCATTTCTCTCAGCCTGGAATGGAAAGGCCACTGGAAGTTCTTTCCTTGAACACTTACGTAACCTCGTATGACTGTATTAACCTGTGAACTGTGCAAAGAGCAGGAATTTGTTATCTCGAGCGCTAATCATAACACTCTCTTCCTCTTGCTTACAGAACAGTGCTCTGAAGAAACCGATTAGATCTTGATCGCTGTCGGTGGTGTTGCCCCACGGCCAGGTTTTCAGTCAGTGTGTGCATGTGTGGCTGTTTGTCATGGGTCTAAAATGCATTTTCTTTCACAGCACTGTACATTTCAGGCCCCTCTCTCTCCAAACAAAAGCCGCTTAGATTATTTTTGTATAGGCGTAAGAGGGGAGCCCACTCCCAAGACCAGGAAACTGTGGTTTCAATCGAGTCCCCGCCGGAAGACTGCTGATAACATTCACTGAGAACAACACTTTGATTCTTAAGACTGATTAGAGATAAATGGCTGTTGTTTTTGCAAGACTTTTACTTTGTGCTTGTGCACACACATATGTGAAAGCGTACATATACATTTATTGGCACTTTGTCCTGCCTGTTTGATCAAGCGATGGAATAAAGCGGGATTTAAGGAGGAGGTGTTTGGGGGATTGTGTGCATTATTTTCTTTGCAGTTGCCTTTGGTTCTGTTTGTGCTACAGGTATAACACACTTTATATGTGTAACGTCTACTACTGTATTGATTATCAGAGCAATTGCACAAAAACCTTTCTCTGTGATGGGTGTCAGTAAAACCCCTAAATGAACTCTTCAAGAAGGACACAGAAAGCAGAGCTGATCTTGTACCAAACCCAAAAAAGATTCCACAGAGATTAGTCGGGAGTGTAATGGAGCAGGTGGAATGGAAGCTATGGATCCGGTCCATAATGGCCATAATGAATGCAAGCATCACACCCTCTTCTCCTTGCGTATGCTCAGTTCTCCAGCCAGTCGTCAACCCCAAGACCTCTAATGTACCAAATGCAATTTTCAGAATGACGGAATGCCTTCTCAGTCTATAAGTGGTAAAATGTTTGGCGATGCAAAAACGGCTGTTTAGATGACCCTAGTGAAAGGGTGAGGAAAGTCGTTTCAGTAGAAGAGCAAGACAGAGACAAACAAACTCCACCGTGTCTGTTACTAGAGACTAGAAGAGACCAGACGAACATGATAAAAAGAAACAATTGAAGTAGAACGCGAGGAAATGGTTTAAAAGCTCGGGGACGTGAAGTGACTTTTTTGTTTTAAGACTCATTAATCCTAAAGGTCTGAGAGGAAATAAGAGTGATGGTGCCACAGCAGGAGGTCATGCTAATGCAGCTGGCTTGTCCTGAGGGCCACCTGCTGCCAGGACTCTCTGTGTGTGTGTGTCCCTGCTGTTACTTCTAGTAGTGCGTAAAAATATTCACAGGTGCATGTGGGTGCCTGAATGTGTAAGTAACTAAATGACAAGTAGATGAGGGTATAGTGGATTGCACCGTGTGCACAAATAAAGTGTGTGTGTCAGACTCTGACTTAAGTGTTTGTAACTCAGTTCAGAGACAGAATGAGGAGCTACTCATTGAAAATGTTTTATTTTTTTTTATTATTGTTTCTGAAACAATCTGAAAATAGTTTTTGAAAAGAAAAGATGCATGATAAAATATTTAAGTGTGAAATTGTTTAAAAACAATTGTGTGTGTGTGTGTGTATAATTAGCTTGAGTTCAGCTAGAAGCAATATTTTAATGTCATTCTTTTGAAGGAAAAGAAAAGAAAAATAAAATAAGAATAATAGCATCTGTCAAATTGTTCAAAATCGTTTAATCAAAATCATTGATATAAAATGAGTTCAATAAAATAGTGTAAAATTTGCAATAAAAATAATTTTTCAATGTGCATGACTTTTTCATTATAGTCATAATTTATGTATTTTGTATTTGTTTTATTCCTTAATAATGAAGATGTCATCTTGCTAATAATTAAATATATGTGTGAGGTGTTTGAGTGTTTAGTTTGATTAGTAATCTAGAAACAATAGCTTTAATGCCACAGTTTAAAAACAGAAACAAAAAAGAAATAAACAGTCGGAACATTCAAAAATCATTAACAACAAAATGTTTTGTTAAAATATTGTATTTTTTTAATATTTGCAATCTGCGTGATTGTAATGTGTAGTTATAGTAATATAGATTATGTAAATAATTACAGTAATAGTAATATTTTAACACAAGCACATATACTTTTTTGGGAGGAGGAGGGGGGGTTATTTAGTGAATTCCCATAACTCCCACCCTGCCGCAGTGTTTCACCACTGGAGATAGAGACAGTGCTTACAAATTCGTACCAGCTGACAAATTCCTAACAGTTTATCACTTCTACCAGTATATCGCCCACCGCTATTCCAGGTACTTGTTTTTCTCCTCCCACACTCTACCCAGATGACAACACTTTTAGCATCTCCTACCCCACAAACGCCGTCCTCCACACTCACCTATAACAGCTGAGCTCGGTGCTTAGAAACGGAGGTCTTTGATCCGGCCCTGAAAGTGTCTAGTGCCGTGTACTGGGGAAGATAAGTTGAACCAGGTGAGCTGGAGAGATAGCGACTGCCGTCATCGCAGTCTTTCCGACTCAGACGGCCACAATAACTCTGCTGCTTATTCTGTTGCGTAATCAGCCAGCCACTGATGCAAATAAAAAACAGCCTGGTTAAGAACAGCAAGCAATTGCGTTTTTATTTAATAGCAAGACAGTTTCACTCTTGTATGTGAAAGAGTAAAGTATAAAGTAGTTTGAATGTAGGGATACATTTTTTTTGTCTCTTATCTTGGGACATGACTGTTTCAAACTGCACTCTTGGCAATGCTAATATTTATCTAACGTTTGCAGTAATAGTGCAATGACGTCAGATACCTTTTTTTCCACTGTACAATTTCAAAATCCCATGAAGCTTGGAAATTCTGTGATCATAAGGTAACAACTTTTAATTAACTAAGAGATTGTCTGCTATCATTTGTAGCGTGATATACTAAAATGCTAGATATTGCATGAAGACATTTTTTTATGTTTCTGTACTTCAGAACACTGGAGTTTCGAAGTTGTTGAATAATTTCTGATAGAAATGTAGAGGTTTTGATGTGCCATGCGTTTAAAGTGGTACGGCATCAGGGTGTAGTTTTATTTTACTGCAGAGCCTTATGGGAAAGGGACTTTGAAACTCGACTGGTTTTCAGTGTGTTTCTCTGATGCTGTACCATTCCAGAGCTCGAGAGAAGCCTGTTTTATGCTTTAACTTCTCTTGAAGGATTTTGCTGATGATGGCAAAGAAGGGAGGTGGGGAGTTTGGAAAAGCACGACTGGACTTCTGGAGAGAAGACGGAGTGTTTTGAGAGGCTGTTGCGTAATGGGAATTGGCTGCATGCTGGTGATAAGGAGAGGGTCAGTTATGTAAGAAGGTCACGGTATGTGTGGAGGTTCTAATTAGAAAGAAAAAGAGTCACTCTGGCAAACTATCTCTATGCTGTATGTTTAGCCCTTCCACACAGGTCGCAGTAATTTCAGGAACAGATGATTTAACAGGGAAAACGTTCTTATAAAGTACTTTATACTCTGAATACTTAGGGACCAAAATAGCATATTGACTTCAGGGGGCACTCTAAGTAGGCAACCACCTAGCTATCACCCTTTTCTTCTTCTTCTTCTTAGTTGTGTGACATCATATCCTGCACCGAAACTACAATTCACATTTCCTGCTAGCGCTGCTATCTTTTGGGAATTCCTTTTTTTTAGCTCCGTCTCCGGTTGTTAAGAACACTGAATGATACAGTGGGCTTTTGGGTAATGTGCATTTCATGGAGGGCTGCCCATGCTGAAAACCCATCCCGTTAACAGTGGCTGCTCTTGGGGAAACTGCTTTATCGAGTGCCTGATGAGCGCTGACTAGGAATGGACAGAACGCTGGTTTATGATTGGCCACTGCAGGCCTTTTGAAGCGATCATGGCGGCACGCTTGATTGGCTAATTGCTCTCTCTTGACTGTGTGTGCAACCTCAGTTCTTTTGACTGTATCTTATTCTCTTTATTTTGTTCAACCGTCTTCTCGTTCTCTTTAGAAAACCCTTCTAGGTGTCAGAATGTACAGATTTCGACTGTTAAAAGAAGGAAAAACAGAAAGAGAGATGACAAGTAGGTCAGAGCAGCTAGTAAGAAAATGTGAGGTCGAAAAATCAATGCTCTTTCTTTTTGGTTGTCCTTACTACACGTCCTTCTGTCTGTTTTTCTCTTCCCGAGCAAGTAAACCTCTTCCTTTAGTAGAGAAGAGCTAACTTTGCAGTCACCTTGTATGCATCAGCATCAAAAGGAGACCTCAAACCGTACAGACCAGTGGTGTCAAAATCGGGTCCCGAGTTTACCTTCATCCCTAATAAAATATACCTGTACCAGCTAAGGGCTGAACTTAAAACCATGTCAACACGTGTCTAACCACCTGCTTGTCAAGTTGTTTCAGGGGAGCCAGGAGATCTGAGGAGTTGGCAGTATAATTCCTTATTCATTTCCTTGACTCTATTATCCTTTTTTTAGTTTCACTACATCATGACTGTAAGGCCACAGCAAAGGAGGATCACCCAGAAGCCCTTGACTCCAAAACTGTATTCCTAAGAGTTCAGGCATCTCCTTAAGCTCCTCTCAGTTATCAGTCAGTTACTCTTTTGTACCACTTCTCTCTTATTGTCTTGTCACCACGTTGCTTGAATGCATTCTCAAACTGCTTGTCCATCCCTGCTGTCCATCCTTGGGTTCTCTAGTACAAGTGTTTGTTCTCTTTTCTGAGCCGGGATCAAAGGGTTGACAGCTGCCCCTCATCCCTGCTGAGTGTCCTATGTTCTGTCTGTCTGCTCCCTCCTGAGACCATGCTACCAAACATGAAAAACCAACAAAGATCCCCTGAGGTTTTGACAGCTTTCTTCAAGGACTGCCACCATTGGATGGCAAAAAAAAAAAAACAGCAAGCTAGCAAGAAACAAAGGCAACAAATGATGGAACAGGGCACATACAAGATTGAGAGACAGGAGAAGAAGGAGAGAGACTGCAGTTTAGCCCCTAGGCTTGTTGCTTATTGCTGCTGAGCTGGACTCTGCCTAATTAGTTATTAGATTGCAAAGATGTGCAGGAACAAGCTTTAATTAGGTTAGTGGCTCCTTAAATGAAATGTCTAGCAGAGCTCGGTACTGCAAACGATAATGATAGACTGAATGCAACTTAGCTGCCAGGACACAATGCAATGACTCAGGAACCGACGAGTGTTTGCCTTTGCTTAGGAGTAGATAATTATGAGGGTGACCTTTCAATTAGCACAAATGCCTTAATACCAGAATCTATTGCGTGCTGTTGTCCCCTTATGAATAAAATGACGTAAACTCTAGATATGTTTGCTTAGGACTATATATAACTGCCACAGAAACTCAATCTTCAGCCATGTTTTGAGAAAATCCATTTAGAAGGGCAGTTTTTCAGGTCAAGCTTTTTTCTTTCTTTATGTTGCCAGAGTGCTTTGTAAGATAAACCAACGTTTAAAACCAAAACTAATTGATTTGAAGGATGCTGATGTTAAAACAGAAGATGGATGGATGGACCATTTAAACTTATCTGTCACAGACCGGATAATTTTCTAAGAATTTCGTTTGTTAAGTCATTCATCAGAGTTTGAAGTCATAGTACAATCTTAATTTACATTGGGGCAGTTTGGTCAATGATTGCTATTTACACATTACCATAGTACCACATCGCTATACACAAAGTTGGTAGAAATCTGCATGCTGCGCAAAGGGATTGGAACGCACAGGTAGGCTGCTAGACGCAGACTCTAAGTGGCTATTGATTTCTAGACACGGTGAAGTGAAACTGGGCTGTTTCTTGCCTCGCCTCAGCATGCAGTTCTCACCAGTGGTTAATTGCCTTTTAAGACACAGATGTCTTTGTCTGGTTCATTTTTAATGATGGTCGGCCAGGATGGGTTTTTTTTATGCGGTGGAATTGTCTGATAAATACGCTTACACTCGCACTTGCACAAGGTCATTTGCGCTACATGCCTACCATTATGTTTCACTTGCCAAATAACATCTTTGAAATTCTGAGAAAAAAGAAAGAAGGATTGCTTTGTGGAACTTTCTGGAGTATATAGAATTGTGTTCAGAGTGCTCCAAATGGTATTTTTTTGTCAATGATTTATATGTGGGTGGGCTGCACTTCCTGCTTCTCTCTAGGATATTTTGGCGGGAAATGGGCCGTGGCTTCCTGTCTTTTTTGTCAGCACTTATTCAATCAGCCGGTAAAAAAAAAAAAAAGAAAAATATCAGCTCAATTAATGAATTAAGTTCTTGCCTTATCACAACTTTGCACTCTTTGAACCTGAAGGTGAATAACTAACAGTCGTGCAAAAATCCTGAACTTCGTTACGTAACTAGAGGGTCAAGGAGTTGCTCTGGTTTAAACAGGACTTGGCAGCAGCAGGGAATCCTTTATAAATGTTCTAACCCAAGCACATTTTCTCTAATTAGTGAAGATGAGACTTGGGCTTGCCTACCTCTCCCTCATGTACCTTAGGTGATTGGTTGTGTAAAGAGACTTGAGTTAGGGCAGTGCTTCTCTCTCTCTCTATCTCTCTCCCTTGTCTGGTCCTTACAGATGTGTGATCACTGGACAGAGGAGCTTTCCGATGCATGGAAGCGTACTGAGAAGCAAAGAGTACAGTAATTAGGAATAGCATTCCGATGATGTAAAACCCCAGTGGCCCTGGTCCACCCTGACTGTGTGTGTCTTAGTGTGTGTGTCCCTGATGATTCTGAGAAAATATGTTATGCTATCAACAGGGGAATTGTAGAGGGGGGATTTTATGCATGAACAAAATGTAATACCTCATAAACCTCCACCCACAGATACTGGCATGGGCCCTTAGGTCCAAAACACCAGCTTACATGTAGTACATGTGTATTGCATACATATGGGACTCAATGACACAAGAGAGTGTGCACAGTAAAGAACAGCAACAGTCTAATGAAGAGCACGTGTGTGTGTGTGCCAATTTCTCAGAAATGCACTCTTTGTTTTCATGTTGCTTTCATAAGGTTATGAAAAACGTTTATGGCATTTGTAATGAATGTTTTAGTTTGATGACTCGTTCGCACGCATCGTGACATTTCACAACTGAACTAACCTTGCCTTGTCTTAAAAAAAAGGATTATCTGACAAATTATCAGATATTAATGATACTGTATGAGGACAGTTGTATCACTTTTTTGACCTTCAATCTCCAACATACTTTATCCCTGTTTTCCAGCAGAACAGGGCATTAAAGAACAATAAGACCCTGGTGCTCGTTACATAGACAGGTTTACAGAGTGGGACATTTATTTGTATTACATAACATTGTGGGTGACTGCAAGAGGTAATCGTGTAAAGCTAGCACAAGACTGGGTGCTGCCCACATCTACCCAAATTAGAAAGCTTCAGTGAGCCACTCATTTTATACACTTTATTTTATACACTTTCTCTAGCTCCTGCCCATGCAAATGAGGTCTTATTTACCATTTATCAGCATAGTATCTCTCAGCGCAGGAATGGTCTGCACTTAGGTCTAGACGGTGTAATTGAACTCGCCCAGTGCAGAAGGAGAACTTGCTTACGGTTGGGAAAAACGAGGGGGCCGGGTGGTGTTTAATGTAATTCTGAGTCCTCATCTGCCCTCGCTCTTCACTTCTACCTTTGCTGTGTTTTCAACAATTTCTTGAAAACTTGGAAGTGTTTCTCCTCCTATACCATTTGCTAAACAAATCCCAGGTCATTTCACCCGTATGTTGTGCTCTTCCTCTGTACTAATACATTCGTGTATTTTCATGCACCAGTGGGGCCTGGTTCTCTTCTAAGAGTTTTACAAAAGGTTTTGTAGGTTTTCTGTGTCGTTCTCGTGATGATGTTTGTGTTTCGGGTTGCTAACCCCAAAACGTTGTCCTACTTTCAAAATGACTTAATTCAGTAAAAAAATCAACAAATAGACAAAATGGGAAAGCAAAAGCAGAAAAAAAACGCATACCCCACTTTTACTCGCTACAGTGACGGAATGGTTAAGATTAATCCTCTGCATCGACAAGGGTCGACTTTCCTACGCTCTCCATCACAAGCTTTTCTGATGTGCTCTACATAATGCTAAATGAGCCTAGCCACTTAGCTGGACACGAGAGAATTAGTCACAGCGGAGATGAATTCAGGTTTTGACAGTAAAACGCTGCCCTGTGTGAGGGATAGGCACCTCTCGGAGCTCTAATGGGTGGAAGCTGCCTGCACCACAGGCTTTTCTGAGACACGGAATGACCGAGGACATGACACTATGAATAATAGAGTTTGCTATGCATACACAAGGTGAAAAATGCTGCGTGCTACACACACTACGCTACAGGCAAAACTAAATGGAAATCCCCTTGCTGAATTCCATGAGAATCCAGTGGTTCGCGCTATATACCTTTTATTTCACATTGTCTTCACATTAAATAATAAGAAATTTTGACAGGATGTAGTTCCCTCTACTGGTTTAACAGAGACTAACCTACTGTATACAGCTGAAATGAGAGTTGCTGTAGAGTTGCTGAAAACTGTAGAGTTGCTACATCAACCCAAACTACATTTAAACTTAGATCACACCTATCTGCTGCTATCTTGCACTTTATGCAAATGGCCAAAAGGCTCCACAGTAACACTTTATTTCAATGGTCCACTTCAGATATTTTACTAACAGTAAGTAACTTGTCAACTACATGTCAACTAACAGTCATTAGAGTCTGCTTAATATCTCCTAACACTTTATTTTGATTGAGTCTACCACACACTACAGTCTCACTATCAGAAACTTTGCAAGTATATGTCAACTTACTCTACTAAACCTTCCCTAAGAGTCTACTCTGGGAGCTAGTAGACAGCTGATATGTAGTTGACATGCAGTTACAAAGTTTCTTATAGTTAGTAGAATGTCTAAATGGAATATTGAAATTAAGTGGAACCGGCTCCACAACTAAATTGTTTCAAATGTTGCAAACAAAATGTGCGTTTGGTGACAATCAACAGAACTTTATTTGCACCCATATGCAGTTTGGTCAGAAATCAACTTCCTTTGAACACAACAAGAAACACAGTACAAGTCCAATTCAAGAACAAATCACTCTTGTGAACTGCTAATGTGTGAAAAACACTAGTGAACCATACTCAAACATCAAAACCGTTTACTCAAGAACAAGTTTGAGGATGGCTGATTAATATCAACCCGACATTTTATGTTCTTAGCCAATCGCTCTTATGAACCACTAAACTCTCGTATCAGTGGAGATTTCGACTGCTTCCGTGCTGTGATTTCATTAAGCTTGTTTATTCAGTTTCTCCCTTGATGCAATTGCACAAGCCGACACCAACCAAGCCAAGCTATTAATGGGCCACAAATGGCGCACCAACAAATAACGTTCATTATCAGATCCAATCATTAAGACGTTTTCCCCTTTTCATTTGTTCAGGCTCTGTGAGTAAACACTAGCAAGGCGACGTCGAGTCGTGATTCTCAGCTCAGTGGCTAAAGGCACAGATTAGTAATGGAGAATGACGAATGATGAAATCAGCCGATGAGAAGACATGATATCTTTCTCCCAACATGCCGGGCTAACAGGGAGTGATGCAGTGGAGGGGAATGACCCTCTTTTCATCCTGTTCAACGATTGGCTACCCAAAGAGATGAGAATGACCACAACTACAAACTCTGGCCTGTAGGAGTTTGTGGGTTTGCTAATAATTGTCATGGTGCTGGTGAGGCATTGCATTAAATGGACTGAAAAAGAGACTTTAGTTTGAACATCAGTGTTTTTCTGATGTCTGATTCAATGTACATGTACATGTAACCTTTTTATTTTCATGCAGTGAAAGTAAATGATTATTTATACTGCTATGCAGGGCTGCATGATAAATTGCATTTTAATCACGATCGTGATTTCTGCTTTACTTGATTAATTAGTTATAATCATCTGCGATATTTGCCCGCTGGTTATTTTTCCTGAAAATGTTTCATTTCCATTTCCCATTTGCATTGGCAACAAGCCTTTACAAGGTTTCAAGGATGCGGTTGCCAGAGGTCAAGAGTTTCAGTTTCTCCACCAAAGCTTTTATCTTGAATACATTTTCTGCATAATGGTTTCCATAAACCTTCCAACCTGGCAACCACACATAGCTTCTCTGCACTGAGAAGAAAACACTAATAACCAGGAAATACCAGAAAAAGTGTACTCTAATTGGAGATTAGCAGTCTCCATTGAGATACTGACATCCCTGGAGTCTCTACTGGTCCCCGATGTCCCTACCTATTTTCCAAGCTCCACCAACCCGTCCCACAAGCACCAAAATGGTTTTGTGAAGAGAGAGTCGCTTCGCTTAAATGTGATGACACTGCTAAAAGAAGTGTCAGAGTGTGACAGCACTGCCACTCAGCCTGTCACCGAGATGTCATGCGTCCCTGATGTCTCCCTTGTTATTATTTTCATCTTCGCCATATAAAGCTTCAGAAAGAGAGCCAGTCGGCACAATAAGCTTAACTGAGGGAAGCAATAACTCCATGGCTCTCTCATCAAATCAGGCTTGACTGAGGTGGAGCAATCAGCAATTTAAATCAGGGCCGAGAGGGGTGGACGGAAAGAGCTGAGTTGACAAAATGTGAAATGTCATAACGCACAATAATAAAGGAATCAATAAGATGTTAGGCCACCGACTCCCAGTTGGAATATAAAAGAGGGCGTTCACGAAGGTGTCAGCGTTTAGATGGGTTTTTAGAGATAACGCATCTTTGGGAACGTTGCATAGACATTTGGTTGTTTCTGTGTTTTAAACTTTGTTCTGTGAAACTTTGCTGCCGAGGTTGGATTTGAGTACACTTTGTCTTATCAATCATCATTAGGAATACTCTAGTTTAAAGGGATGGTTCAAGTAAAAATGACATTTCTGTTAACATTTACTCACCCTCAAGTTGTTCCAAACACAAAAGAAGAAAACTGTTGATAGAAGTTTCAGTCAATCAGTCTGTTTCTACCATCAACTGCTTACCAACATTCTTCAAAATAAAGTAAATTGTGCTACCTGGTCTCATGGAATAAACGTATCTCTGTGCACTTTTTAGTGACACACGAAATATGTACCAACAAGTACATATCACTGCAGTTTTCAAAAGAGATGAGGCAGTAAAACCTTTTATTCCTTTTCACACAGTTTTCATTAATAAAGTGTAATTTTCCACACAATTACTCGAAGAATATCATGACTTATATTATAAACCATATTAATATGCTGGAAAATGTGAAAATATTGAAAATGAAACGAATCAACAAATTTGTTTTTATGTAGGTTTAAGTTTGGATTTGGTGTAGGGCATATTTCCAACATGATAGCAACAGTCCACAGATATTAAAATTCTGAACCACCGCAATACACACCTATATCAACATCATAAAAATGTACCTGGGGTCACGTATTGAACCTGTGTTTTAGCACTAAGTGGACATTTCTCTTAGAAACTGCGGCAAAACGTGCAGTACGTCACATAAAAAACAGTGCACAGAGGTACATCATTTTTGGCAACAGGTTGAAATTATGATAACATTTTTCATTTTTGGATGAGCTACCCCTTTTAGGCTATATGAGTGTTGCGTTTTAATCTAGCAAGATTTTGGAATAGTAATAAATGCACGGAGTAGTCGACTTCTGTACTAGGTAGTAGTGAATGGTGTGCTGCTGTAGCAAGGCATTTGTATTGATTCCATGTGACAAATATCTTTGACTCTGTATTCAGTAATGGCCATGAGAGGCTGAAATCCATCCCCTTCCCTTTTCTTTATCTCTCTTCGTCTTTTTTTTTCTCTTCCCCCTCCTTCTGTTTTCTTTCATTTGTTTTTAGCTAAACAAATAATCTGAGTGTGACCTATTTTTTCGTCCGTGTGGGATCTCTGCACTCTATGTGCCAGTTGTATTTGCGTCTTACAGCAAGCCTCGCCAAACCTGCTATTTTTTCCCTCACCTCTGCCTGCCTTGTTTACACACAGATTTTCTAGCCAGTTGTCCGATTTCTTGCAATGCCTGTTTGTGTTTATGTGATTCGCTGAGTTTGTAAAGTTTGTACTGACTTTGTAGATTGAAAGCCTGTGACTTAATACACTGTAATAAAATGATCTGTGACCCTGAACCATAAAACCAATCATAAGTCGCATATTTGTAACAATAGCCAAGATATTTTGAAACTTTCTTACCATAAATAATAGTAATATGTATTGCTAAAGACTTAATTTACACAACTTTAAAGGCAATTTTCTTATTATATTGATATTTTTGAACGGTTAGATTCCTCATACTTCAATGGAAAGCTGATTTATTCAGCTTTCAGAAATTGTATCTCAATCTCAATCGACCCTTATGACTGGTTTTGTGGTCTAGGGTCATATTTAAGCTAATTCTAATTTAATATATATAATTTATATATAATTTAATATATATATATATAAAAATTATTTTACCCTTACCTTTATACAGATCCTTTTTTTTTTTAAATCATCTGTGTCCTTCAGCAAGTAAAAGTTATTGAAACAGTAGTGCACATATAGACATCAGCGCCTCTCCAGGCTGGATTTAACCATGACCTCACCTATGTGTGACAGCCATTTAACCTTTGCATGACTCTATTGTCATAAAGCTGGCAGGTATAGATCACCTCTGCCGTCTCCAGTTTTAAATATGCTTTACCACACTGATACGGCGATGCTTGTCCTTCAGCCTACTTTATGTGGAACGAATTGAGCTGAAAGCCATGGAGGCCTGAGCAGAACCTCCCAGCGATTGGACAGGTAGAGCTTATCTAAACGCATGAGCACTCCAGGACATAATTAAATACCTCTTCTCATCTGTCTCTCTCTCTCGCGTGCTCACACACAGATTATTACAAGAAGTGCAATTATTGAGCTCTCAGAGAGATGGGTGGCTTCCGACATTGTCAGTCCATCCTTAGTTTGTAGACACTTTACTGTGCAGTGACAGAAAGTTGTGTAAATATTTCAAAAAATGGCAGTTAAACGGTTCATAAAGAAGATTGGTCTGGCTGGCCTGGGTTAAATTCTGCAAAGAGGTTGGTGTAGCTGTTTTGCCGGTTGACACTCACTCCATAAAACCTGTTAAACCAGCAATGAACTGTAGTCTGGTTTAAGCTTCTATTTTTTTGTGGTGCAGCTTTTATCGCACATACCCCCAGTTTCACAGACAAGGCTTAAGCTAGAGTAAAATGCATGTTTGAGCTGTCTTAAGTGAAGATGTCTTGCTCTGACACATCTTAAAATATGTACAAAAGATGCACACCTGTAATGTAAATGTTGCTTAAATATCTTAATTTAACTAAGGCCCAGTCCTGGCTTAAGCTAAGCCCCGTTTGTGGAACTGGGACATAGCCTTGGCATATTGCTATGGTGCTCATTAAGGTGACAGGTTTGGGTTAAGCTAGCATATGTACTAGTTTTATTCATCTGGTTAGGCTGGTCTGCTTCACCAAGAGTTAACCAACAAAACCAGTGTAAGCCAACTTGGACCCGCAAACCACCAAGGCTTGTTCACATTGGTTTATTTACTCATTCGTTTTACAGCAAGGCTAATCATTTCCAGGTGTTCTGTATCTGTCGAATAAATCCAGAAAAACCCACGAACATAAAGCCCTTTTTCAAGTTGCTTTGTACTGGAGTGGAAGTTTCTAGTGTAAAATTTGTGTGTAAAATATTTTATTAAAAACAGAACTGGTTTAAAATTACATCCTCCTTTGCGGTTTTATATAACATTATTGAGGGACTTTGCTGTCAACCTGTTAAACTTACAGTAGCTTGTAAAGCTTGTAGGGAACATTCGCAGATTAAAATCTTAATGGCGAAATAATAACAGCGTGCTCAACTCTAATAAAATCTTCATCTGTCAAAAAAAATTCTCAGCTTAATCAATCTTAAACAGAGGGAGTTACGCTTTATTCAATAAAAAGCTGAACTGTTCTGAAAAGAGACTTTTCAAACTGTTCATTAAATTGGATTCTAACGTTTGTTATTTTCTCTTCCTTTCCATGTTGCCTGGATTCTGCGATGGGGTTTGGTGTAATACAGGTAATACCACTACATACTGTATAATCCTTCTTGAAGTGTTGCATTCATGTTCTTAGATGCTGTAAGAGAAGCCTCATAAGCTTTAAAGTGGCTCTGATTTCATTACAGAATATCAGATGTCATTTTATTTAGCCTTCAAGGTACTTTAGACTTGTCTCCATCATCGATATGCTGTCTAAGAGCTGTCCTCTACAGTCATACTAAGTATCTTAATGCATTTCTTTAGCTTATCTGGTTTGTAGACATGAATATTAGCCAAATGAAATTCTTACAAGGTTTAATAAAGTTTAAAACATGCTGTACTTTAAGGAAGTCCCCACTGCAATCTCGCTTAACTTGTACTTAAGATTTAATGTGTGCCAGATTGTGTTAGCATCGGAGAGCACTATATGTCCGTCTGAGGTGTTAATGTTCGGAGAGAGAAAATGGCTTGCGTGATGTCTTCTGGGTGTTTTTTTTTTGGAAGGAGGCAGGAGCAATCTATTTTAAATGCCATACATGTATACAAACATCAGATAAACATCTTATCAACAACCGATTCACACTCATTCAGAATCAGAAATGTTGGGAAAACATCTGCTGAATGTCACTTTGTTAATCAACAGGGGACTAGGGCTGTTAAGTTCTGGTTTATTTTGTTTTTGGATAAAACTAAGACTGTAATATCTAAATTACTAAAATGCGTTTTTGGACTGCATATATAAATAATGATAGTAATAAATAATAATAACTTGGGTTATTTGGCAACCAAGTGCTGGGTAAGTATTGGTCAGAACAGAAATGTTTTTTACATTGCTAAAATAAAATAAAATAAAATAAAATAAAATAAAATAAAATAAAATAAAATAAAATAAAATAAAATAAAATAAAATAAACATGGGTAAATACAGCATAGTTTACAATATTACTTATGTTTGAACTTGTTCAACAAACAATTTAGAAATACAAAAATACAACATTTAAATATAGCATTTTAATTTTGGTGAAACAACTGCTGCTGATGCAACTGATTGATATCTCATCATTATATTGTGCTGTGTGAAGTTACTACACAGTAAAGACTTTATCAGTTGAATAAAATGTATGCACACCTTTATTTCGCTCAAAAAGTAAAACAAATATCCCAGCATTATTTTGTGTGTTGGAAGTCAAAAGGAAATGTTTTGAAAAATGCTCTTTTCTGAAATCATTTTTTGTTTTTACTGTTGATAGAAGTTAATGTAAATGATCAAATAGTTTGATGATTTGGAGAGGAACTGTTGGTAGTTCTAGCCTTGAACTGTGCTGACTTCCACTAAAGCCAGAAGCAGGAAAAACAACAGCAAAAATAACTCGCTTAGGTCATAAGACATGCCTCTTCGTCTTGCCATGCACTGTAGTGGAAATTTCTAGCTGGCATTGCAAATGATTTCTTTCATATTCATCATTCCTGTGAAGAGTGAGGCTAGTTCTGAGGAATAGCTCTAGAATCGTTTGCTGTCAGATGCTGCTTGGCTTGATTTAGTTTCACATGTGTTAAATTCATACATTTTTAAGCGTGGCTTAAGTATCCAGATCCTTTTCAGAGCATGAATCTTTAGTTTTCAAGCTGCTTTTTCAGATGTTTGTAAACAGACGAAAGATGCTTAAAATAGAATGCAATGCAATCCTGATCAAACGCTTTTTCACCGGCGTCTCGCTAACGTCTGTGTGCTTACTGGGGAGGAAAACACCAGAGGAAGACAGATGCTGCTCATTTCTGTCTCTTCCTCCATATGAAATAGTGCCATTAGAATGCTAGAACCTCTCTGTGCTCAGAATTATAGATCAGATCACGTCCTGAAGCTCCCTCATGCCGTGACCCTCACTGACCTGCCGCCTCTGGCCTGATGAGAGTCCTTGAGTGGGCTGAGGAGGAAGGTCACCACCCTCCTCCTCTTCTTTTCTTCTTCATGGCAAAGTAAACTTTTGGGCCTTTAGAAAAGGGCTTCAGATTGCAGAGAGCGGGAGGAACACAGCTGAGTTACTCTAGCTTCATGTTGAGTAATGTGTTTTTATTAGATTATACACACAGGATTCTGTTTCAGTTTTGGGTCGTAATGATATCAGTTCTCTTTTAAGATGCCTTATTATCTGCTACCTTCCTACTGTCACAGAAGCTCATAAGTGACAGTAGAACACACTTCGTAGACTTGTTCATGACCGTCATAATTGAGGATAAAACTAGCTTGGCTTTAACAGCTAACAGCGTCGTAGCCATCAAAATGCATAGCATGCATAAATATTAGGTGAAATAGTTGATTTAGATTTCTGAATGTGCGACACTGTTCAGAATTGTGCGAGTAGAATTGGTTCCTAGTGTTACCAAGATGATCATTGCAAATAAGTGCGGTTCATATTCATTTACTGAATCTCCTGAAAATGTATTACAGTTTCCACAAACGTATTTGTAACGTGTAGTCTCACAGAGACGAAGGAGAACGAGGAGTCCGAAATATATATATAAAACAAAACACTTTTAATGAATGAAAACGAAACGTGGAGCAGTATCCAATGACGAGTTTTACAACGTTCAAACACAGACTAGACATTAGGGTTAACGGACAGCAAAGAACTCAAAAGACATGGTTTAAATACACAGACACCAATTACAAGACAAGACACAGCTGGGGAAACACACAGGTGGAGGAAATAACCAATAATGACATACAGACACAGGAAGGACCAAATAAGGGCAGACAGGAAATAATAATGAAAACGAAACTAAAACCGGAACATGAAAATGAAACTAAACCAAGATGCAAAAGCAAAAAACACATAGAAACTCAGAAGAAACAAACTAGGAATGTTACAGGATTTGGCAGCTGAACTGTTTTTTTATATATATTGATGGTAATAAGTGTTTCTTCAGCAGCAAATCAGAATATAAGAATGATTTTCTGAAGACTGGAGGAACGGTGCTGAAAATTCGACAGGAATAAATTACATTTGAACATAAGAAAACAGTTATTTGCAGTTGTAGCAATGTTTCACAATATCACTAGATATACATTTTTCTGACCCCCCAAATTTGAACATAGTTTACTTATTTTAATCAACATTGCGCAAGGCCATATTTATATTGAAATGTCAAAACCTAACCGAGCATTTTAGGCATTTAAGATCTGACAGTCACCACTGTTGGATATTTCTCTAATGTGAGCAGTGCTAACTAATGTGGCCTAAATGAGGAGATTCATAAAGTGATTATCTTGTTTAGCTTTTCTGCTTACTTTGCCTTAAAATGTGTCATTTTCCCAAGGAGGATTCCAGCGCCTTGAGGTCTGCTAGACAAATGATTACAGAATAAGGATAAAATTCAATTATGGAATCCATTTACAAAAAGCAATTTCTACCTATTAAAATATTTTAGAGCTGAACATAACCAGGCACGATTTGGAAGCTTGGAAATCACATTCTGAAATGACTAGTCTCTTGTTTCAATCCAAACATTGACAGGAAACCTGATGGAATCTGTGCTGGAGTACAGCTGCTCGTGCTGAGTGATTTCATCTTCTGCTCTCTGGTGTTTTAAAGCCGTGTTAATCAGGGAGAAGGTCGCTAATGCTGCTGTCACCTCTCTGTGATCCAGGCTTAATACTTACTGTAGCACATTTTCTCTTGATTTAACACCTTTGAGATAGACCATGAACACTGCCAAAGTACATTCTAATGTCAGCTAATTGCCTTTGTTCCAAAGAGTGATATTTCTCTGCCGCGTGGCACGTGTGCACGTGATGTGAGAAAAAGTCTTCACTCCGGCCTCTGTCAGGGTTTCACTGAAGTCTGCGCTGTAAGAAAAATCATCACGTTTCTGTATTTATTTCAGAAGGAAGATTGTGTATTTTAAACCGTACACACATATATTTGGTGTCTGTAAGATTTAATTTAATTCTTGTGGTGTCAAAGGATTCATTGCTTCCAATATATATATATATATTTGTATGTTATGATTGCTGTGTATATTTATTATGTACGTATAAATACTCACACATGCAAGTATATATTTCAGAAAACACGTTTATATATTAAATATATTTATTTATAATTATAAATACATGCAAATATTTTCAGAATATATACTGTATGTATTTGTATTTATATATGTATAATAAAAATACACAGAACACACACATATATTATGCAAACAAAAACCTTTATTTTAGATGCAATTAATCATTTTACTGCACTAATTTATTTATTCATTTATTTGTATATGCTCACATGGCTGCATTTATTTACTAATTTAATTTGGTCTCATGATAACAATTTTTTTTTTTCGGGACTCAGTATTTCAGTATTCATTATCACATTTTATTTATTTTTTATTTATTTTCACTGCTAATGAATAATAAAAAATATTAATTGATATTTGCTGAAAAAAACATATTCTAAAAATCTACATAAATCTGCAGTACTGTATATGTATTTTTTATTATAAGTATATACTGTATGTATAATGTACACTGTTTAAATTATAGTTTAATTTAATTACTAGGGACAAGACGTCTGCCCATTTCTTCCAGATCTCACATTGTGCAATATCTCGCTTTCATCCTCCAGAATCTTAATAGCTTTACAGAAAAAAAGAAAAGGCGGAGTTTTCAAATAACCATGAAATTAATATCTCCTTAACATTTATTTTTCCATCTCTCCCCCCCCTCTCTGTCTACTCATCAGCTCGTTTGAAAGCGGCTCTATAACCCAGCCGCGGACGGTTTCAAATCCATGCTTTTGCTTAATGAGGCGAATGAAAAATGGTGGTTCTAGCAGAAGTAGCGCTGCTGAGATTCAGGCTGCTCTAATTAAATTGTGAAGGCAGTGCGTGTGCCGTTATGAGCGCGCCGCCACATGCAGGAAGACCTCGCTGCCATAAATCAACGAGGAAAGTCTTCCTTCTCTCCTGACTCTTAAGTGGGGTCAGCTCGGCTCTTTTCTCAGGGAGTGAAGACACAGCATTTCAAGGTCACGCGCGATCTGTGCATCTGTCACTTAATGACGCTTAACTGCCGTTGGACTCGGGCTGGGATTTATTTTATTTATTTATATATCTGTTTATTAATGTAATCAATTTTTCGCATTGCCCTGGTTGAAAAGCTCATCTGTTCAGGTGTGATGCTTGTATTAGCAAGTGACTACTGGCAAGGACACGCATTGTGTCCCGGACTACCTCAGTGAACAGTGTCAGACTCTCCTCATTAGAGTTACACTGTGCTAAATTATTCAGTGCATTTAGCACTTAGCGGTTCTCTTCTCCAGCCATTAGATTAGTCTGGTTAGTCATGTCACACTAAAACAGGTCACCCCTGGGAGATGAGACAAAGAGAGAGAGGCATTAGCGGTACTTAAAGACCAAATAAAACCAGATTTCGTTGCAACAGGAGCCCTAGAGGAGATATTCCAGTAACCTCCATGTGTAATGACTCAGGCCTGCTCTGAACCACTGTGTAGATCATTTAAAGTCTTGTTATTTTGTTAACTATTTTATTTGCCATGTTGACACTTTTTTGTTCACGTAAAGATTATAATCATGTCCTGGATTCATTTTAAGATGCCTTTATGCCCTTTGGATTTTCTAGGTAGGTTTCGGTGATGTGGACATTTTGTGAAGGGAAAGAAATATCTCCGTGAAAAAACATAATAAGTGGGGTTTTTTTTAAAAGATGAATGAAAATCATAAGGGAATGAGATGAGAGTGAGTAAAGGAAAGAATTATTGGGTGAACTTCAACAATAGTTTCTACTAAAATACCTTTAATGCAACAGTTATTAATGCTGTACTCTAAAGCTGTACTAATACTAATAGTGAAGAGTTTTAATATTAAGGTGTGGCCACATTTTCACCGGCATATCATTTTTCCCATGCCAATTTTTACATTGAGTTTGAGTCTCACTTACTGTATGAAGTGTCCTTTCATAACTGTGTACTACCATAGTAACTAGATGTGTATCTAGTATGTAACTACAGTGTGAGTACACATCGCTACATAGTATCTACAGCTGTAGTATGTCTGTAATATGTAACAACCCTCAGAATGCTGTGTGTACTGTAAGTACAAATGTGTAACAGCACTTCCTGGTAAGAAAGTGTTACACCTTACATTAAGTAGAAAATTCGTCTACCATGTAATTACTCTGATGTTACTCAGCAGTGGTCAGTAAGTTAGGTTTTACATAAATTGTGGTTGGTGTCCAGAATGTTACACTTTATATTAAGTGGGCAGTTCCTGAAGAGATAAACGCCAGATCCAGCTCCTCCTAATTTACATATCCATAAACCTACCCATCTCCATTCTGAGGGGTGTTACAGAAATATTACAGCTGTAGATACTATGTAGCGGTGTGTACTTACAGTTCTAGTAAGTACACATGTTTTACGTACACTATACAGTGGGACCATGATTTCTGTGTGTCGTACGTCACTACACTATTAACAATAGTCAGTCCTGTTGAAGATGTGTGATATGTGGAGGTTAAGACAAAGAAAAATATATCCCATAAATTCTCACAGAAGGATTGGGACCCAAACATGTTGTGTCTGTGTAGTGTTTTTTATAAAGCAAATAATTAGTAACTTAGTTATTTAGCAGACTATCGAAGCGACTTCCAAATACAGGGACAACAGAGAAGCAATTAAAATTAACCCAAAAGCAATAAATAAACATGCTAAATAAAGTGATATGGAAACATTACAAGTTATCTTGCTCGCGGTGACAAGAAATGATGGTTACCATGGTAATTCTTTGTAAAGGAAGCACATTGACAAAATCTGTCATTGGACCTCTTGAAGGATTTATCATAGCTTCACTGCTAAATCTGCTATGAACTCCTAGCTTTCAGCTGTGAGCGATTGAAACAGGTTTGACACCTGTGACACCAGACGGACGATACCAGTTATCATGTCCCTTTATATTCTTCAAGTGTAAACCCATTAGCGGCGGCTCTACAAGTCACCTTAGCCGGTCCGACTTGGAGAAACGTAATTGATTCTCCTGACGCTTTGCAATAAACACATGAATCAGGCTAAAAGAGGTTGGCGCCATGTTAGCGAGAGAAAATGGCCATAAAAAAATAACAGCGAAGGCTTCAGATCAGGGTTCTTCAAATCCAGTCCACTGTCCCGAGAGTTAACCCTCTGGAGTCTGAGGTGATTTTGGGGTCCCTGAGATGTTTGGACTTGCTCTGATATTTGTGGTTATTTCAACTACTTATAACATACTATTGACCAACATAAAATTGTTTTTGTTTACAGCAGAAACTGATGCTTGATGCTTGAAGAGACTCGAGTATATGTCAGGTTTCTAATCACTAAAAACAAAACAAACACACAAAAACATCTGTGAGCATGTTGATATCAGTATATGTATCATT
>JAUMHP010000060.1:4149542-4162721 GCA_032361065.1 Enteromius trimaculatus
TATTATGTAAAGAAAAACTTTTATTTTGGATGCGATTAATCGCGATTAATCATTTGACAGCACTAATATATATATATTATTTGTGTTAATTAGTCTCATGCTGTTTAATACAAGCATAAATACACCGCCCTGTTTGGTTTGTCTTCAATGCACACACGTTGGGTCCTGCTCTAAAAAGCAGTAGGTTTTCCCTCATGTCTGTCCTTGTGAATGTCAGCTTGATGTGTGTGTGTGTGTGTGTGTGCGCGCACGCACCTCCAACCGTGGGACCTGGAGAGATGTCAATATGGGATAAATTCAATTTGGCAAAGTGTGGTGTGCACAGTGCATTCTTTAGAGACAAAGCCCAGGGAGGAATAACAGGCCTCTTCTGAGGTAAAACTCCCAGGTTGGCTCTTTGGGATTCAGAAGAAGCTTGGCACTATTACCATTTATATTACAGGTATTAGAGGCTGTCTGCTTGCACCCTGCCCTCTCCCATCCTGAACTTGACAATAAACTCCACAAGACCGTTTCAGAATGTCTGCGCACCGCGGGTGGCAAGATTGTTTCTGATTCAGAAAAGAGAGTGTTTTTTTCCCCTTTTTGCTTCATGGTGTTGGTTCAAAGAGTGTGTGGCTTTACACACCTTAAAGGATATTAAAATTGAAACAGGAATTGGGGATCAGACAAAAACCACCGATTGGAAATTATTGAAGGTCCGATTCATCTGGATAGTTCAGCTGAGGATTTGCTCAAGGAGACCACATCTAACATAACATAAAATTAACCTAGCATGAAAAATAGCTTGTTTGAATTCCTTGCATATTGTAAGCAGTGTACTTAAAGAGAAATTGTACATTTTTGTCATTTTTATTAACCATTTTAAAACAAATCCAATCATGTTGTGTGTGGAAAGCTACAGGAAGGAGCTTTTTTTTTTTTAGATTCAAGCACTGTTGTGTACCTTTTTTTTGTGTGAAAGTGCCCAATAAGAGCAAACAGATATAAAGTAAAGGAGGAATGATGTTGGAGCTGTGGAGCGGACATTCGGTCAGCGAGAGCAAGGACTGATGGGAAATCTTTAGGCTCAGCTCCCTGCGGACCGCAGTGCTCATTTATCTCCTTTGCTTTCTCATAGTGACGGCCGTTGTTTTAAAGGGATAAAGTGCCGAAATCGATATATGTGTCCCGTCACTCAAATTCAGCACTAAGAGGAATGGATCAGCTAGTGTGTGTGTGTGTGTGTGTATAACCATGCCACCGCAAGAGCATATGGAATATTTATTTTGATCATCCATTAACTTGTCACCTACATGTACCATCTGATATGGTTAATTAAACATGCATTAGACTTGAGTTCTTGTTGCAGTCTTAATGTCATGCTTTCTGCTGTTAAATATGTGATGAGAGAAAGATAAAGATAGGTGTGTTCTCGTTTCTCATAACAGCTAACAAAACAAACTTAAGAGAACTGTTTCCATTGTACGCTGTGGCAAAACGGCTAAAACGTCTGTACCAGTTATTTCAGGTGAGCGTTTTTGTCTTCTGGGGGATCTTTTGCAAAACCAACTCTAATTTCTCCTCACATGTAAAAAAAACAAACCTTAGGAAGTCGTTTCTGACCTTGACTTCATCTGGAGTACGTTAGCTCAAGCGTTCGATTGCTGGTGAACGTTATCTTCTTCTGAGGTTTCACCATTTAGCTGGTCTTTGTGTTTAAAACTGTCCCGATCTCCACATAATTAACATCCGAGACAGCGCAGGAGTTGATTTGAATAGCGCAAGGGTCCGTGAGACAAATAGACTAGAGCTTGTGCACTCAACCAGAACGTGTTTCATGTAGACGCGCTCTGCCACCTGCATTGTAATGCGGCCCAGTCCCAAAGAGGAAGTGCCAGTTTGTCAATATTTCATTTGCTCTTTGATTTGGAAAACTTGAGCCAGTCGCCTCTATACTGTGTCCACTTCAGGCAGAGATCTTCGCCTGACAGGCGATTCTCTGGGTTATTTTATTATTTCTGGTATTCGTTTATTATTTCTAATTCAAAAACCTGTTGACCTTGATGGATTACTGAGCTGCAAACAAACACCGGAGACACACACTGAGTCTTTTATAGAAGAAAAGCTAAATTAATTCAGAGGCGATGGCTAATTGGCTCCTGTTTGAATTAAGAGGCAGGTCAATATGTTTGCACAGGAAGACAAAGGGAGAAAAACCCTGCCAATCCCAGATGTCCGCTTCCCTGTGAGCCAAAACGATATGCTCCTGATTGGTTTATAATTAGCAGGTCAAAGGACACTTTGAAGTTCTGAAGAGCCATTGATGGTCTTGTAGCAATGGGGAGCCAACAGCCGGCGGGAAGCGTAGTCCCAGACACTGACCTTGACCCTAATGGGAATGTTATAGCAGAAAAGACGTAAAGACTTCATGTGGTTTGGAGAACGGGGTAGTTGTAGTCATTTGGGGAGATTTGAAGCGATTCCCGCATTGAAGAACAGCAGGACTTCTGCATTCAAAGCCTTGTTTAGCTGTTGTCCGTCGTCGGCTTGGTTCTCGGCAGGGTTACCTTGCATGTTTTTCAGAAACAAAAGAACATAAGAAACCAAGTTGAGCATCCCCTGAGGTGATGATGCCTGTTTTTTCCTTTCGTCCTCCATTTGGTGTAAGGAGAATTGCAATCTCTCCTCAGGAGAAGATCCTAGATGAATCCATTTGTTTACCTCGGGCTCTGTTGGCTTTGTGAATGTTGATACTGTGGAAATCCCCTCAGAGTTGTACCAAGGACAACTTATCAGAGGTTCGATTCACCTTGCAGCCGTGTTTTCTTGTTTATAAAGTCATATTTCCATGTATCTCATACATTTAACTATCAGTGAGTCAATTTTTCTTGCCAAAAACTATCCACCCTATCAAGAAAAAGGTCCCACATATAATTGTGACCAACCACGCTTAGCTTTAGGGGCTTACCTTTTCACAGTGCTTAGAACTAGGGGCGGAAGTATTTGCATTTTGTCAAATATATTTTTAATATTTGTGTGTCAGAATTCATTGAGTATGGGCTGGACAGCAGAACTCTTATCTCAATTCATCTGATTGGCCATTGCTTTCATAAGCTCATGTGTAATAACATGCTACACTGTAAAAACACAGACAAATAAATATTATGCCGCAAATAAGCCCTAATATTAATTAAACTAAATATAATAACTAGCCTGATAATAATAATAATAATCATAATTGTCTTGCATTAGACACCTGCGATATCTGTGACTATTTTCGACACACAATACAATCGCCTATAGTCTCTAGTCTAAAAGAGTTCTGTACTAACTACCATGTAAGTGTATGCAGACTGGCCAAACGCATAAGAAACACTGGCTACATGGCATTTTTTTTAACTCTATGAATATGGAAACAAATATAATGCCGTTTAATAGCATTGTGTTCTTATCTTAGTTATACGTAACACATTACGTTGTCATCAATTTCATCTCATAGCCCAACTTTTTGCTCTTTTAATCACATACAATGTTTGTTTACACATCATGACTATGGAAGCATATGTGTAGCAATTTTCAATTTGCGATGCAATACTCAAAATGACAATGCAATTTTCATAGGGTACGTTTAATTCATAACCTCTGAAAGATATGTCTTCGTCAGCTTTTTGTCCGCTTCTTGTATCCATACCGTAATACCAGAAATAGACGTGCGCAGAATGTGGCGGCTCACGTGACCACGGTATGTTAATGCTGATAATTCTGCGAAACACTCCAGTATTAATCTAGTTCTGTCACCTACATACTCGTACAAATCTTCTTAAACACCAGTATTTCTCTGTTCACGCTGTCCACTTCATATCTCCAGCCGTTATGTTTCGAATGATCTAAACGTAACACGCTTCCGCCTTGAAACAATAATTGACGGAGGGTGGGCGTGGTCAGCTCGGAATGCATTTTCAAAGCCGCATTGAATTTTGCTACACATATCCCGCGGCGGCATGATGAAAATGCAATCGTAAGGGTTCTAACTGGTAGTCTAAATGCACATCCTCCATTAACCAGTTGTTGTTGACATCAAATGTAAAGACGTCACTGTCGAACGCTTCAGAAATTGGTGCTCTGGGTTATGCTGTCTACTGTAGTTCCTATAACATCCTAGATCTAAATGGTGCGAAAGTCCCTTTTTGTAATTACTTTAATTTTAGCAGCTGGTAAATCTCAAAGCAAAAGAAAAGAAAGACTTGAAATAATGACTCAGCAATTTCTCCTGCAGGTTGAGTGAGTTTCCCTACCCATGACTTCAGGACCTGTGATGTGTCTCAGGATTGAAGCACTGATCTACAGTATGGGCAGGTCTGCTCCGTAGAACAAAGCGAACAAGATGACAAGGCAGAGGAAGAAAGCTGATTGTAGATCAAGGCCAGGCTCTCTGTGGAGCAAGGGAACTAATTCAGATTTTAGTCTGTGAATTCCCGATCCTAATGTTCTTCAAAGCCACCTCAGAAACAGCATCTCAGTGAGAATTCTGTGAAAGTCGCCATTAGCGTTTGCTGATCATCTTTACAGTGACTAATTTCAGGGACGTCCCTATGGAGCAGCCTGTGGTTAAGAGTCTTGCTAAAGGGCACAATCGTTATAAAGCTGGATTGTGATCACAGTAACTGCCCAATTCCACCTCTTACCTTAGATTGAACCCTGTATCCTTTGTATTAGCAGCCCAAGGCCTTACCGATTAGGCTTCCTTCACCCTTGCACGTAATTTTTAGTCGTTTTTCAGTTGTAGCTATTTTTAGTGGGAGCTTTTGAAGATTCGTCCACGTTAAAGAGATTCTACCACACAGGAGGTGCATCAGTTGCCGAAACATCTGTTAAAGAGTGCATAATCAGCAAAGCAACGCTGTTTACATATGCTTCAAACCATACACCTAGAGAAAAAAACATCTGCTGCCGTTCTGATATGAGACAGAAAATGCTTTATTGATTAATTGCAGATGATCTATCACTCTAAAGTTGACTACTGAGATAAACACATTATTTGGTTGATCTGGTTTAAATGGTTCACACAGCTAACTGAACAATTTGCAAACATTAGTAGGCTTTTTTTCTATTGTATCCAACAAAATATCAATTTAATTGATATTCAGTAGATTTAATATGAATCTGTTTTACACATTGTTTTACATCTGTTACTGCACGACTCATTGCTTAAAATGTAGACATTCAAGAACTTGCATAATTTGGACCATTTCTATAACCTATAGAAGTATCAAATCTTTAAATGTTTACAATTTTTAAACAAATTGTAGTTTTGTATTTGTTCATCAGGTACTGTATTATTGTGCTGAATATTCAACCCTGTTATGAATGATATTATTAAATATGAAACAATTAAGTCTAGTTTTATTCTAAGTTTATTATTCATAACTGCAGTCCCAACCAATATTTGGTCTATGCTAGCTAGTTCCTTCTCCGAGGCCACATTTTCAACCCTGTTATTCATTCTGCCCTGTTTGGTTTGGTTGGGTTTTTTAATGTCAAGATATATTTCATGTTGCAATTAAAAATATTAAATAAATAAATACATAATAAAAGTTCATTAAAATAAATAGTACTTCAGAAGAGCAGAAATGAAGAAGGCTTCCCATCACTACACTGAATAGTAATTTTGATGAAGGACGCGTGTTATCAAGCTACTGAGCCTTGGAGTGTTTGTTTAAATGTAAACGTACTTCTCTGATTTACTCGACTTCTTCTCTCAAAACGTGGCCTATTGTATTATAACATCTATGAAAAGAATGCCTTGCTCGCTTTTAGCATGGTCGTACTCTTTAGCTCCGTCTGTTGTGTGTGTGTTTGGCTGACAGCGAGTGTACTGTATGTCCTGTAAGTGATATGTGTAACCAGAGCAAAGGATTTCACGAGCCGTGTCTGACCTGTGTGCTAATCAAACTATGCAGAGATCCGCTCAAACACACAGACACACACTTAGCTAAGTACATACAAGACACAGATACCCGTGAGTGACCTGTGTGTTAATGATCTCAGAGCAGACACACACACACACACACACACACTGTCAGGGTGCTGCTTATGCCCTTTACATATTTGCTTTGGCTTCTCTAGGCTGTAAAAGCCTATGTGTGTTTATGTTTGCACAGAAATGTCGATATTATTGCTTTTTGCTCTAGGTTTATGAGTTGTTTGCTTGCAAGCTCTTTTTTTCCCTGTACGCATTTCCTGTTTAAACAGGAAGTTGGGGTGGACACATGTATTTTTTTGTTGTCATTGTTGATGGCCACAGCTATGAACCATGGTTTTCTGCTTGTCAGACCAACAATGAACAACCAACTAACAAGAACAAGAAGTCAGTCATGTACTGGAATGATATTAGGGGCGGGGCTTTCACATTCTAGAGCATTTGATTGGATAGCAGTCTGTGCAGTGCAAAATGAGTCAGCAATAGTTCATGCGTTAGTGATGCTCTTGTGAATGCGCATCGAAGACTGGCAGGAAGGAGAGGAAATTAATTAATTATCATTAATTAGGGATAAATTACTGATACCACATAGACCATTTTATTTATATCCTTACTACCTTTCAGGGCCTTGAATGTGGTAGTTCTGTTGCTGTCAATGCAGGGTATGGCTTATTTTAGTGTAAATGATTTCCCACTTCATTGTCCGTTAGTCGAAAAGCAAATCTGGAATTGTATTCGTAATACCTACAGGTCTGTTGGTATCCCAGAATCCAAGTATGAGAATTATGCACACCCTTAGTGAGTACTGCTAACAATTGGGTAGAACTACGTATTTAACTGCATAAAGCCTCTGGTGGGTTAATCATCATATTGTGTTTTTATTGTATTTATTCATCTATTTTACAGGGCTTAAGCACTATGCTCCATTATTGTAAATTCTGCTCCATTGCATTTTGATTGAACAATGCCCTTTAGTGCCTTTGTGCGTTTGCATGTATTTGCATGCGCGTGAGCGTGCACAACTGTTTGTGTTTATGTTGCCTTATAAAGGTGACCTGAGACAAGGTTCACTCTCTCCCTTCTGCGATAATTTTCATTCTTTTATGAACCTGAATAAATTATTGGCATTTCTGTAATGAGGCCTCTGGTGGTTTAGTGTTTAGCGAAGTCTATCACCCTACCAACACACACACACACACACACACACACACACACAGACTTTTACAGAGAAACTCCATAGATGTTCAGAATAAAACACCTACTACTGCAGTTATATATAATGTAGGATCAGCAATTGCGAAAAGATGTGAAACCAATAACTTACTGTTTTCAGTGCTTATATACTCTATGGTATAACTTTCTATACACTTTACACTTCAAAATTCAGTCAATACTACTCTAATTCCCTAGTAAAAAATGTTAGTTATTTTTTATATATCATGTCTGTATTCCAGATCAATATAAAAATTCTGTATAGAAAATGTAAATATATCACTGGTTTCTACGCTTGCTTATCTCCCTGCTAAGTCTGACATGTCTTTCGTGTGATGCTCAGCGTAATGTTAGTCGTTCTCTGCCTTGTATGAAGGACACATCACAGTCTGTCACCTATCCTCCCGCTTGAATACAGACTGCAGACAGCTTTCAATAGTGCGAGGTTAAGATACTCACGACCCTGTTATGTTAATCTCCCTCTCTCTCTGCTGTTTACTCTCATTCGAGTGCAAGTTTTATTTATGTCATTAATCACTGCCTGTAAGACACAGCGCTGTGGATGAAGGCGTTAAGCTCAGGCCCAGAGGCTCGTGAATTCTCCGGCGCGCGGCGTGCGATCTGAAACTATGGAGGTGTTTGAGACTGAATTAGATCAAAGTGGGCCTCGTGTAAGGATTACAGAGGCGAGGAAAATGCAGCAGGCATAATATTGACAATGCTAAGAGAGAAGTGAGGAAAAACAAGCTAATGTGCTAGGCAACAAGGCTTTCTTTCATGATTTTAAGAGCTTTGGACTAAGGGCTTTATATATAATGCTACTGATCATCTGTGGAGATGGAAATTCATTGTTGATGCTTTCTCCTGAAATGTTGAATAATTTTGAGGGAGGAGAAAAACTGTTTTTTTGCCAGGTAGTACATCATCTTCTGTTATTGTGAAAAAATAATGTGCATGTTACTCCAAAGTAAAGTCTTGGTAATCTTTCATCACAATGTCGCACCAAATGACAACCTTGCCTTACCATACAGAAATAATCATTGGCTTTGGCGTGTCCGTTCTGTGATACAGTATCATTTCCTGTTTGTTTGTTTACTGTCACAGTATATCAGGACATTTTAGACTTCGCCGTGTGACAATACGTTTGAAATGAAAAACACAATGGTCATGAAGGAGCTATAATTAGTGGTTTTATGAATGAATTGCGTTTGACAGCATCACTCATTCCTTACCGTCATCACTATGACAACAGAAAGATGGAGCGACTGTTTGAAGGGGAAGTGTCCAAGTCTTTGTGTTGAGCTGTTATTGTTTCCTGCTTTTCTAACTCTCTCAAGAACCCGACAGGATTCTGTCCTGTTTCGCCACTGACACAATACTGATCACTATCTGCCAACGAGAATGCCGCTCATCTTTGTTGTCATTTTTTTGAAGCGTTTTTGTGGGAAAAGGTATTGACAATGGACAATAACAGACGGCCGCTGCCAATTTAGACAGGCGTTGTTGCGGTCCGTGGAGAGTGGAGCACATTTATTAGCCTGATCTACTGCCAAAGATGCCATCAGCGTGATAAGAGGATGGACAGGGCCTGACGTTTGGAAACACGAGGAAGCCGAGCGCTCTCGGGAGATTACAGGATGAGACAGATTAGAGGCCGCGAGATTATGAGATATTAGATTTGATAATGGACTATGTGTGTTTTGTCTGTGATAATGTAAGCATTACAATCTGATTGGTTAAAGGTCTCAGACTAACAGGATTCTCACACTCCTCTTCTCTCTTTCACACACAGATGCAGATCTTCATGTATAACTCAGACGACTTTGACAGTCTTAACACAGCCATACGGGAGAAGCGGGTAATTGCGGCCATGGCTGTCTTCTTTCAGGTGAGAACTCGAAAGCATCTTCATGTTCAGCCGCTGAGCTTTGTCAGTGCTAAGTGCTGGCAGTAAACAGCATTGATTTTGCAAGGAGGTTTTCTCTCGTCCCATTAAGTCCAGCGCTGCTGAAGCTTACGCTCACTGTGCTATATGGAAAAACACACATACTCACTCCCTTTCCTTTCGTCTTTTGTCGGTCCTGCTGCGATAATTACAAAACAGCAATTTAAGGCTTGCAGTCTTTTACCAAGAGCTGTATGTGTGTGTGGGTTTGTATACTCATTTCTCAAAATTTGAGAAATTACACATCTGTCAGTGCAGTCAGGCACTGTTCAAAAGATTCATCAAGCACTTCAAAAGACAATTGAACAAAGAGGCAGGGAGTGAATGGGTCACGTTTTGCCCTAATAAACGTCCGTATGAAGTATTTATGAGGAAAACGGTTTAAATCTATTATATTTAAATTATAATTTAAATATAATACCACACCTATTGATGTTATTGTAGTAGCATTTTCAGTCATAAGAAAGATATATGTATTATTATATAGTTATATGGACTGTTTTGCCTTGCCACCTGAAGCTAAAACCAGAAACTGAAGAGAGACCGATGCTAAAATAAATGGATACTTTTATTTAGAAAATCGTGAATTTAATAATTTTTTTAATTTACAATGTCTCGCTTTAAATCAGTTTTGTTCTTTTGAACATTTTTATTCATCAAAGAATCCTGAAAAAATCAAATCATGATATTAAGTACCACTATTTTTAACATTGCAAATAACGATTGATCGTTTGACAATGATTATTCACATCCAAAATAAAAGCTTTTCTTTACATACTGTATGTATGTGTGCTGTGTATATATACATAAATACACACATTCATTGACATAACAAAAAAAAATGTATATATTAAATACAGTTTAATTTAAATATATATTGTATGTGTGTATTTATATATAAATATACACATAATGCATATATTATGCCAACAAAAAATTTATTTTGTATGTGATTAATTATGATTAATCTGACAGCACTATAAGAAATGTTTCTGTAATAACTAATATTTCACAACTTGTATTTGTAATTAAATTCGCGCGACCCTTATTTCAGAAACTTCCAAGAAAATTGCCCCAACCCCAAACCTTTTGAACTGGACTGTATATGTTTGGCGGTTAATTCAATTACCAAATCTAGAAAACATTCATTCAAATTTTACAGAGAAGCTAAAAGCATGCCTATATAGATGTTTGTTATCGATATTAAAACAAATGAGTTATCCGAGTAATCCTGCACCCATCACCCACAAAGCTCAGAAGACCAATCAATAAATCACGTGACAAGGTTTTCTGTTTAAATCCCATGTGACTAGAGTTTTACAGTATATATTCACCCATAACCCCTCACTCATCTGTTTCATTCTTCTTCTGTCTCATCTTTTTAGCATGTGTCCCGCTCGATATCTCTTTTTATTTGGAAGTCACACCATTTTCTTCATTGCCCAACCGTTTAGTCTATCTGTCCCTGATTAAAGAAGATAGCGGTCGTAACATCTGTCATGGTATGTTCATAGTCTTATTTACTAGACACATGTCCACAATCTAAAGCGCAGCTATTAGCTGCTAGCATCTCGCCAAAGGTTTTATCTTTTATACTCTTGAAAGCACGGGCTTGTTGGTGGCCCAGGACACTATAAATCGTTTTAGGTTGTATATAATTTATTGTTGGTTATTGTTTCAAGTTATTGTCTTGTGCTGCTTTATAGCTTGCAGTTATTTGCGTTCCTCATTTACTTTTAATCAATTGCAGGGCTTACTGTTTTTTTTTTTTTTGCAGGGTTTTTCTTTTCTCTCTCTGTTACGGCTCACAGCTGCCGTATTAAAAACCTCACTCTGAGCTCAGTACAATAAATGAGCATTTTTATTTTCCATCTGCTAAAATGTGCTTTGAACTTTATTGATTTGCATGTGCTATTTTTACTCGTGAGGTGGAACAGAGCTCTTAAACGGAGTTTAAACCAGTTTACTGCTATTTATTTTACCTCAGGGTTTGTTCTACAAGGCAGTCCAGGTGTTTGTGGGTTGTGGGTGACCTCTTGCATACGGGGTCATTTGTAGAGTGCTTTCAGTGCAATAGGAGCTCTGTTAAAAGCCAAAAAATTTAAATGTGTTGTTAATTTATTCACCCTCAGACCACCCGTGATTCTAATACTGTGGTCCTTGGTGATTCACAAAAGGCAAGACAAAATGAAGACCGGTGGCTTCTGATGATGCATTGAGGTCTTATGAAGCACAATGATTGGTCTGTGCAAGAAGCTGAATACAAATTATTGTTTGGAACCGGTGGGTTCGTTTTTGATTTGTTCTGCTACAGTGACCTAGAAAACTCAGCAACTGTTCTTCACATTAAATGGATAGATTACCCCCCCATCATCATTTACTCACACTTATGCTGTTCCTAGCCTTTTCTGCTTTGGAATATTTTCTGTAGAGTACTGGCCGCTCTTGTCATTTGTCAGAATTTTCATTTTTGGAAGTTTCCTCCATTGTCAGTCTGATGTTGTTGACCTGCAGAGCCCTCACACTGTCTCTCTCTCTCTCTCTCTCTTCCTCCGGCCCGACATTTTTGGCCCCGTCATTTTTCACACACTCTGGCCTTAGCTGTCCTGAGGCGAGCAAGTCCTGCTACTAAAATAAGAAAAATATGCCAGTTGCTGATTCTGTGTTTTGTTCTCCACACAGTGTCTTTCCAGCCTCCTCCTGCTACAAAGACAAAAAACAAGGATTGGGTTTTCAGCAACAACCCCTTAAGAATCTGTCTGTCTGTCTGTATCCCGTTCTTTTCTATCTGTCATTACACTGCCTGTTGTTTTTTGATCATGCGTCTGTCTGTCTTTCATTTTATCTGTACGTCTGTAGACATGTCCTTTTTATTTATTTTTTTTTATTTATTATTTGTCTGTCCTTTGTTTTGTCCAACTGCCTGCCTGTCTTCCCGTCTGTCTGCTGAATGAATTTTTGCCATAAAATTTTCGGAACATAGCCACACAAAAAAAGTCTCCGAAACTGGAATGGCATTAAAACAAACACAAACACACACACACCCTATTCTGTTTGTTCTCTGTCTGTCTCTCTGTCAGTTGTTTTGACTCTGTCTGTCCTTGGTGACCAATCTCTACACTGGGGTTGGAATATGTCTAAGAAAACTATTCTAGACAATTGTTGTATTGCAGACTTGTGCCGTTCGCTCACTGCGCCCACTTCCTGCATCCAGCTTCTGGAATTCTCTTTCATGCAAGAAACAGAACAAGAGTGTTCAAAGAGCCTGGAGAGATTTATGTGAGAGAGAGGGTGGCTAAGGGCCAGTGGAAGTGCGTGAATCCTTTTCACTCCTGCCTCATGGGAGTGTTGGTTAGATCGGCTAACCAGCACTGGCCTTCTTGATACACAACACACACACACACACACACACACGTGTGTCCAGACTCAACAATAGACCTCACCCCTTGGGACCTCTCTGTCAAAGCATGTCTCCTGATTCAACCCTGTAAGGGCTTCTTAAAAGCACAAACCTCTATTTGATACATCTTCGTCCCAGAGAAGAAAAGGAAGTGCTCTGCCTGTTATGCATTTTCCCTGATCTGTGCTTTTTTTAGGGTCAAGATTGTGAAAATTAGTTTCAAACCATTTTATTTTTGTATATAGTCAGCAAACAGCAAGCTATCATTCTCTTCCACTAACGCACACACACACACACACACACACACACACACACACATATTAAAGGTCAGTACTGTAGCTTCTCTCTTTCGGGTTTTATTGCATACAGAGTCTTTTGTCTGTGTTCAACAATTCAGTCAGTTCAGGTGCATCTCAAACACGGGCAGCTTTTGAAGCGCTTTGAGGCACAGTGGCTTCTCTTATGTGAGGGGTGTTTGTATGTGATTGAAATCATTTTGCTTTTGATGACATCATCACAGAGCACTAACATCACCAGACTACATTTTCAGACTATCTACCAGATTTTTCCTGTGACAAACCCTTCTACTATCTATCTATCTATCTATCTATCTATCTATCTATCTATCTATCTATCTATCTATCTATCTATCTATCTATC
>JAUMHP010000060.1:4162821-4191105 GCA_032361065.1 Enteromius trimaculatus
ATCCATCCATCCATCCATCCATCCATCCATCCATCCATCCATCCATCCATCCATCCATCCATCCATCCATCCATCAAACGCAAATTAGTAATCCTCTTCTTGTATCGATCCTGTCTTTCTCAGGTGGGCATGAAGGACAATCCTGCAGTAGATCCCATCATTCATGGACTAAGAGGAGTGGTTCATCACGGTGAGTAGATTTTTTGATTGATTGATTGATTTTTATTTTTGTGTATATTCCAACAGAACATTGTAATTTGGGTTAAGTGTTCAGTATTGAAATGTATCACACACTAGTTACATGCATTCGCATTGACAACTGATGATTTGTTGGTGTCCAGTGTGTCTTACATGCTGGAATGAACAAAGCAGACTCGTCTGCTATTAGTCAGTCTGTTTGTGAAACAGCGCTTCAGTTCTGACAGGATCTCAGCCTCAGGCCCCTGCGGCCTCTGACTAACGGGATGATGATATGATGATGATATTGAGACAGGAGATCTGGCTGAGAAATCAAGAGTTTGTCGAGCAGAAAGTGTGCTAAAACCCATCACTGTATATTTCTGCAACACACACTTATATATGTATATTTCTCATATATCTAGCCTGTCATATAAACAGACAAACCGCCACACACGCACCTCACTCACTGTCATTTCTCTGGCTTTGACAGAATGTGTGTAATTTTGTGCTCTTGTTTTTGTTTGGCAATCTCTGTTGCCTGATGACAGATGTAAGGGTAGACACTTAGTCACCAAATGGATGAACAGAAGTGGTGTTAGAGGAATCGCAAGCTGATACACAAACAGAAAAAAAGCACCAAAAGCTAGCATTGGTCCATCATAATACTTTTCACAGAGGTGAGCTGTTTAATCACATAGGATCAGCGTTACTGTAATTTAGACAATTTAAGACACGATTAGCCTACTGAGCTACTTATAGTAAATGTATTTTTTAGGCTTTATATAAAGTGTTTCAACATTTAAGAAACAACATACTTCAAATATTGGCTAACTGTGCTAGGGGCAGCAAAAGATCATTTTGATTTCACAAGATCGCAGTGCTCTGAAAATTACCTCACGTAAGTTGACCCTCTTAAAGTCATCTACAATTTCCTCAATGTTCCTTCTGTCCGCTTCCAGACATTAAAAGCTCTGAAATGATGAAGGCACCACCAGCTGCTCCCAGCATGAACTGAACGGTATATTCCAGAATATTGAGATGAAACAGCGAGGTCTGTCCGTGATTCAGACAGAGCAAATTGACATCTTTAAGGCTTTCTTAGTTAATATACTCTTGTTCTGCCTGCTTTTCAGTCATCTCAGGAACATCTCTCTATGTGTCCGTGCGAAGTTTAAAGGCACGCCGAAGCTTTGATGGTAATTACCGGCCTGCGATTTGTGCTGCCCACTGAGACAATCGTAGAAAGTGAGCGAGAGTGAAAAAATGACGAAGTCTTGGTGTAATCCGGATGGCCGTGGTACTAAAAGCATCGCAGTGCCATTCTGACAAAGAGATCAGCTCTAATGCAGTGTAATAATGGCACTCACTTTAAACGACACCCACTCAAAAGGCATTTTACCAAGTCTGGAAATAGTTCTTCCTCTACCTGCTGCAAGACGACAGATCGTGACACTGTATCTGATGACGGTGATGGGAGTTACCAAAATGTAAGCCTGAGTTACTCAGTTTTTTAATTTTTTGATTTGAAAAAAAAAAAAAAAACCTTGTGAGTCATCAAAAGGCCTCACCACGGTGCTCAGGTGTTGCCAGGACATGGCTATGCGGTTGCTAGGGTGTTTCATGTGGTTGAAGGAGTCACGTGATACTCTCTGTCTCTGTCAAGAGAATGGGAATAATGAGATATGTTATGTTAAGATATTCTGTTTGATATTCAGTTCACTTGTTAGGAAAAATGACTAAATGACTTCATTCATTTCACTGTCAGCAGGATTTTTAATTTATAAAAAGAAAATATGGTTATGTTTGAACTGACCCTTTGCAGGGAGTTTGATTGACAGGCAATCTGACCAATCAGAATGCAGAATCTACAGGATAACTTTGGCTCACTTAATGCAAAACACCTGCTTTTCATTCATGTTTATTTCATGCTTTAAGTAAATATGAAAAGACTTTGCCAAGGTCAATTGAGGTGCTTTTTGTCCCATATTACAGCATCCACTGTACAACCAAGCCTTGACCCTTTGATTCAGACAATAAATTACGAGAGAAGAGCAGACAGGGATGCGTTTATTCATCATTTAATTCACTCTGTCCACACCAGTCAGACTACTGCGGCCTGTGTGCTGGAGCGTGTTGATCTAGTTTGCTCAGTAGGGTTAGAGTAGGGGTGGAATGGAGGTGTATGTGTGTGTGTGTGTTCTCGGCGGGAGGTGGGACAGAGCTGCGTTCTCTCTTCTTATCCCAGACAGATAGGAGCAGGGGGTCTGCACACATTCAGAGCCATGTCTCCGCTGTCAGCGCTCAGTCGACTATAATTTCAACCCGCTGATCTCCTGCCGAATATGCACACTGCACGCAGGAAGCTGAACCAAATGATTTGCAGCAGAAATGACACGCTTGTGGCCGTATATGAATTCTTAAACCCGTTTCTCCCCAATCCGGCTAGATTTTGAGCAGTGTTCGGCTAGTGTCGGTGCTTAAGAGGTGCGCATCCGTGTTGAGAAGCACAAGGAAGAATTTTACAAACTGTATTTAAAGCTCCCGGCTGGCGGAAGAGAAGAGCTGTCTTGTTAAGCGATCATCCATTAGGCTCCTGCGGTAAATATTTAAATACACGTTAGAAACCGGCGTGTCATGCAAACGCCAAGTCGCATGTTACAAGACTGTGCACTCAGTGTGAGCAGCAATGCATCTGCTTCAGATAACAATAGAGTTCGGGTCTAGGTGACACATGCAAGCGCATTATACAGGGCCCTCTGGGAATATGTTGCTTGCGAATCCTTAATTCAAGCATGTAAGCTTTTGTTCCTTGGCCTGACGTTAACATGAGCAGGTTTTAATGAATCTGTTATAAAGTGCATGCTTCATTTTAACGGCAGCGGCAGGGACAAATGAGGTCCGTATAGAGCTGCTCGGCTCGGGTCGGGTTCGCTCACAACGGTAGTTTCAGAGTTATTGAAGCTATTAAAAGGGGACATATAATGGATAGCAGGAAATTCCTTGCTGTTTCACGGTATGATGAAGTGCATTGTAGATTGAGCTCCCTCTTCAGTCTATTTATAGAAACGAAGAAGCTTGATCAAAACGTTCACATTTATGACACGTTCTAAACTGTATCAGCGTGTCACGCTCACCCATTAGCGAGTTGCTCAAACGCAGGGATCACAGCCGCACTTATTTACCTAATTATTGAATTATTTACCAAGCTAATGTAATTTCTTTAACATAATTTACATTCACATTAATGCTTCTTTACTATTCAAGATCTCGGCCTGCCTAGATGAACACTGTTGTCAATTAAGTTATGTTCACATAAAAAGAATTACATCTAGGATGAAACGATATTGCTTTTGGAGCAAGAAATCAAGCAAAAGAAGAGTGTGCACAAAATGCTACAAAAGTGGAGAATAATTATGCCCATTTTTAACTTTTTTTTAACTTTTTAACTAAGTTGTGTTTAAAGGGTTACCTAAAAATGTAAATTCTCTCATCATCTGCAGCTGCTCTCGCTGTCCCAGATGTGTGTGGCTTTCTTAAGATGAACGAAAACTATGCTTTTAGAAAATGAGTCTCCATGAGTCCATATAATGTTATGGATGGGTGCCAAAGAGGTTATGATCCAAAAAGCACATTCAGCCATCATGACATTAATCCACAGGACCCCAGTGGATGATTCAGTGTCTTCTGTAGCAAACATGCATGTACTGAATGTGTAATAAAAATATTTGAATACTTTAATATTTTCACAATCCCTTTTCAACTGCCATAAGTGCAGTCATACACGTTTATGCTTGACTTAAACTAATGTGAAGTGTAACATAAGTGTATTATAAAGTTTCTCACCAACTTCACAATGCAGTCATGTTTACATCTAGTGTAAAACTTCACCCTCTTGTGAACTTAATTATAGTACTGGTTTATGTTTTTTTGTTTGTTTCTGTGTTATTTTTTTATAAGTAGTAAGTTTTTCTAATTTACAAGAATTTGATTCACTCCTAAAGAGATTGTATGGACTACCGTTAAGATGGCTGTATGTTCTGTTTTTTGAGTGAGAAAATACAGTATGGAATCACTTCAGATATATCAACTAAAAGAAATGGAACATATATATACGTATATTGTCAAGGGAGGAGCTTACGACAGACAGTTCATTAATAATAATTAATAAAGAGCTTACGGTTATGAAATGACATAATGGTGAGTAATTAGTGACAGAGTTTTCCTTTTTGGGTGAACTATCACTTTAAGAAGAAACGAGGATGGGATTTGATTAGGAACTTTATCCAAAAATGTCCTCCCTACTGTACTAGCTATGCACATTGTCCTAGTGCGCGGCAGCTGATGTAACCTCGTGACGGACGCTTCAGTGGCGGGACTGCGTGTGGCGGAGAGAGTCGGTGGCGTGCTGGGTCCAGTGACTGGAGTGTTTGCCCTGTGGCTGTGTGTGTGCGTGTGACAGAAAAGCGCTCTGTGGCATCCATTACCATGCCACTGAGGCACAGCGAAAGCTTCTCTCTCTCTAGTTCTACACTCCCAGTCCAACCTTCAGGGGATTACCATTCATTCAACCCTAACTTCAATATACACACAACACAAGGCATGTTAGCCTCCCCATTTACACACTAGCCATCTAGGCGCATATAAATGAGCTCATGCTTCTGTTTATTTTGCTCTCTCTCTAAGTGAGTGATAATGAGACTGCTATCGGATCGCAGTATCTCTAAACCCTGCTGTGATTGGTAGTGGCGTTGAGTGTTGCGAGTTCATGTTCGTCCCATCGCGCACCACACCAGTCGTTGAGTATTGCTCACTGAACCGAACGCCTCTTCTCAGGGGCGCATAAATCAAAACACTAAAATGAGCTCTCAGTTTCTCTGTGGAATGTATTACAGGTCTATTAATTCAGTATTCCAGCGGTGTTTTGAAGTCTTCATTGGCCAGGCCATTACTGCTCCCATTGGCAATACACATGGAATCGAGACAGACAACAGTATGTTTTTGGGCTCAAGCTGTACTATGATCAAATGTTTAGAATATATAAAAATATTTCCAAATCAGATTTCGTTTACATGCTAAGCTCCTTTGAACAGGGTTCCTAGTGTTAGGTTTGGAATATGGGTCAGCGGACTGGCGATATACTTTATTCTTTGTGCGTCATCATCGCTGCACATCAAACCAATCGACTTTCTCCATCTGTTTATCTTGATTTCAAGCAAAATGTTTGTGCATTTGAAAATCAGAACAAGAAATACTCAAGTGGAAAGCTGTGTAATTCAGCGGTTCTCGTTTTATCATGTCGCCAGGCCAGCCATATGTTGGGCAGGCATTGTTGGATGGAACTGATAAGCGTTTCAATCAGAGGAGGATTATGGGTAGAAGTCTGCAGATTGTGTCCTCTCGAGGATTGAGTGGCTTTAAAATGCTAAACGCACAACTCATCCACAGCTTGAACATCTAGTTTGGTCTGTGTCCCTATTTGGACTAACAACAGTGGAGAAAAACAATTCTAGGACAATACAGAGATCAATCTCTAAGTTACAGCTGCTCCATTTTGATGTGTAAAAAAAAGTGGAATAAAACAAAGTTTTCATAATCAAACAAGCAAGCTGCATAATCAGAGTTTCCTACTTTCTAAAGTAAATATGAGTGTTTGCGTAGTAAAGGCACAGTTATGATGATATGGTGTTGACTCAAGCAATTGAATCTTATGAGTTTGTTTATTTTTAGTGAATCAGAAACATACAGTATCGTGAGACTAGAATAGATTTCCGAAAGGATGACTGCTTTGAGTCAGTTATTTTTAGTCAAGCCAATCCAGGCAGTGCCTCAGTGACTCATATTCTTAAACACGTACGGTGTTATGTTGTCTGTAGGGTTTGCGAGATCAGTGTAATTGCTGACTGTTTGTTCAAATTACTACTGTAGGTAGGCATTTTGAGTCAGTAGTATTTTACAAATTATTTGATTTCATTTATAATATACTGCCTCTAAAAGACTGTGAAATGTCATCAAAAAGTCAGAAATTATGCCATAATTTGCCAATGGTATTGCATTTTTTTTCATTTACCAATTCATGTGATTCCTCAAATGCTAAAAGTAAAAATAGAACTTTTAAGAAAAACCCCAAATAAAAAAAAAAACTACCCTAGTGAAGAAATACATTTCTTAGTACAAATACATTAACATCATTTTGTACTAAACTACCCTACCCTTTTGTAAAAACTACTACTTACTAGAAAAAATGTTTGTTCTCAGTGTATTTTTTGTTTTTTTTGTTGTTCCAGAAAAAGAGACCTTTCTAGAGCCTTTTGTGCTCAGAGACTTGTTACCGTCCTCCATCGGGAGCTACTACCGTTACATCGGCTCTTTGACCACACCACCCTGCAGTAAAGTGGTGGAGTGGATCGTCTTCAGTCGGCCCGTGTTCCTCTCCTACAAACAGGTAAGTGTTTACTACACATATGAACGCTATTAATGCTATTTGGGTCCTTAAAGTACCCCTATTGTGGATTTTTATAGCACAGCTCTAATGAAAACATCCTAGTTTTAAACCTGAAAGTGCATCATCAAGTGCACATTTTTCATAATATAGAGAAGCTGACCCAGTTGAGAAATCTGAGTAGTTAAAATTGTTTGAGATTTATTAGACAGAGCTCATGAAAAACACCTGGACTTTGGAACAACAGCTAAACAGCATGAGAAATAAAAGAAAAGAGCAATATGTATAATACCCATTGTTGCTAATGGACCCTACAAGACTTCAGACTTTCACCACACTGACTCATACCTCTCCATTAGTATGCGTCACCCAGCACCGCTTGCACACATGCATCCTGTCCTCCCTCTCGGCAATGCTCCTGAGCTCTGATTGATAAGGAAAACTATCCAGCTGAGCTTTTACACTGTAATATAACAAAACCAACCACCAAAAATGGGGCATCTTCATGCTAACAGGCTGCACTAAAGCTATGTGATGGCCAGGTGCTCTTCTACCAAAGTATAGAGGAAAGAGGACTGGTTTTAGAGCAGAAATCCTCAGGGTGGATACTGTAAGGTGGGCTTTCACATCCGGCACCGTTTGACTCCGATACCAAACAAAGAAGGACGCATTAAGTAAAGGCTGAAATTTATTGGGAACACAGAGTCTGTTTATGAAGGTTGTTCCATCTCTGGCCTCTCTGTGACTTCTGATCTCACCGCGTGTTAAAAGAGAAACGGCAAACAGAGGCTTTGCTCTCTCACATATAAAGATCAAAGGATATCTGTATAAGCCTCATCCGGCCATGTACGATTTCATGTTATTTCAAAGACTTTTCAACGTTTGTAACCATATGGTGTAAGACTTTGTAACGATAAAATCATATTTTAACCAGAAATAGACAGACAACGCATATTCAACTTAACACAAAAAACGAATCTGCAATGGACTGAAGTACCAAATGTCAGTGAAAATCATTCATAAAACTGTACAATGGCAAATTCGTAAACGGTTCTACGAGTTCTGCGTTGCTTGTTTATCTTGAAAGGGGCTCAATTTGCCATACTATTGTTTACCTGATTGTCAGCTGACGCTGTATTGCAAATAAGTCATTTTTGGCCGCTTGAAATTCATAGAAACCACTAACTGATGATATTCACAGAGGAAGATTGCCGGGCACAAGTTGATTGGCTCATGTTGCATATGCAGCCAATGAGCTCACAGATTTACATTTAAATTCCTGGTTAGCATTCACCGGAGAAATCCTCTGAAACCCTCCGCCTTCCCCAGCTCCACCTCTATAGATCTGCTATGGGTTATTATATATACCATTTGTGCAGCAGCAGTATGTCTTATATACTTACAGCACTGTATCTGCATGCAAATTCCTGTACTTGCATCAGCAACGTAGCAGATCTGTTCCACCAAGACCAAATCATTTAAGACTGTCATGTCTATAATCATGCTAAAATCTTCAGAGAGCTTTCAATAGCGTTCTTGTCTTCAATATCTTCGCCAACCATGATATATCATGCTACCTTTTGTATTGTGCCACCAATATTTTCATGCCTTTCTGAGGCATTTCTTTTTTTCATTAAAACATTAGTCCTTTTAAAAAATACTGCAGTGTTCTCTTTTTTTGTTTTTTGCCCTCCGTCTAGCCATTTATAAAGGACACATCTTATGCAAATTAACTACATAGAAACTCACAGACAGGGGTCATTTAAAGCAGAAATTACAGTGGTCCAAGCTAATATGTTGTTTTGCTCATGCTACACTTTTTCTTTCTGTCAAAACAGATCAGTAGATTCGGCTCATTTAAAAGCCCATTTTAAGGGTTTGAATGAAAATGAGAAAAGTAACAAAGCGAGAAAACTTGAAAATTATGACGTCAAAACTTTGATTTGCACATTGAATAGAATACAATAATGTTGAAGAGGCAATTGACATTCAAAGTCAAATAGGGCTAATGGGCAAAAATCTTCTAAGTTTCAACTATTTTTTGACAAGGTATGAAGGCATTTACATGACTTTACATGTAGTCAACTTATTATGTATAATCACTGAACAATGTGCAATAATAGCTCAGATTTTGCTCAGAGTCACCATCAGTATCCAAATGTTCTGATCCCATCGGATCAAAACTGCAGGAAGTGATACGTGTAACAGTCACAGCTCAGTGAGCTTTCTACAGGAAGACACAGTCCATAAATGCTGCCCACAGAAGCTTTCTGCTCTCGTTTGACACCTCTTAAAGTTCTTTTGTTCCTTTTCTTCTCTGGGTGATTTTGTTTAAAAGGAAACACTGCTGAGGCAGATATAAGTGAGCCTATGGAGGAAGACAGTTGTCCTTCACTCCCCATTTTTCTTGCTCCTTTGTTCTTCATCAAAGCAGGAAGTAGGTCACAGAGACTGACAGACGGAGCTCTGGGGCACTTTAAGATCCGATCGATGCTCAGCCAGTCTGCTGCATTTGCAACATCTGGAGCATAGGTGGACATCACACACGTCTTGCAGTTTGCCCCAAGAATGCCCTGTTGCTGTTGCTAGCCATAAGGGATTACTCAACCATCAGACTCCAACATATCTTTTAAGCAGTGACTCATGCACACACACACAGATGTGTGACCCAGAACGGCCCTATTGCTGTGATTTCCCACCAGGGATTACTTAACCTTCTTACCCATGATGCACAGTCATTGCATAAACACACACACACACACACACACACACAAATCTGTGCCGGATTACTACTGTGCTAAGAATTGTACACAATAAGATGCATGCTTTTGTAGTCGGTGCCCACTCCCAATAAGCTGTTTACAAGCATGGTTTTGGCATACGAGGGATTAATAGATGAGGATTGTGATCAGGAGATTATTCGAGAGCGCCATATTGATGGAGCGGATCTCGCTGTGGAACCCAAAAGCACAGGAAATGATTATTTTTCCAATCAGTTCCAATTAGACGTTGTGGTGTATTGGTGCTAGAATGTAAGATTTGACAATGCTCTTGAGGGTTTCCGTTAAGGGTGGGTGATGTGACAAAAATATTATATTATAGTCTATAATTTATAATATTTATTATATGTGTATATTATGTGTGTGTGACTGCGTTACTTAAAATTATATGGATAGTGGTCATATACATGAGGTATATATTTATATTTTTAAGAAATATTGTATTTACATATGATATGTATATATATATATATATACAGCTTTGGAAAAAAATAAGAGACCACTTTCGGGTTTTATTCTTAAAACTGTTCATCAATACAGCATCAATACAAAACAATTTCATTTTTTGTAAACTGCCGTCTTTGACATATTAAGGATAGAAACAACTTGATGCTCAATGATTTCTTGTGCCAGTAAAACTATGATGGAGGCCTTTTTTCTGGATTTAAAACCTTTCTTTTCACTGTTTTTGGCTTGTTTTTATTTTTACATTTCTAATTACGTTTGAAAGACTTCTAGCATTTTTTACCATTACAAGATAGATAGATAGTGTTGATTACAGCAGTGCTTTTTATACTTTTCCCGTTAAATACATGTGGATTCGGGTGCTCACCAAATAAGCACCTCAATAAACAGAATGAAGTATGTTTGTGTAGAAATTTAACAAAGACAGGCATGAAATGCTTAGAGAGCTTAGACTACTCATATAGATACTGATTTAGGAGTACATTGCAGTGGTCTCTTATTTTTTTTCCAGAGCTGTACATGTACATGTAAATACTAATAAAAAATGTAATATACGTTATACTGTATGTGTGTCTTTATACATAATAAATATACACAGTACAGACATACATACAAAATAAATAAGCAAAAATGTTCAGTTTGTATTCAAATCTATTACATATTAAAAAAGAAAGATGATTTAGCCATTTATCTTTTTTATGCCTTCAAGGCACTGTTTCTTATTGGTTGAGCCTTAAACTCACACTTTCACACACACACACACACACACACACTGTGTCTTGGTTTATAGTGATCAATCAGATGACTTCTTATTTGTTAGAATGTGAAGAGGACAGTGTATGGGTTCTGCTGAACGCTCAGTGTTCTTAGAAAGCAGGAGAGGGATGTAGGAAGAAGGTGAGTGAGGCATAGCAGAGGAGAAAGTAAGACAGACTGCAGGTCTTGTTTTCAGTCTTTGATCAGCCTGTGAGCTAAAATAACGTTCCTCTGAGTCACTAGTTTGGAAGGAGGGGAAAAGAGACTCTGGGCATCTTGGGAAATGGCTTACTGAAAAATAAGAGACAGATATAAAAACATACTGAACTCTCTCTCTCTCTTTCTCTCTCAGCTGGAAGCGTTCTACTCCATCTTCACCACAGAACAGCAGGATCATGTTAAATCCGTGGAATACCTGCGTAACAACTTCCGCCCCCTCCAGAGTCTGGACAACCGAGAGGTCTTCAAATCCGCTGTCAAAGACGCTTGGCTGCCTGACTTGACTGACAGCCTGGGCAACCCATACGGTACTGAGGCTTCTAAAGGTGGGCGGGCTCTCACGACAGCCGATTGGCTGGCTGCTTCTATCAAGCCAGATGCTTGTGCATCATGGCTGTGAATCACATAACCTGTGTTCATAAGCTCTCTGGACTCTTTTTGGATACAAATTTAGATTCAAATAGATTCAGATTTCCCTCATTAGTGCTTACTCATAATGCAAGAGCAAACGCGTGTGTGTCAGTGTGTGTGAGTGCGTGTGTGTAATGAGAGTGAGTAGGTGGCATATGGTGCCGTCCTCTGCTATTGTGTCATTAGATGCTCTGCCTTTACTTGCCTATTTTCTCGCTCATTTCTCTGCTCCATGTGGCAGCTGCACTCGCATGAAATGCACAGGACTGCAGCTTTTCAAGGACACGCTGTTTTTCTCTCCTCCGTCTATACGCCACAGAACTGCTGGTGTCCGTAAGACAGCTGCTTTGGTCCTTGTTGAGGATATTTGGACAGGAATGGTTGGAGCATTCAGATATACAAAGACATCCGATTTTATATAATGATGGTAAACTTTATTTAGTATATAGTTTTGGTTTTTTGTGTGTAATTAATGTCAATATCAATAACATAAGAGACTTCTCTCAAAAACGAGTTTTTGTGTGTACATTTTGTATTTTAAAATGAACCCAATAATTACCTTTTTTTTTTTTTTTACTTTTTATTTCCCTCATAAGGGCTAGATATAATAACAGGGCAAATTAGCATTATACCGCAATTCCATAATAGCACCGACGGGAGAAAAAAATTCAGCATGTGATTTACCGACAGTGCACACATTAAAGACAGCCGGATCATTTCCATATTGACCAGCGCAAAATATTGCATTAAATAACGACACAAATTCTAGTCACCAGGTGTTTTGGTCACCGTTGATTTCCATTGTAGAAAGTCTTTCTTTAAACCAGTGTTATTTTATTATTCACTGACAGTATAATTGCAACAAACATACATTACACATTTTTATTCTAGTTGAATTGTTAAATCTATTGAAATCCCATATTTTCATTTCATCTGTCACCGAGCTATTTAATAGTTAAATTAGGAATATGTACGAATATTTGTTTTATGAATTTTTGACTGCTAGCATATCCCACTCCCACATATCATGACATTCACAAACACCAGCACTTTTTCCTGCTGTAAACTCCTGTACATATTAGTTATTTCTGTCACTGTTTACCGTGTAAACTTCACGCTTTCATGCTGCCTAGCAACGCCATAAAAATGCTTTTTCCACATGGAGATCACAGCAGCACTTGACGCTTGTGTTGAGAGGAGCACAGGCGCCCTGACATGGGTCATGTGACAGGGATTTAACCCTAACAAACAAGCATTCTTACTGTCATTTTTACATTCCTTTATGAAGGCCGTTTGTCTCGTGAGACAAAAATACACACACACTGCCTTCCATATACACAAAAACACTCATCCTACACACTCTTTCACTGTACCGTTTGGAGCATAATATCTAGGAGGCTTTAACAGATATTGATTGGCACTGGAATTGTACTGCAGTAGCTCCTCTCATTTACAGTTCGCTCACATGTTCATAAAATCTTGCCTGGTGATCCGTGGTCCAAGTACAGAGCCTCGAACACGGTACACAAATGACAGGCAGAAAACTCTCCTCGTCACCTTGGTCAGGGTAAAGAGGCAATGCTTACACATGGCCAGAGGATGATGGAGACCAATACAACTCAGACCTTCATTTCTTTTGGACACAGTTCTTCTCATTCCATCCTCCCTCTTTATAGCTAGCTTTACAGTGAGAGAAAAAAATGGGTTGTGGGTGTTTCTTCAGCAGGCGCTTTTATGTGTGTTATTTTGAGCCTTGGAAGCTTTAAGCAATGACATTTTTTATTTGCTCTTTTTTTAATTTCATATAATAATAAGCACGAGAGTGAAATAAACAACTGTTCTAACTGTCCCTCAGTTGTCATGCTGGTAATTGTGGCCTTCATGTATTGGAGTAAAAAAAAAACCTTTTCATTAAGCGAACTTAGATTTTGAAAGATAAAGAGGTCAAAACAATGTCGAATTTATTTTCATGGCCTTCTTTGCTCATATTTAGCAAGGGAACTATAATAATTATCTGGATTACGTTTATGTACTTTTGGCATTATGTATAATGTGTAAAAACTATAGTGTAATTACAGGTCCTTTTTTATTATTTGGTTCTGAGAGGTCCACGTATAATTTTATCAACATTATTATATCAAATACGTCCATTACGTCATACGTGGCACTTTGCCCAACCTGTTGTTTTGGCAGATAAAATGCTACAACAGCTAATAAAATAACCTTAGTAACACAAAGATATTGACCAGTTTATTCAAAACAATATTTTATATTTCCACCACACACTGGCATACCAGCCATTTTGAAATGACTTTAACTTGCATTATATTAATTGGTTCAGAGGAAAACCAAAAATGTCACAGTTCTTCTGTAATAAATGTGTATCTGCTCTTTGGCAAATTAAAAGTCCTCAGGCCCAAAACTACCAGTAGCTGAAGAAGCACCGAGAGCTGACCACCCGCACTTTCTATTAAACTCGTTCTGTCTGTCTAGCTTGTTAAAGCAGGACCAAAAACTTCCCTGTGATTTGGATTCCCAAATTTGCAGCTGCTTAAATTCCAGCACATTCTGAATCAGAATAAATTTGGGTGCTTGGAAGTGTTCTGAAATTCTGTAATACGAAGAGAGAAACGCTTCTCTTATCGCTCCCTGGTTATACGTTTAATTTCAGCTCCGTGCAAAATTGATTGTGGACGCTGTGCGCTGTCGTCAAAGAATAAAAAGAGAACAGAAAGGGTAGAATAAAGAAAAAAGGGATGAAAGGGTGGAGTAATGGTGCGATAGAAGCTGAAAACAGAAGCATATCAATGGTGCCTGCAGGCTGGAGCTAAACTTTTTGTCAGCTTCGATTAATTCAAAAGACACTGTGTATCATAGCTGAACTCCTCCTCGCAGTAGGCAAAACAGCCGAATCAGTTTTATCAGAATACAGTGCAGACTTTGACACGGAACACACCTGTGAGTGTGTCTAGCTGGGAAACATCAATCGTCAATTGAATTTGTCTTTTCTTTTTGCTAAACATTCGGTTTTTCAAGCTAAAGTGTGCGCAATCGGGCCTATTCTAGAGTGTGTTTATTTCACTCTTCTGTTGTACAAAACCTGCATCTTTTTTCCGTCCAATGGTAGAATATTTTTTTCATGTGAACTGTTCCTTTAAACTGGTCTTTTTCGAAACAGCCGCTCAAGGTTAACGGAGTGTTTGCACTTTCCCTCTCTCTAATTTGACTTCTGCTCTCACCTTTTCTCCTTTCCTGCTACATGCCTCCATTAATCTCACTCTCCATGGTCAACAAGCCGCAGGGCCAAAGATGGCCTTTTTTTAAACGTTTCTCTGTGCATCTCATAAGAGACCTCCACTTTCGCGCAGTAACCTCTGCGACTGTATTCGAGAGAGTAGGGATGTGCTGCACAGATACAGGGATGAAAAAGTTGTTATCATCAGGCTTTTCTTCTAAATTCTGTTGAACACCATATAAAATTCATTATCGAAACAAGAAAAAGTGTAAAAGAGATTGAAAACGTGAAAGAGGCTAAGAATGACAAGGTGTGATACAGTACATCAGTCAGATCAACGTTCTTGCCAGTTTTTCATAGGTATCGTCCTTGGTAAATTTAGTCAAAAAGCTTAAATTGCTTTTAACCACCACTTCTGTGTTGAATAATGTGGGATAAGCCCATATCCACTTAAAATAGACATTACATGTTAAAGTAGTATACTACCATTTTTATACATGCACTAGGGTTTGCGTATAATGTGTTTTCATTGTATTTTGGTAAGAAATGAGAGCCTGATCTCACAGCAATTTATACATATTTTATAAGGTGGCTAGTTAGTACCCTAACCTACATTTTTTATAAGTTGCGTATGAATTTGTGCACCTAACCCCGCCCCTAAACAGAGTGAGGTCATACGAATGTGTACGAATTTGCCAACTTACGAATTGGTCGTGAGACTGTGTTGGAATCGCAACAACAGAAACAAACTAATAGAGATAGCCGCGTTTTTGAAAACAGTTGTTTGAATACAGGATTTATCATGACTTTATATATTTCCTGTACATTAAAGTATTTGTATTTCTGTAAGCACCACCTACTCTCGGAGCACGATTTAGATTTTCAGTCTGCCATTTTTCACACTTTTATCGCATGCAAAATCAGACCAGATTTTTGTGCCAGGCAACGTCATTTATTGCAGTTCCCGCATCCCAATCTAACCGTACTATTTACGCTAAAAGTACTGTATTTTGCTAGTGATGGGGAAAGTGTATAAGTATCTATATATTTTGGGACAAACTCACTTGTTACGCACTGTTAGCATTTAGGTTTACAATTCATTATTGCTTACCTTTAAGGTTTCGTACATTAAAAAGTGATGCCGCAGCAATTCTGGCTTTTGAAAAGAAGAAAAGAGAAAAATGTAAACTCAAGTTTCACCGTTGTGGGCAGTAGTAATCGTACTGCCTGCCTCTTGAATATCATCTAGGTTGAACAGTATGCAAATTGGGATGTTCATGAGCTTCTGAACAGGATTTCCCTATACACTCTTACCAGAGGAGGCTGTTGAGCTGTCTATGAGGTCTTATTTAAAGGACAAGCTTCCATCCTCAAAGGTCACAGTCGTGTTTGTGTACTGTAATCATGAATGCACGCCATCTGTGTGAAAGTCAGAGCAGCCATCACTGTATTCTTTATGCAGTATGATTACGGCTGTAGTCACTATTACTTCTCTCATGATTAGAGCTAATAGAGGCTTCAGCGTGAGGAGTGATGGTAGAATTAGTTTAATTAGCATTGTTTTGGATGTAATGGCTCCCCTGCGGCTGTGGGAGGGAGTGTTTTTGTGATTGTGTATGTGTGTGTGTAGAGGTGTGTGTTTGTCTGTGTTGCATGCATTTAAGGAAGACCAAAACTAAAGAAAATTTAGGGCTTCTTCTATCAGATTTCTCTGCGAATAAAAGCTCACCCCTACGCACGCTGTCAGCCACCAGAAACTGTGGCACGCTCGGTGATTAAACACCTTCTGCTGGAGAGATTAACGGCAACTTGGATGCTGCTGGTGTTTACAGAGGGCATGACACAATTCAGGACACGTGAAAACCGAGTAGATCTAGTCATTGGTCTAACAGAGCCATCTAGTGGCTGTGGGATCTAAGGGCACTAATGGAGCTCAAGGTTAGAGCGGTGGCAAAGAGGTAAACACACATTTCCTTTCTTTCTGTCTTTCACGCAGCATGCAGCAGTGCCCCGATCAACATGAACGTCCAGCACATGAACAAGACGGCGCTTGTCATTCGATGGTCCCGTCCGGAGATCACCTACGATCCGCCCATCATCAGCTACCACATATCCTACAGCTGGACCAGAAACGATGAGTCATATGAGGAGACGTACGTCAAGGGGAGTGATCAGAAACTGGTGAGTAATGTGCGTGATGTCATCCATATCACAATATCTCACAATTATTCCTTATGAGTGATAAGATATTTGGCTTATTTGTCTTTTGCTGAGAAAGCAACAGTGCTGTAATGTGACGTACTTCCAAGTTCAGCTGGATATTTGGGAAACAGGGGTTGTGTTTGCTTTATGTGTTTTTATTGGTAGTCTCTGCCACAATATCTCCCAAAAATCATACACTACTCCTCTTATATAAACAGAATAAAATAGCAGTTCTAATTTAAATAATGACACATTTCCTGGATAAACTGGTAACAGTTAGCACTATTCACTACTAGTTGCTTGATAATATGCATATTACTTAGCAAATTAGCTGTACTTGTAAAGTACATATTAATGTATGCACATTATATTGTGCATGACCATACGTGACCCAGAACCACCAGTGGCCAAAAATGCATTGTATGGGTCGAAATTATTATTCTTTTTTGCCAAAAATCATTGGGACATTAAGAAAAGATCATGTTCCATGAAGATATTTAGTAATTTGTAAATATATCAAAACCTAATTAATGCTTAGTAATATGCATTGAAAGGAACTTCATTTGGACAACACCCATTTTTTTGCACCCACAGATTTCAGATTCTCACGTAGTTGCAGGTAGATAGGCCAGATATTGTCCTATCCTGTGTGTGTGTGTGTGTGTGTGTTACTTAAAGTGTTTCTGTTAAACTGAATATTCAACTGGAAATAATATTGATGAGAGGTTATGTGTGCTTTTTGTGTTTTACTGGTCATCTTTATAACAATATCTCACCATAAACCCAAAAGACGTTAAAGTATATTTCCTTAAATACAGCGTTAAATGACTTTTGTCATGACTTTTACACTCATAAAGTGGGTTGTGAAATGTCTAAACTGAATATTCATTGAGGGACATAATTGCATTTCTTGCTTTATATCCATAGACTCCATTTTTCTTGTCTTTAAGCAATAAGCGTTTGGTTTTTCAGATTTGTGGCAGCCTGTTCTTGGAAAACAAACTATCTGGCATGTGAGGGTGTTGTTATCATGTCTGTAAACCCCTAGCTCATGGATAATATCCCGTAATCTCTCCTCCGCTAGAGCCTCAGATCCATGTTTGCAGAAGCGCAGTGAGTGTGACTGTGAATAAAGACTGTATTTTAGGTCGTCAGCAGGGGGCCGCAGCGGTAGACACCAACCTTGGGGCCCTCCATTTGAAAATACTAATGCACTAAAACTGTTTAAGAGGTGGAGATGTATTTTAAACTCATTTCTCTTGACTTTACATTGAGCACACTCTGTGGGGTGTGAAATTTATACCAGGCTGAGGTTTCTGATTCTCCAGTCCATAGGGGGTTGTAAGGGCGACAAAACTGTCATCATTGTTCATTTTCTTCCCAAACATTCCAGAGTGCAGTTGTTGAAAATGGCATGGCACCCCATCTCAGGATATCATCAGAGCCACCCCACTCCCTCCTTACCCAAATTCCTCCCTTTTTCCTTTCTTTTAAGTACTTCATTTGCATTTTTATTTCCTCTCTCATCCCAAGACGCTGCTATCTGGGTCAAATTAGCGGCTGGCTCAATTTTAGGGGACTGCTTGCCAGATCAATAGAGATTTTTTTTTTTTACTCCTTTTCATTTATAAAAACCCAACACCACAGAGTAATATTTGAGTTGGGGTCTTCTACAGAATGAAATAGAGTCAAGCTCGCATAAATCAGAAAAGGTGTTGGTAGTGGTGGGGGGGGGACTGACGCCATTTACTTAGCGTAAGATTTACAAATCCCTCAAGCCCACGGCACTTTTCAGCGGACCCCGGCGAGGTGAAGTGAGTTATGATAATGGCTATTACTCATACACTTAGAACTGTATTGAATCTTCATTTCTCAGAGATGAAATCAGGCTTCACCAGTGAGTTTAGACGGAGACCGTTGAGACAGCAATGAAGGAAATGTAGTTAAAAAGTGCCCATATCTGATGTTACTAGAGGCTAATTTAAAATGTGTTCTTTTTTTTACTAGCATCAGCTACCTGTAAACGTATAGTGTTCTGTAGCATGCTCCAAATTATTCAAATCTTCTTATTTAGCCAAGTAGGCACCCACATAAAAACACAGGAGAGCATAAGCTCATGAGCACCTTACACCCTGTCATCCACCCACAACTACATCATGAGGTGTTTAGCACAGCACCGTTCACATCGTCTTCAAAAAATGTTGAAATCTACTTTAATAATGAGTATTTGAAAAGCTCATTTCATCATTCAAAATTCAGATTTACACAGGTTTTATGGATTTAAATTTACGTTTAAATAGCGTAATTTCATTAACTGATACAGTGTGAGCATACCAACCTACCGAAATCTGATCTGTGTACAGTTTTACCATTCACAGACATTTTTTACAAACTCAATATTTCTTATTATCTCATCCTTTATTATTCATATTTATTTAAGATTAAGTATACGCTTCTGTTGTAATTATATTTATATTATTATTTAATTCTAATACACTGATTTGCTGCTTGAGAAACACTTATTCTTGTCTTCATTGTCAATTATCAATAATCATCTAAACATTTGGCTGCTTCATGTTTTTTTAGTGAAAAAAGTAGTATTTGATAAATATGAATTCAAAAAGAACAGCATTGTTTTGTTTTTTTGTAACATCGTAAGTGTCTTCGCTGTAACTTCTGATCAATTTAACGCATCCTTGCTAAATACGTATTAGCATTCATTTAGAGAAAATGTCATTATTCATCTGGTTATAAATAATAAGTGATGGTAGCCTTAGGAAACGCAACTCATAAAGAATCAGATGTCCTCTAATTTTATTACACACTACATTTACAGGGATGTAGTTCATTTTACGTTGACCATATACTCATCAAGAATGTCATGTATATTAATGTGGTCTCAGAAACGTCCTGCTAGTGTTGTGTAAATTATAGATAAAGGTGTACATTATATAAACAGCCTTTAAAAATAAATTGCATCCTCTCTCGCTGAATCTCAATGTCTTTCTGTCCCAGCTGAGCAGCTCAGAGGTGCTTTAGGTGGTAATGAATGTTATGTGACGGAGAGACTGATAGAGACTGTCTATTTTCAATGCTAATGACTTGAGAAGAAAGGTGTTACCGTCAAGTGAAGGAGAAGAGAACAAGCTGTTCACCTTCATCCTCCAGACCTCTGTCAGGAGAGGTCACGCTTCAAAGTGTGTCTACCGTTCTTTTGTGTTTTGACTGGAAGCTTCAGATGATAACCGTCCAGACTGACTCTTCAGAGGCGTATCTGTCCGTGACGTATTGTATGTTCACTGTATATGTGTCACTGTGTGTGTGCTTCAGGAGGCCGTCATTGCCCCGGTGTCGCCGGATGTGCTGTACCTGTTCCGCGTCCAGGCCGTGTGTCTAAACGACAAGCGCAGTGACTTCAGCCAGAGCATGCTCTTCAGAGGTACAGAGCTACACCTGCACACACACACACACGGCTTTAATGAATGCTAGTTTAGGTAGTGCTTTTAAAAGTGCTCCGTCTCATTCATGTTTGTCTTCTTTGTTATGGTAGCTAACACCACCAGGATATTTGAGGGAACAAGAATAGTCAAAACTGGGATGGTAAGTTCACATCTGTCCAGCAGGTGGCAGCACGCTCTCTTAGAGCGGGCATTAAACAAATCAAATCTACCTGTATATTATTAATGTTTATTTTTTATCTAATAATGTAAATGTTTTTATTGCAAAGAATGTTTTTAATAATGATTTTGAAAGTGCATTAATTATTAATAGAAATATATTATGTAGATATAAAAAAATACTAAAGATTTTGAAATATATTTACGTTATTATTTATTGTGTATGTATTGTATATGTGTGTGTATGAAAAATCGAAAAGCTTTTGTTTTTAACCATTTTTATTTTTTGTAAAGTAATAAATATTTGTATTACAAATAATGGTTTTATAAACGTCTTACACGTAATAAATATACATATAAATATAGCATACATGTATATATTAGATACAAAAACTTTATTTTGGATGTGATTAATTACATTTGACAGCACAAGTGTACAATAATTACATTGGTTTTTTTAATCTGATATTTATTTTAGAAGGATTCATACAAAAATGATTATAGATAAAATGAATAGAAATCAATGCAAATCTATAGTTATATATTAAAACGATTCCTCAGAAATGGTCTTCACCTGGCTTATATCAGGGCTGATTTACTGACATGATGTGCACATGTTTTCTCTTTTGAAATCAGTGTAGATGTCAATAAAATGTCATTTCTTCCTGTCTCTAGCCAACTGTGTCCCCAGCGTCCTCGGCGGACATGGCACCCATCAGCTCCGGCTCCTCCACCTGGACTTCCTCAGGTCTTCCGTTCTCCTTCGTTTCGATGGCCACCGGCATCGGCCCCTCCTCCAGCGGCAGCCAAGCGACGGTGGCATCTGTGGTAACCAGCACCCTCCTGGCGGGTTTGGGTTTCAGTGGTGGGGTCATCTCTTCCTTCCCCAGCTCCGTCTGGCCCACCAGGCCTCCAGCCGCCAGCCGCCAGACCCCGGCCAAACCCGTGGTGACCACCACAGAAGCGCCTTCCTCACCGGCCTCTGACTCAGATGCCACCGCAGCTGCAGAGAACGACGGATCGGACGATGGAGGAGATAAGGGAGGGAAGGGTGAGGACGAGGATGGAGAAAAAGACGGAGAAGAAGAAGAGGAAGAGGACGAGGAGAAAGGTGCAGAGAGTAAAGATGCCAGAGTTCCAGACGATGTTGAAAAGCAGACGAACAGCTCTGTGACGAAAGATCCACCCGCAGAAGCGCCCGATTCCACAGCGAAAGAGAAAGGAGAAAACTCCACAGCGCCATCTAGTGCCCCGGAGAACAACACACACACAATGTGGGAAGAGGAAACACAGGTCCTGCCAACCAGAGATCCGGCGGGTGATGAGACCCCAGACGACACGGCTTACACCAGCAAACCCAGCAGAGAAGACCGCAAACACGTGCCTCCTTTCTCAATACTTACAGGTTAGAAACAAGACTGTTTTCTGCATGGCCTTATTACTTTCTTTATTTATTTTTTTTGATAATAAATCCAGGGTTCATTAAGGTCAAAATAACTTTTCCAGTTGTTCATGATTTAATGTATATGAATTGTTAAAAATTAATACTTAAATATACTGATATTTTCTCCATTAAAATATTTAAAAGCAGAACCAAATATATATAAATAAAACATATTAAAATGGTCATGAAAAAAACAGAAAACTATAACTAAAAGTAAAACACAAATAAAATAAAATTAAATTTTTTTTTTTATTATATTTTATTTTATTACGGAATGTGTTAATAATTATTTATTAATTAATTTATCTATTCATTCATTTAATTTGTGTTTTAAATTTTAAAGGTGACAAAAACGCTCAATAGTTAGTACATTTAAATTTCCACTGAAAATAGAAAATTTTCAAATAAAAATATTCAATATTCAAATTATTAATAGAAACTATAATAGTTCTATATAATAGCTCAAATAAACTGTTATGGAGTTATATTAGTTTTTCAAACAAACCAAAAAGCCTTTATGGGTGGTGTAACTGGTTTTAGTGGTGTAGCTTATTTTAATGCTTGTTTATCTTTTTAAATGAAAAGGTTTGCTGATTCCCTCTAGTTGAGAAAAACTTCTGAAAAGCAACGACGTGACTCAAATATTTTTGGTCGAAAAGTATATATTTTTTTAAAAATAGATTAAAAATTGCAGTCAGGCATTCAGATTCATTCATTTTATTCAATAAAGTGAAAAATGTCAGGTTACTACAACTGTCTTGATATTATAATGGTGAAAAGAGCATGTGAGAAACAATGTGCTGTCATGTAGTGAGACCAAAATACAGAAACACACAGACCCATCTCAGATCACTTGATCTCTCTAAGTCAATAGTTTTAAAATGTCATGTGGTGCAACTCTCAAAAACTATATATAAATATATATATATATATATAAATAATTATTTGGATGAGTACATTGATGTCATTATTTTTTACTTGATGGTTACACCGCATGACATTTTTACTTGTAATTAGAAACCATATCCAAAGGCCATAATTGCATAGTGGACTCTTTTGTCTTTGCCCAGCCTTTCATACCCCCCTAGCAACTGCATAGCAACCTTTCACACCACCCTAGCATTGTCTTGGCAGGTTTAGCATGTGCAGCAGCGCTCCTCATTTCACCAGGAAATGTTTCATTCATTTTCTTCTCAATAAACGTTGAGTTCTTGCATTTCGTGGTCTTGTTGGCATCCCCTGCTCAATGATGCCTTAATTTCACTCTCGTTTATTTATGCTTTACTTCCTATCGTTTCTCTTTGTCTCTCCCTCTGCCTCATCCTGCTTTCCGTCCCCTCTATTTGTTTCGAAGGCAGAGGGTTGGCCTAGTTTTCCGGTCCAGAGAGGATGAGAGCAGAAAACATTTTCAGCTGCAGGGAGTTTAAAAAAAAAACAAGAAAGAAACAGAGAAACTCCATATTTAGCTCCATGGCACTAGAGTTATGTTCCTACAGTGTGTGTGTGTGTGTGTGTGTGTGTGTGAGTCCTCGCGTGACTGCAGGTCTGTGTCTGACCGTGCTGAGGCTGTAGCAGCATGGATTAGTTAGCAGCATGCTGTCCTGGACCACCCGAGGGGGGCTGCAGGTTACTGATCTCTCTTTTCGTATGTTCGGGATCTGAGTCTGTGGTTTCCGATGACGGTCTGGGACTGCTGGGTATGTGTGCGTGTGTGTGTGTGTTAGCTGTAGACAGGAAGGGGGACCGTGATCTTGCCAAGTGGGACGTGTTCCCGAATCAACATCCTTGTTAGTCCTGGAACAGCATTCCTATCAACCAGTCAAGTTTTAGGGAAGGAGTCAGAGTTCAGCTCAGGACTCTCTCTGAACTGATGTCACTATCACTGGAATGTTCCTGGGCCAACAAAAAAAATGCCCTTGGCAAAACAAGTAGTTATTTTGATTCATCATTCATTTGCATTTTTATTTTGAATGATGAGTAAATTTTGTATAAAATGGATCTAATGAAATATTGTTATATTTTCAGTAATTTAATGTAATTTTATTATTAATATACTGCAGCTGTATTTGTATTATTAGTATTATTATGTTGATATTGTTGTAATTCATGCTTTACATAAAACTCATTTATTTTGAAACAATTTTTATTAATTTTTTTTGTTATTCATTTATTTGTATTATTGATATTGTTAAGTAATATATTTTTGCATTTTAAATATAAAGTAAATATTGTGTAAAAACAGATTGGCAATCTAAATTGTTATATTTTAATAATATATTTTTAATACATTTATTTAAAAATGTATATAATAATAAATGTCGTTGTTACTAGTAATATAAATAATAATAATAATAATAATAATAATAATAGTTAATAATTCATGTTGATATTGTTATAATTAATGTTTTTTAACATCATTTAGAATTTTGATTTAAACAAATGTGTATTGCCAATCTAAATTATTATCTATTAATATAATCTATTATTATTATTAGTCATAATAAGTGTCATTAATAATAATAGGTAATTTTATAAGCATTATTTTGATGTATTCTGTGTAGGATAAATGTTTAAATTGAATCTAATTAAATTGAATATTATATCAGGACTAACTAGATCATGTAATTTAATGAAATTATTGCAAGTGTATTATTACTGATGATGATAATAACAGTAGTAATTGTTGTCTAAATAGGTTTTGAAACACAGCCTCTGTTTGCTATTTGTTCGGTGCGTTGTTAGTAATGTGTGTGTGTGTGTGTGTGTGTGTTGCAGAGCGTACCATAGTCTCCAGCATGCACCCAGTGCCTGCTTCAGCACGGATGGAGTGGATCATTCCTCTGGTGGTGGTGTCGGCGCTCACCTTCCTCTGCCTCATTCTACTGCTGGCCGTGCTGGTTTACTGGAGGTGAGACACTCATCCACACTGACACATTCACTGCCGCGTTCAGACTCAATGAATCTCTGACAAACTGACGGACTGCCGGAGTCCGAGTGAAGCACTGATTTCCTGATTCTCTGATTGAATCACACAGACGGATGGATGGATGGAGTCTCTTAAACACTTCATCTGGTTTATTGCGTTAGAGTTTGGCAGACATGTGTATGTTGGTGTATAGCTCTGTGTGTGTGTGTGTGTTTGGATCCTGTAACTCCTAGTTTATCACTCTGGGGCCCCTGGCGTCCCCTGGGCTGGAATGGAAAGCAGTTAGGCGTGTGTGTGTGTGTGTGTGTGTGTGTAAAGTGCAGGTGATGTGTCTCTTGTGAGGGTAAGTAAGATAGAGAGAGGCTGTACTCTTCCCTTAGGGCACCTCTGAAGCCATTCAGGTGCTATAGAAACGGCTCTTGGGGCCCAGTTTCCCAGACTGAGTGAATCTGGCTTCATGTGTGTGTGTTTTAGTGAGTGTGTAAATCACCGTTCAAGTGTTTGGAGTGTATGTTTTAGAATGATATCTCAGAACCTCACAGAGACTGTGTTTATTTAATACTGGTGTCTGGTAAATTGACTGGTGATTAAAGATGAGTGTCTCCAGTCTTCAGTGTCACATGATCTTTCAGAAATCACTCTAATATGCTGATTTGATACTTATTATTAGCATTGGCTATTGCAGATTGCTGACAGGTGTGAGAGAGTGATGTATTGTGGGAAACTGTGTGAGTCCAGATGATGGTGAGAGAGTGCAGTGGCTGATGGGAGTTGAAGTCTGAATGAGTGCCCTCTGGCAGAGTTTGAGGTGTGTGCACCTGGTATTTATCACCTTATTGGGCCCAAATTTCCCCACGCAATTCCCCAATTTTGACCTTGTGGGGACATTTGTTAGGTCTCCATGAGGAAACAAGCTTATAAATCACACAGTGTTTTGAGAGTCTAAAAGTGTGTTGTGTTTCCTGTAAGGGGTAGGTTTAGGTGTAGGGCAATACCGCATACAGTCTGTACAGTAGAAACACCATTACACCTATGGAGAGACCCCAGAAAACATGGAAACATAATATGTGTGTGTTTGTCCGTTTGCGCTCTGGATCGGTTCTCTTCTCTAGTGGCTAGCTGATAAAGTCTCTCTGGGGTTTTGATCACACGGTGTCTCGGTTTAGCAAACAGCTCTGGAGCAGGCCTGTGCCAGCACTGTCTCCCCAGGTCTGGGCTCTCCGCCCTGGGCCACAAACGGCCATCTGCTCCCCCCTCTGGAGCTCAAGGGCCATGCAGTAGCAGGGGGTCGTGAAATATTTTGAGCTGCCTAACCACCGCCAAATTGTCTACAGCTTGATAACACACACATCCACGCAAACACAGTTGACCTGGCACAAAACCCTCCACAGAGAGAACGTACATCTGTCATAGCACTGAAGACGTAAGCTATTATTTGATGCTGTTTGTAGTTGATCAAATGCTAAGAATATTGGAAATGTTTTGTGAACCTTCTGGGTATTAAAACAGATGTGACAGTGTGTGTGTGTGTGTGTGTTTGAGGGTCTTTAAGTGTAATCTGTTCAGTAGACTGACTGAGATTACCCTTAGCATACACGCTAATGTCTAAGTCTGTATCAGATCAGATATCCTTACCTTCTGTCACTGTAAGTGTGTGTGTGCGAGTATGTATGTCTCGCCATATGTTCACACCAGCAATACAAGGCAATATTTCTTCACGCATACATTCTTACATGTGCATGTGGAAACTATAGAGCTGACTAATTTAATAAAATAAATAAATAAATACGTTAAATAAATAAGTATTATATTTATAGTAAATATATATTTTAATAATTAGTATAATATTATAATAAAATGTAAATATTATTTTAAAAAATGAATTAATTATAGTCTGAGCCCCAGAATAAATAATTATTATAAATATGTGAATAATCAAATATAATCAAGATAATGTAAGATATTAATGTGGCAGATGAGTAAATCATTGAATATGCACGATAGGTCATTATAAAATTGAGTTTTTATGTATGTTGCTTTCATCAACTGAAACTATTAAAAAGCAATGTTATTATTTGAAATAAAGCTGAATTTAAGTGAATTATTACAAAAAACAAAATAACTAAAGCTAAATGCAAGATAATATAACAAAGTTTTTTGTTTGTTTGTTTGTTTTAAGCATGTCTGAAGTCCACCTGGAAACATTAACTAGGATGTGTCACTTCCTGTGGGCGTGTCAGGGGAGAGTCAAATAATCATTTACTCTTGAAAAGTAATTTCTCAACAAGTACTTTTGAAAGAACAACATACCTTCAAGATTGCACAATAAATCTTGAATTATGTTTTAAATTTTTTGGTGTAAAACAATGAAAATAGGTTTAGAAAAATTGATCATACGTATGTTGAAAATATATTTAATAAATTCACTAAAAATATGCTAATCTGTTGCATTCCGATTACAAATGGACTAAAAAAACATTGTTTGTTGTGTTGATATCTTAGCAACATGCTAACGTCATTTGTGAATCTTTCTGACTGAAACTACTTACAGTATGTTTACAGCAAGCAGCTCACTGAGACACACACCACTGAAACGTTTTATTCGTTTATCTATTGAATTAAAAAAACTATTGTGTTAAACAATGCAATTGTTCTTTTGAAGCTGAATGAAAGGCCTTAGCATAATGTCCAGTTGGACTGGTTAAAGTGGAGTGATAGCTAAAGTATTTCCTGACCGCCCTGGCAGTGCTTTTGTTCCACAGATCAGACCTGTTGAGCGTGTAGATTCACAGGGTCTGACGCTCTTAAGACAGGCTTTAGCTAAAGATTATTTACAGTGCAGCGCTGGGTTTTACATTGTAATTTAGGCTGGGCTTAAGGAATAGAAAAACAACCGTCAGTTCTTTTCAGTACTTTTCATGTTTGCATACAATGACCAGGGATGTCGAGCTCCACGAAGAACAAAAAAAGTACAATAAATAAAATCTGTAAGCCTTGCAATATCTTTCTGTCGAGAACAGGTCGTTGTTCTGTAAAATTCTTCCCGAAACGCCTTTCAGATTCATTTTTGCGTATTCAAATGTAACCGGCACGCTGCATTTAAACAGCAGAGATTTGAGATCTACAGCAAAGAGTGGGATTAAATACTGCTCTGTTTATCATAACAGGGTTATTATCGTTGGGGAGGGGAAGTACATTAAAATAAAGCTAAAATAAAATATGAAGATTTGATTAAATAAAAACTTAAATAGAAGTAGACAAAACAGAACTGTTGTCAGCTAAATGAATGTTTGAGCACTAAACTAAACTAAAACATATATTTAAAATGTAAAAAAAAATCCTAAATAGTAATTAAAAAAAAAAAAAAAATTACAAAAAGAAAAAAAAAATTGGAAAGAGCATGTTATTGAATATATATGCTGTCAAACTATTAATCGCATCCAAAATAAAAGTTTTTTTTTGTGTAATATGTAAATTTATTATTTAGAAATAACATACAGCATATATTATAATGATATTTACATATTTTATAGTTTATATGAAAAAAATACTGCATATTTAATATATGAATATTTTTCTATAATATAAATTATATATATATTATTATATA
>JAUMHP010000060.1:4191205-4218938 GCA_032361065.1 Enteromius trimaculatus
TATTATATATATATTACGAACAGTTTTTTAAATATATGCATTCATACTTCACAAATTCTAGTCAATAACTAAATTTATTACTCTCTATTTTGATGCCATTAGTTCCTGTGCGTTTTTGTTGTGTTATTCTTCATTCTTTTGGACAGAAAAAAAAAAGAGTTAAAAAGAGTTCAGCACAAGTAGTTCCACACAAAGGAGTGTCCATCTGGAAGGGTGTGTGTGTGTGTGTGTGTGTGTGTCCAGAGGGAAAGGCAGCAGGTGTCTGTGGTTTATCAGATGGGTTCTGGACTGATCTGGGATCAGTGAACTGTTCACGTCTGACCCCAGCAGCTCTGGCTCTTGTGTAAAGCCATGTGCATGTGATACACCAGGACCAGCCCTCTCTCCACCCCCTCTCCCTCTCTCTCTCGTCCTCTCGTTCTCTCACTGCTCTGTTTGCTCAGCGGCAGCATGCGGAGCCTACAGTCACTCACCTCTCCTAAAATCCCTCGTTCTTTGTAGGGATGAACAGCTTATGTTCTCTGCTGTGCATCAAGTACAGGTAGGACAGACCAGACTCCTGCTGGCTTATCGGGTTGACGTCCAAAACTTGGAGTTTTTGTAACTTTAGAACAACCTTTTAATCTTTCACTGTCTTTCTCTTTCTGTTTGTTTCTACGGATTTTGTTTCTTACCTGCTTATTGCTTTCCTTGCAAAGCAAAAAAAAGAGGTAAGACCAGCTGACACCTCTCAGACACAACGGCCAATAATTTATCCTGCCGGTCTGAGAGTCTTTAGGAGTTTCTTGACTTTGTAATTTGGTGTGTTGTGTTCTAAATGGACTTCATGCAGACAGCTGATAGACGTTTCAGTTTAAAAAAACGTTCCACAATTTATTCCCTAATTATTTTAATGGATCCACAACACACTACATATTGACTATCAGAAACTTTGCAAGTATATGTCAGCTTATTCTATTAACCCTAAACCTACCCTAACAGTCTAGTCTGAGAGTTAGTAGACATGTAGTTACAAATTAATGGTAATTAGCTAACACGTCCTTGGCATGTAGTTACAAAGTTACTTATAGTTAGCAGAATGTCTGAAGTGGACTATCAAAATAAAGTGTGGCCAGAATTTTAACTAGAGTTATCATATCAATCATAACATTTTAAAATCTTAATTTTCTGATGTGAAACACAAATGGAGAAGTTTAGTAGAATGTTCAAGCCGTTCTTTCTCTACAGGGTTGCCAGGCAGCCCAATTGCTTTTCAAGGGGGATTCCCAGTGAAAATCCCATTACAGTGGAGTAAAATACATATTTTTGAATGAAATGAAAAAGTTCATTTCCAGGGGCTAAATATAAAATTACTGGGCTAAGACTTGGCAGCACTGACAGATGATGAGAACTAAAAATGGCCTCATAAAAATCATAAAACTATGCGTAAAAAATAACTGTTTGGGCAGTTTGCTATAAAACAACCCTATACAATGCAAAGTCATAACGGTTTGTAAACACTTTTTTTTATTTTATTGTATATATGTGTGTTGACGTTCTACGTAGTCTTTGAAGTGTGAGACTGTAATCTCTGGCTGGAGTGTTTGAATTGCTCTTTGAAGAGAAGGTTCAAAGTTCATCTTGATCCTGTCATACGTACCCAGCAGCATGTGTGTTTACTCTGGTGGGGATTGTTACCTAAACCACTCCTCATGGAAACTCTAAAGCAGTGCTGAACGGCCATTACATCACTGCACTGTCTCTCTTCCGCAGGAGGTGTTTCCAAACGGCTCATTTCTACGTCGAAGACAGTAACTCGCCCAGAGTTGTGCCCAATGAAAGCATCCCGGTCATCCCTATCCCAGGTAGGAGATTTCTAACAGATCTCAGATCAGTCAAACACCACTCTTATCCAGCCTCAGGTGCAAAAGAAGTCATAGATAACAGCAGCGTTGATATGATCTAATGTCAGTGTAGTGATATGAAACACTGTATGCACGGGTCTTTCCTGCTTGCATAGTGTTATGGGTAAAAGGTCGGATTACATAAGATTTTTAACTGTTTTTTCAGCGTGTGTGTTTGTGTGGAATAAACGAACTCTCTACAGATGGTTATTCTGTGCTATTAGTGTAGAATCTAAAAATCCATTGCTGCATTGATTCTGACATGAAGTGGCTCTAATCAAGTTTTTCAGCATCTGGGAGACTGGGAGGAAAACAGCAGTGTCCACAAGCTGGGTGTAGTGCCACCTTTTGGTTGATTTCATATGTCTTTTGTTTCTCTCTCTCTCACTCTCTCGATGTTTCTTATATTGCGTCGTGCTTGCACAGTCTTAGCCCTAAATGCCTGGGTCTACTTCATTTCTTGTGTTTCACTCCATCTCGTGCATAGCCTAGTCTACACGGCTTTCAAAATATGCTTAACTGCAGAGGAGCGTGAACAGACAAATTCAACACATGCACAGGACCGTATATCGGACAGCATTCTCTTTGTGTCTACCTTGTTATAAGTGGACTATCCATGCAGACACTTTTAAAACTTATAAAACGGGCAAAATTGACTTAGGGGACATGGAAGGAATAGCAACCACACAGAACACCCTGGCACCACATCTGTCCTGAAAAACACCCTATTAATCCCCTAGCAGCCATTTAGTAACAGCCTAGCAACTACTCATAACAACCCAGTGACCTTTAAGCAAAAACTCCTCGATCATTCACAACTCTAAATAAAGGTATGTCAGCCCCCCATGACACCTTTTTAGACATTGTTCAACTTTAAAACTCCTCACAGCACTCTAGCAATAGCAACCAGTTAGCAATATCCTAGCAAACTATTGAGAATACTTCAGCAACCACAACCTCAAAACCCCATCAGTGCTCTGGAAACCAACAACAACACGTTATCAATGCCCTAGCAATAACCGCCTAAGAATCACTTAAGAAACGACCTAGCTAACAACATCCTGCAAGCCATATAGTGGTGTCCTGACAGCCACTTGAAACTACCCAGAACATCTTAAGGGTTGGATTCAGCCTGAAGCTTGTAAAAATTCCTAGTTATCACAGAATGTTAATCCGGTGGCAGAAACAGAGAAACAAAGAGGAACACAATTAGCGTAGCTGACGTTCCATCCGAGAAAAAACTGCTCAACCCAAGCTAAATAACAATAATAATGTGTGTTTAATCAGATATGACTGTAGTACAAATGTGAGATGCATTATGTGAATGCTTGGCTAAAGAGATGTGTCTTTAGCTTAGATTTTAAAAGAGAGAGCGTGTCTGAACCCCAAACGTTATCAGGAAGCCTATTCCAGAGTTTGGGGGTAAAACGTGAAAAAGCTCTACCTCCTTTAGTTCTGTGACCTTAGAGACCGTGTTGGATTGTAGCGTGGTGGAAGACTTTTTAGGTATGCAGGGGCTAAACCATTAAGGGCCTTATAGGTGAGTAATAATATTTTGTAACTGATACGGAACGGAGCCAGTGCAGAGACTGGAGTAATATGATCATATTTCTCTAGCAGCGTTCTTTTGGACTATTTGTAGCTTGTTAATTGCAGGACGTCCAGCTAGCAGTGTATTACAATAATCCAGACTAGATGTCATGAATACATGAAATTTCTGCATCAGAAACGGGTAACATGTTTCGTAGCTTCGCAGTGTTTCTAAGATGGAAGAATGCTGTTTTTGTAACATGAGAAATATGACTTTCAATAGACAAGTTGCTGTCTAATATAACACCCAGACTTTTGACTGTAGAGGAAGTAACAGGACATCCGTCTAGCTGTAAATTGTAATCCAACAGATTCTGTGTACAGTTTTGTGCTCCGATGCGTAATATCTCTGTATTTTCTGAGTTTAATAGCAGAAAATTATTGGTCATCATCATCTTTCACATTTTGTATACACTCTGTTGAGATATATAGTTGAGTGTCGTCTGCATAGCAGTGGAAATGAATTATTACCAAGGGGCAACATGTATATAGAAAATAGCAGAGGACCTAGGACAGATCCTTGTGGCACTCCATACTTTATTGTGATCATTTAGATGACTCCCCATTTAAATACATAAAATGGAATCTAAAACCATTGTAAAGAGATCAAGTAAAACTAGTAATGAGATGCAACAACATCCTAAAAACCAACAAAATCCACAAAGCAACTACTGGGCAACTATCTAGAAAAATGTCCTCGCAGCCATCTGCAGCTACTAAAATGACCCAGGAATGCCCTAGCAACACCTTAGCAACCACTCAAAACACTCAAGCAAATAGCTACTGCAGGATTGGTTTGAAATGTTGTCCCTGTTTTTTTAATAAGGTGATTTTCTGCAATGGCTGGCCATGTCATGTTTACTGTAAGCTGAATCTGATGAGTGTGCGCTACACTGAAGGGTTTGTTGAATATAGACACAGTAGCTGTTTGAGGAAATGTGGCCCTGTTCGTCCTGTTCAGGGTCTTTGTGGTCAACAGAGAAGACAAGTGCTGTTTATCTGGACCGTGGCATGTACAGTACACACACTTTTACACACACACACACACACACACACATTAGCCCTGAAGATTAGAGCCAAGAAACGGCTTCATCTGACTGGTCTGTAGCTCACGTTGGCTTGTTGCCGGTGTGTGTGTTGGTGGGGGTAAATCATTAGCACAGAGCCTGGTGGAATAGAAGCGGACAGTGTGTGATTTTCAGGGTCTGAAGGTTTCAGCTCCAGGTTAGTCAGTGTAGTGGAACCCAGATCTTAATGCATCGAGAGCCATTGATTTGCTCAGGCTTTTCCATAAGCACTTCATTGGAAGCAATTTTCATTGTTACGCTGTGGCATGGCTCACAATAACGGTGGCATAGTGCCCTCAATCCAATTTGGGCATCTGTGTTCCAGCTTGGCGAGGGCTGGCCTCGGTATTTACAAAGATCCATTTAGTGTGGGCAGCGGCCTCTCTCTCCGCTGGCTCCAGCTCATATGGCGCTTCAAGTTCACTGTCCTTTCAAATACGGACGCTTTCCTGCTAAATAGGGCCTTCAGTTTCTGGCTCAGTTTCCCAGTTAGTTTCTGGCATCCGGGTGTGCCAAAATTAGTTTGTTAGCTAACGCTTTTAGGCGTTTTAGGATAAAGACAGAAGGTGTGTGGATCGCCTTTTATTAGTGTCAAAAGCTTTAGATAGTGTTGGGCTCAGGTCCTGGAAGTGTAAGCTGTTGTAAAGTTTTATTCAGTTAATAATTATACACTACCATTCACAAAAAAACGGTGTCCGTGAGATATTTATAGATATTTATATTTATATTATCATAGAGATATTTATAATGTTACAAAATGGTTGTTTCAAATAAATGGAAAAATGTCATAAAAGAATCCTGGAGGAAGTGCAGTACATTTTCTACCATAAACGGTAAAAAGCAATATATTTAATATCGTTAAATATTATCATTTTTATATTATGACTAATACTGTATATATATTATTATATATGTGACAAATGGGATGTGATGAATAAATAATCTTTCCATTGATGTATGGTTTGTTGGGATATTTGAAAATCTGGGAACTTGAGTGGGCAAAAAAGTTCTTAGCAATGCGTATTACTAATCAAAACTTTTCATATATTCACGGGAGGACATTTACAAAAAATATCTATTTGAAAAATTATATTTGCTTAATTTCAAACAGAAAATAGATATTCTTGACGCAAATATACCAGTGCTACTTACCACTGCTTTTGTGCTCCAGGGTCACATAACTTTCTATTATATGTTCATTTAATTCTATATTTTAATTGTTAGTGTGTTACAACCAAGTGAAAAAAGACTACAATTATAGGCTGGTTTCTGTTGTGTGTAGCACTATTGGGGTGTCCGTGCATGTCCGTGTGTGTTTTAGGCACTTTTGTTTATTTTTCTTTTTGTTGGCGTGTATTTAGCCAGATTTGGGGGCTTACTGTGTGTGTGTCAGCTGGAGAGTGTGAATCTGGCCAGTCTGACTGAAGTTGAACCTTGAGCCTTCATTCATCCTCTTAGACTCCTCATAGTCGACGCATAGAACTGTTGATTATCTACTCAGCCAGTCAACCAATCAAAGCACAGCAGCTAAGCTAAGAAGGATCAGCGTACCAGCTCTGGAAACTACTTTTTCTGGCGTAAGGTGCAGTCTTAAATGATCGATCAGGAATAAAATAATTATAAAACAGTACTATTAATTACAATAATTGTTCAATTACTTTTGAATCCAAAATGAAAAAATCACTGTTGAGGTCTGCAGGTTTCAATACAGGAAAATTATTAGCTCCGTGGATCTAGTGCTTTTTTTTTTTGTTTCCTGTTTTATGGTTTTCTACAAGAAAAGGGCGGATACATCTTTTGTCTCTCTCTGTTTCAGATGATATGGAGGCCATCCCTGTTAAACAGTTTATCAAGCATGTATCAGAACTCTACTCCAACAACCAACACGGCTTCTCAGAAGAGTTTGAGGTAAGATCTTCACACAGACACACGCTTTACAGGCGTATCCCGGCTCTGTACGTAAGTCTTCCCTCAGACTTTTGTAAACACAGGTCCTGTCTCATGTGGTTTGCCTCGGCCTCGCCGCAGTGGTTCTGGTGTCTGTCTGTGAACAGCTGGGCCGGGATCCCTCCGCGGATGTTTGTTATTTCTGGCAGGTGGCTGTACAGGGCAAGCCAGTTGAACCCAGCCTGTTTGAGAATGAAATAGGCCATCTGAACGCTGTCTTTTTTTTCACACAGAGTTTTTTGGACTCTCTGATGTGTGTGTGTATGTGTGTGTGTGTGACACAGAAGCCAGCAAACCACAACAACATTCTGTCAGACTAATGTGACGACAGTTTGTAGGAGGAGGACTTGTAAGTAACTCTCCATTGGGTCTTGGGCCACATGTTCTGCTTGTGCTGTCAGTGGCACAGATGAATGCCAATGAATGATCTGAGATGTTTAGCCCCTGATTATCACCTACATGTACACACACACACGCTTGGTTTTATATGTCCTCTGTGGAACAAGGTTCTGAAAAGTTCAGACCTTTTGGTTGTGGTTTTTAATTCTTAGACTCTCAAGTTGTTTTCAAGTAGGTACTAATTAATTAATCTTATAATGTAAACAATGAAAACCATTGTGTGTTCAGGCAAGTTACCTTAAATTAATTTAAATTAAATTAATATATAACATGAAGGTAGGTACAAACAAGAAAATAAATAAATAAATAATATTTTTGATTCAATCATTCTGATAGCCAGCCACTCATTTTGGATCACTTAAGGTGAGGTATTTTGCATTTCGTGTGTGAGATTATTGAAATTGTGTTTAAAGTTTAAAAAAGAAAAAGAGCCAAAGAAAAAAAGTGTAAGCAGTTAAAAAAACTGTAATCAGTATGGCTGCATTGATCTTTTTCTACAAATACATTTGTCAATAGAACAGCCTGTGTGTGTTGTGCATGTCATGATGCAAAGGAAAGGCTTTCAGTTTAGTTTTAAAGTAGGTCTTCTGCTTTCGCTCCCTCAGAGGAGAGAATGAGAGGAGGCGTGTGGGTCACTGAGGTTCTTCTGAGGGCCTCCCTTGTCCTCTTTGTTGCACAGTGGCTTGATTGGCACAGGGAAGTGCCTCTGAAAGTGTGTGTGCCTTGATGGACACTGGGAAGTGGTTCCAAGGGGGTTTCTGGTGCTGTTCCCTTCAATGGATTCCTCTGTGGTTTCTATCCCTTCACTCTCGCCTCCACTACTTGAGCAGAGAAAAAGAGAAAAGACAGCTGAGCCAAACCCTTTTTGGACGGAGCCCTCCAGGCCCCTGACAAGTGGCTTTGTGCAGCCTGGGCCGAAAAAAGCAGCGGCTGGGGTGGCAGCGATCATGGGAGCCAGGGAGAAGAAGAGGGCCATTGGCTAGGCCTGGACCGGCACGGGGATTATGTGCGCCTCGGGTATGAGTTTTTAGGGGGAATAAAGAAAAGCGACTGAAAGGGGATAAAAAGAAGAGGACACTTGGAGAAGTTTGCCATTCAACTGAAAGCAAGAGAAGAGTGAATGAAGAATGCCAGGGAAGAAGACAGATCAGAGTCTGAGAAGAATGGTGGATGACAGATTTATTTACTTTAAGTCTTTTTGAAGATCAGGGTAAATGTAACTTATTTTGTGTTCTGGGAAACATGCAGGCTATCTTCTGTAGCCTCTGAGGGGCAGTACTAAATGAAAAAATATGATACTTTAAGCAAAATATTTAAAAAAATTACACATCTACGTTCTGTTCAAATGTTTTCACACCCCAGCTCTTAATGCATGGTTTCTCCTTCTGGAGCATCAGTGAATGTTTAAACCTTCTGTCATAATTGCATATGAGTCCCTCAGCTGTCCTCAGTGTGAAAATATGGATCTCAAAATCATACAGTCATTGTTGGAAAGGGTTCGCAAAAATGCTGCAAGGCACTCATAAACCTCTATACGTTTGTTCAAAACACTTTTTAATTCAAGAAAGTAAAATGGATTTCTAGATGGGTTGATCCTGAAAATCTGTAATGCAACTAGCATCGTACACGCTCACATCACAGGTCACCAAAACAGGTCACTGAAAAATCCAGCATATTCTGGTTAGTTTTGTTTTGAAGCTGGGATGCTGGTTTATGCTGGTCAAGTGCTGGCAAAGGACCATTTGAAACCATCGAAGGAACAACATAAACCAGCATCCCAGCTTCAAAACATACCTAACCAGCATATGCAGTTTTTTTCAACAGGGATGGACCGTCCTCTCATAAATGTTGACTTAACCTGTGATGTTCTGTGAAGTACCAGCTCTTTGGTCTTCTCAGAATGCTGGTGAGGTTAGTTCAGGTGCAGGTAACCAGAAACCACACAGGTGCGTGTGTGCGGATGAGAGACTTATTGAAAACAGCCGCTGGCAGATTTTCAAACATCTTGTGGTTTTAAATAAGCTTGTCCACACACACACACAACACAGCCGATTCTTGTGTTCCGGTACATCACTTCAACATCTCCGAGTCTTCGTAGCATGCTGTTAATAAAATGTGTCAAGTGCTCGTGTGTTTATTGAGAGATCTGTTAACAGCCTCAGGATGTTAGCTTTTTCTAAACCTGCTGTACATGCTTACATGCAAATCCAAAGCGTGTTTGCGGTAATGCACAGCAGTTGTGTATAATACTGCATGCCACATGTATTAGACATAGAAATACAAAATTACAATTAAGCAAAACAATAGATAAAACAGAAAACATTTATCATATCGATATGAAAAGAGTTTTTTGCATGACACTAAATGAAAAAATAAAATTCACAATGTTGTGTGTGTGTGTTGTAGGAAGTGCAGCGCTGCACAGCAGATATGAAGATCACATCAGAACACTCCAATCACCCCGACAACAAGCACAAAAACAGATACATCAACATCATAGCCTGTGAGTATCACTTTATAACATGCACAGCGGTCCAAACATCTGAGACCACTTGCAGAAATGCTTGTTTTTATGATTCAGCGTTTCCCCTAGAGTTAAACAGATGAGTTTTACAGTTTTTGATTGCATTAAACTGATCTCCATTTCAGGCAGTAGCACTTTTGGCTTAGCTTAGCATAGATCACTGAATCAGATTAGACCATTAGCATCTTACTCAAAAAAGGACCATTTTTAAAGCATCTTTGTAATCTCTGCAGTTACATTGTGTATTAAGATGCACAAAAAATGAAGTAGTTTTTTTCTGTGCCGATTTTCGCTGGGAATTATGGCACTGCGTAATATTATTATGCCTGTTGCATCCATGTTAAAGCAGCAATATTCCTTCATTATCACAACTTTTAATTTTCCATCTGCCTTAGCACATGACGTAACTATAGAAGACTCAAGTTTAAATAGACTTTTTTGTCATTTTTTTGTGTGATTGCTAATGGTCTAATCGGATTTGTTGATCTATGCTAAGCTAAGCTAAGTGCTCCACCAGACCCGGAGATTAGCTGAATGGATTCAAAAGAGTTTAACTCTATGAAAAAAAAAAAGTAAGAGTGTTCCTTTAAATTGTAAATAATATTATTAGTATATGGATTTCAATTTGAATTTAAATAGATAGTTCAACCAAAAATGAAAATTACGAGGCCTAGAGGGGCAGTAAGGACATTGTTAAAATAATCAGTGGTTCAATAAATAATGATTTTATTCAAATCTATCTTCTTTTCCATTCTTTCATAAAAATAAATAAAGTTAAAGCACTGATAGTAAATACATTTATAACGTTACAAGAGATTTCTATTTTAATGTTGTTCATTTGAACTTTCTATTTATCAAGTGTATTTTTTATTTCCACATTGTTTTAAAAACCTTTATATCTGCATGCAGTCTCAGAGGTTTTATACATCAGACATGAATCTCACTATCTCTCGTTCTTTCTCCAGATGACCACAGTCGAGTGAAGCTCAGGCCTCTGGCAGGAAAAGACTCCAAACACAGTGACTACATCAATGCTAACTATGTGGATGTGAGTGATGACTGCAGAACTCGCGTCGGCATACATAATGACTCGACTCTATGTGATGTATATTTCTGTATCTCTCTCCTCTACAGGGCTACAATAAACCCAAGGCCTACATCGCAGCTCAGGGTCCTCTCAAGTCCACGTTCGAGGACTTCTGGCGGATGGTGTGGGAACAAAACACCGGCATTATAGTCATGATCACTAACCTGGTGGAGAAAGGCAGAGTGAGTTACAACATCACAGCCATTACCGTTTCAGTTTTTTATAGGGTCTCTTTAAACTTTGTCCTCTTTTTGTGTGCGTCTCACAGAGAAAATGCGACCAGTACTGGCCGACCGAGAACAGCGAGGAATATGGTAATATTGTGGTGACTCTGAAGAGAACCAAAGTAATGGCGTGCTACACACTCCGCATCTTCGCTATCAGAAACACCAAAGTAAAGAAGGTAAACGCCTGTTTTATATCTCCCCGCACACTTCTGCTTCTCCATTGCTGCTGAATTGAACCAAAAGTGCATCGTTAACAGATGGCGAAGTGAATAGGATCGATGTACCGACAGCACTCTGAAAAAAAAAAAAAGTAATAACAAAGATTATTTCAGTATATTTGAACATTTTGTTAAACTATGCAGTTCAATTAAATTACCCTGCAAACACTTTTCACATCATTAGAACAGCATTCGGTACGGCGTTAAAATCAAACCAATAAACACACAGTGAAAACGGGTCGTTAAACAAAACAGGTGCCGTTTTATAGAACATTTGTGTTTTGGAAATGACTTTAGCAAAAAGAGCTAGTGCAAACCATTATTATTTGTTAATATAGAATATTAACACATTAAAATCATTTTTTTTTTTTTTTGCATTTTCTTTTAGTATTTTTTAACCGTTTTTTTTTTTAAGTTCACCTTTATTTTTTCTATATAATTGTATTATTTGTTTTCACTACATGTACTGTGTAGTTAGATTTTTTATTAGTTAATAAACTCTTCGTTTATATTTTATTTGTTAGTAGAGTGGATCTTATAAACTTAGACTATATTAGATTATATATTAGATTATATTTTTATAATCAAGGCCGTTTTATAAAAACTTATTTTATAACCTCGTCCAATTTGAAAAAGCATCTATATCATAGAATGATCCACACAGTCATTGCACAGGTTTACCTGTGAGGGGGATTGTGGCAGGGTTGAGCATTAAAAGCAAGAGCAAAAAATCTTAAGAGTCATATGCAAGGTCCTGGCCTTCACAAGCGTCAGTAAGAGTGATCAGATCTCGCCGTAAATCTCTTTCATAATACATAGAGCCTTACCAAGGCCACTGGCAGCAAAGAAATGAGGGTCTTTTTACAGCAGCCACTTAGATATGATTTTAGGTGCCACTTTTTTACCGCAAAGAAAAATTCATGTATGGTAATGTATGGTAAAATAAAAGTTAAAAAACAGAAAGCTGGCATGTCTCTGTACAGTGCTATCACAAACCTGTGAAGATAAGGGGAGTACTCGTGTGTGTGTTAGTGTGTACTCTTTATCAGAAAAAAATATGCCAAAAATCTAAGCAAAAGTCTTAAAACTGACTCGTGGAATATTATCATTATAAAAAAAAGAAATAAAAATATGGGTTAAATACTGCAAATATTTTGAGTCTCACTAAAAATGCAATCATGTTTTAAGAAAGACAGTTTTGTCGTTTTGTTTTTCTTTACTTTAATTTACTTTGCTGTTTCCCGATCTGAGATGTTTCAGCAGTGAACGATCTTAAAACATGTCAGTGCCTTTGTCTTAAGATGCACACCAGTAATGCTTTTTCTAAGGCATGTTCATAAAAAGTTACTTAAATGTCCAACCTAGGCTCATTGGAAACATGTGCCTCTTCATACATAAAAAAAAAAACGTACCTATACTGTACATTTTAAATGAACACTAGAGGCAGTCAAACTGTTATGTCATGGCTTCAAAACAATTTTAACATATGATACATTTGAGGATTGTCGTCACATATACAGCTTCATATGTATTAGTTTCCTAGTTCAATCAGTTTACTCGGTAGATCATGTGATACAGCGTTACAATTAGGCAGTGAAAACGGTTCAACACAACAGCTCAAATCAGCGTAAGGAGGTAAAAATAGCGTGGCTGCATCAGCAAATACGCTTTTCAATGACTTTTGCATTTGTTAAACTATCGGGAAGGTTTAGGTTCGGTGTGGGGGATATTTCCAATGTGATAGAGCATTAATGTTTAGCGACACTCACTGGATATTTGATTTCTGAACGGCCACAAAACATACCTCAAAACACGTACCTGTACCAACATAATGAAAACGTGTTTTAGTGCCACTCTCTGGACATTTCACTTTTAAACGTGCAGCAAGGTACATAATTACAAGGTTGCAGAACTGTATGTATATGAACTATGGCTTAGGCTAAGGCTGTCCTTTTGTGTTGAAGGGTCATAAAAAGTGAAACTTTCATCTGTGTGTCTCTGCAGGGTCAGAAGGGTAACACGAAGGGACGTCAGAGTGAAAGAACAGTTCTGCAGTATCACTACACTCAGTGGCCGGATATGGGCGTCCCTGAATACACATTACCTGTGCTCACCTTTGTCAGGAAGTCTTCTGCCGCACAGACTCCAGAGATGGGCCCCATGCTCGTACACTGCAGGTGAAAACACACACACACACACGCACGCACACACTTCCACTAGCTGATTTGATGGCTAAAGAGAGCAATAAGCAACCTGTTTTATATGTTATTGTGTCTTCCTCAGTGCTGGCGTGGGCAGGACAGGAACTTATATTGTGATTGACAGCATGCTGCAGCAGCTGAAAGATAAAGGCTCAGTCAATGTGCTGGGTTTCCTCAAACATATACGAACTCAGAGAAACTACCTGGTCCAAACGGAGGTGAAGCACCCGTCTAAATCTGGCCTGTTTGTTGGTGCCGTCTAGCATGTCTCTTTACAGCTCTGTTTGTCTGTCTCTGCGTTTAGGAGCAGTATATCTTCATCCACGATGCCTTGATGGAAGCCATTCTTGGGAAGGAGACAGAGGTGCCCTCCAGTCAGCTGCACAGTTATGTCAACAACATCCTGACGCTGGGACCAGGGGGCAAAACAAGACTGGAGAAGCAGTTCAAGGTGGGGACTATCTCTTTCCTTATGCAAAGTCATTTCGACAAGCAATTCGTCTGCCAGGACTGATTGCAGAACTGCAGTGCATGACACATTCGCAGCATATCAGACGAGATTTGATTTTTAATGCATATTTATGCAGAGAAGAATTTTGAACCATTGAATTCGGTTCACTTTTATCGCTTCGTGCTTTATCATTTCACACCCGGTTTGGACACTGTGACTTACAACCCGAGCTTGACAGCTTCTGTGCGGCTAAAATGCATGATATGTGGCTTGCTTGAGTTTCATGAGTTTATAAAATATTTTATTGAGCCCTGAAATTCTCACTTTTTATGGTTCTTTTTGGTTTGGCGTCAACACCTGAATATAAATCAACATTTAATTTTATTTGGTAGGCTGCAGCTGCAGGATATATTTCCTTCTTGAATTTGCAGTACTCAATGCGATGTGCTTTTTGTTGTTGTTTTGCTTTGCTTTGTTGTTTGTTTGTTTGTTTTGCTGCTCGTTTTGTTTAGGTTTTTGTTGCTGTTGTTTGTTTTGCTTTTTTTCCTTTGCTTTGCGTTTTGTTTTAAAATCCTGCTGTTTAGTAGACTGCAACAACATACTTTGAAATGAAGAAAAAGTAATTAGCTCTTCGTTATGTTCAGTTGGTGACTCAGTGCAATGCGAGATTTGTGGAGTGCTTCAGTGCTCAGAAAGAATGCAACAAGGAGAAGAACCGGAACTCTTCTGTTGTCCCATGTGAGTAACATAACATAAATATAATACCACATCCAATTTATTTAGTGTGTATTGTTAAGCATTTATGGTTTGCGGTGGTGTCCTGTGGCCATTTTCTTTTCTGGAGAAGCTATTTTTATCTTTTTTGTCCCCGCATACCTTGGACTTCTCTGATAGCTCTTTTAGTATCTGCATCACAGCTTTCAAAAGTGCGCTTGCAGCACAGTTTGAGCTAATGAGATCACATCACTGACCTGCTCTCTTACTCTGTGTCCTGATTGGCTGGTTTTGTCCCTCTCAGCGGAAAGAGCACGTGTTGGTCTCGCACCATTGCCTGGAATGAAAGGCACTGATTACATCAATGCATCTTATATAATGGTGAGTTCCCAACACCCCCACTACAACTAAACATTAACCTGTGTTGAATTTAGCTCTCAGCGTTCTGGGGAAAACTTCTGCTTTATGGTCATGAGAGTGTAATTTGTGCGCCTGTGCACTGGTTCACTTTTCCAAATAGAATAAAGGGATTTACAGATGGCATGTCAATGAGACCCAGACATTATGAAATTATGGTTTCGTAAAAATTTTAGCACCGCTTTTTGTGCAACACCGTTTTTACATGCCTTACTGCTCGTCTCTCCGCAGTTTCAAAGAGAAATGTCCACTGAGTGGCTCTAAAACACAGGTTCTATTACGTTTTATCACCTTGATATTGCTGTGGTTCAGAATTGAAATATTGAAGTTAATGCTCTATCATGTTGGAAATATGCCCTACACCAAACCCAGCCCTAAACCTCCCCAAATGCAAAACATATTTGTTGATGCAACCGTGCGATTTCAACTTCTTTTTACACAGATCTGAACTTGTCTAAGCGTAGTTACACAGGATTGTACCGGAGCTCCTCGTCTCTCAAGTACATCTCTGTACTCCGTTGAGCTACCGAACGAACCTACCGTCTGTGACAACACATAGATATGAAGCTGGATATGTGTGATGCTACCTTTAAAAGCGGCAGTTTTCAAATCTCCCAGCATATTAATATTATTTTAAATTCATAACATGATATTCTTCAAGTAATTGAGCAAAAATTACACTTTATTTATCAAAACTCTGTAAATTTGTGTGAAAAGTGCTGAAAGGTGTCAGAGTTTTACCACCTCTAGTGTTCATTTCGTTTGGAAACTGCGGTAATATGTAATTATTGGTACGTATCTCACTAAAAAGTGCACCAAGGTACGTTTATGCCATGAGACGGGTAGAATTATGCACTTAAAACATTTTGCTTTTTTATATTCTACTTAGAATTGAATTAAATGAAGGGTTTTTTAACTACGCTCCCTGTTGTTTACTGAAAGCCAAGAATAGCTGATCACTGCTTTTGTTTATATGTTTATATGTCTCTGTATCACTATTAGGGCTTCTACCGGAGCAATGAGTTCATCATTACCCAGCATCCCTTGCCTCACACCACTAAAGATTTCTGGAGAATGATCTGGGACCACAACGCTCAAATCATCGTCATGTTACCAGACAACCAGGGCCTGGTGGGTATTCAAGACCGTGTGCGAAGTTCCTGTTTGTCTTGCCTCTAAGGAGGGAAACTCAAGTTAATGTTATAGGCTGTGCTCCTCAAGGTCAGCCGTTGTGTTGTTTTTGTGGGCAGTGAACTACGGGAATTGGTTGTGAAAGGAAAGTCTTTAATTACTCAGCACTGATGCTCACTCACGTTGGTTCCCGCAGGCGGAGGATGAGTTTGTGTATTGGCCGAGTCGAGAGGAAGCCATGAACTGTGAGGCATTTACAGTCACTCTTATCAGTAAAGACAGACTCTGCCTCTCCAGTGAGGAGCAAATCATCATTCATGACTTCATTCTGGAGGCCACACAGGTCTGTGTCTTTAAAGAGAGATTTAGATTCAAATGGTATACAGTATGTTGCTCATTATGTGAATTTCATCTGATATGATTGTATTATTTTGAACAGCATTATACTAATATTATTCATAGTATTGCCTGAGGCCACAAATTTATAAAATGCATGATGAATTATAGAAATGTATCTCATTTTTGTATATTTCGATCCCACTTTATATTAGGTGGCTTTAACTATTATGTACTTACATCAAAAATTAGGTGCAATGTACTTATTTTGCTCATTTCTGCTGTTATTAAGGTTGTATATGGGTAAGGTTAGGGACAGGTTTGGTGGTATAGGTAGGTTTAAGGGTGGGTTAAGGTGTAAGGGATGGATTAACCGTGTAATTATAATGTAAGTACAAAAAACTTATTACATATAGGGACATATAAGTACAATGTAAAAACATGTATGTACACAATAAGTACAAAGTTAATGAGGCTACATCATGTAAAATGAGACCTAAATTGTTGTTATAAATATTTAATAACATTTAAAAATTAAATATTATTGTATAAACAATCATAGAAAGACCGCAAAAATGACCTTTACAGTCATAGTAATAATTTTATTTTGTATTATGAGAAGTTTAAAAACAGCATTTGTTATATAAAGGGAAGTTTAAAAGCATTTATTTGAATAGAAATATACTGTAGCATGTCATTATTGTCATTTATTTTCTGAATAAAAGACTTAAAAACTTTGTGTAAATTTGTGTACAGTACAGTGTATAAATAAAAATATATTTGCATATATATATATATATATACATAGTTTATTTAAAACTTCTGTATAATAGTAATTAACAGTAAAATTTATATTTTATTTTATTTTTTATATTTTATATTTTGTTTAAATAATGTTAAATGGTCTCTCTCTGTTTCTTTTACTTTTTAGGATGATTATGTTTTAGAAGTACGTCATTTTCAGTGCCCAAAATGGCCAAACCCTGACGCTCCCATTAGCAGCACCTTTGAGCTCATCAATGTCATCAAAGAAGAGGCCATGACCAGAGATGGACCCACTATAGTACATGACGAGTGAGTAATACTGTACCTCTTCTTATTTACAATTTGGCTCGAAAAACCTCGATCTCAAGTAAAAACTGCCTCTGGCTTTAGAGGTTAGAGATATACACTGGTTCAGTGACTTCAATCACTGATCTGATATAGCATGTAGCACGTCAGAAATAGAACAATACAAGCTTTTTTCATCTTTTGTGACTTTCAAGTGTGCACACTTTGCCAAATTCAGCCTTATAGCTTCTCAAAGCTTTTTGGCCATCCTTTATGTTCAGCTCATTCTAGAGATTCGATGGAGGCTTCAATTCAGTTTCAGTTTGGGACAATAAAAGACTTTCCATCTTAGACTACAAAGTCTTCAGACTCCTTCTAGACAGAAGCAGCTCTCCAGCGAACACTAGGGAGGCGGTGAAGGCAGAAATAGCTCCACGGGAGAGGAAGAGCTTCTGCTGGAGGAGCATTTGACAGACTAGCATATCTTTAGCTCTAATGAACGCGATGCTAATTAAGACAGTCATCTTTTCAAAGCCTCTTAGGGGTGATACCATAGTAACATTGCACATTTTGAAAAGCTCAATTAGTCCACCATCAGATGAGGCAATCAGGCCTCATTAACATAATGAATATACATGAAGAGCCATTGTTAGTCGTTTTGTTGCAAAGTAATGTCTGGTGATATTAAGAAATACTCGTTAAAGCTAATTGGATCAGAGCACCTTAGGGTGTCAAACAGGAGGGACTATAATGAATTCCTATAGACCTAAGTTTATAAATGGAGATGTGGCAATACTGTCAGAGAAGCAAAAACACAAGATAAGACAAGATGGATAATGGCCTGTGCAAGATGATCTATAAAAAGAAATGTGTAGAAATAGAAAACCTCTTCTTACAGTAAGCAACAGTTTCATATATAAAAAGAAGCTTGAACTTTGTCATTTGTCTGTGTGTAAATTGACTTTATGTTAATAGGAATAACAACCAAAATATTCCAGTGACAAACATTTACTAAAATTAAAATTAAAATGAACAAAGTTAATTCAAAACAAATACTATAAATCTATGGCTTAGAAATATCATCACCAGTCCAGTGTTTTAACCCTGCCCCGTCATCTGTTTAGTCTATTTCCAAAGAATAAAACTACAGAAATAAATGTTTTGTGCGTGTGTGTGTGTGTGTGTGCTGAAAAATATTTTAATCTGACCAATGCCACATTAAAGAGGTACAGTAAATGAGTTGAACAGCATGTATGTTGACTGTGAAGAAGTATTTTGAGCTATGTGATGTTTGTGTGTGGACAGATTTGGTGCAGTGTCTGCTGGGATGTTATGTGCTCTCACCACACTGTCACAGCAGCTGGAGAGTGAAGGAGCTGTGGGGGTCTACCAGGTGGCCAAGATGATTAATCTCATGAGACCAGGAGTCTTTACCGACATTGTAAGTGTTCATACGGAGGTCTATACTCAGCCTTAAACCTTAATGACACAAAAGAACCTGTATTATAACTAATTAGTACCGTCATAAGGGTAAATTTTATGAAATTGTATACATCATTTGAATACTGAATTAATATTTTTTAGGATGTCCTCTCTGTCCAATATTTGACTGATATTTATACTATTTGAAAATCTCAAATCTGAGAGTGCAAAAAAAATCCAAATATTGATAAAGTTTTTAGCAATGCACATTACTAATCAAAAATTAGGTTTGGTATATTTACAGTAAGAAATATATCTTTATGGAACATGTTCTTTACTTAATATCCTAATGATTTTTGGCATAAAATGAATACCAGAAGTACCAGTACTTGCATAGAAATCTATAAGAAATGCTAATTCTAAAGAAAAGCATCAGACGTACTTAGAGGGTTTTATGTGAGCCATTCAGCACTTCTCACTCCAGTCCATTAGGTGGCAGAAATGTGCTCCTGCTGCTTCTGACCTTTTTACACCTCAACATAAAAGCTGAATGTCTGCCACTTACTGGACTGGAGTTGGACGAAGGCATCAGAGCCTGTATCTGTATCTACATTGTATCTACATTTCCTCTGTGTCACTGTAAATAAATGGCCGTGATTTGAACAGTAAAAAACAGTGACAATGCTATTGTAAAAACTTGTGAAATGTTTATTAGGTTTGTATGTCACATGTAATGTTGTTAAATTAGTGTTTATTGCATACAGTATGTCAGTTGCCATTATGGTGTTTAGTGTTTGTGTGACTGACACTGAGCTCATTCTGGATATGCTTTTATTTAAAAGCTGTTTGTGTTTGGCTTTGGTTTATTATGTGACCACCTGCATTTGGTGCATATCAGTGTATTTCAAAGATACAAAACAGATTTCAATACTTTGATAGGTTGATATATTGACGTTATATCAGTTAATGAAATTACAGTATTTTACTGTAAATGTAGCTTTTTTTTTATTGGTGGTATTGTCGGCAACCACAGCTGCCATTTTTTTACTGTAAATAGTATAGTTTATCTTACAGTGTATACCCCATTGTACAGTCATGCTTTATGTCCTCCTTTATGTTTTCCAGGAACAGTACCAGTACCTTTACAAAGCTATGCTCAGCCTGATAAGCACTAAAGAGAACGGATCCAGCGCCATGTCCCTGGACAGAAACGGTAGCGTGGCAATGTCTGACGAATCGGACCCGGCTGAAAGCATGGAGTCGCTCGTCTAAAGCACCCCCTCCCCAGAACAGGCCGCGAAGAGGCACTTACTCTAACTTTGTAAAACTTCAAGGACTAAGACAGACTTTTTCTGAGGCCTTTTTTGCCAGAACTCTTGGTTAAAAGAATAACCTGATTACTTTTTTACACTGATAAAAAGTTTTTGATATTTATTTTTTTCGCCATTTTATGTCTTAATGTTATCCTACTGAACATTTGCACCGACGTTTTTTGAGTTCACGACAAACGAAGCGAAACGAAACACAGTTCTGTCTAGTTTGCACTATGAAAATATCAGTGTTACTGCCTACTCCGCCATCTCCACCACAGTCAGTCTCTCTCGCTCACTTGAACTCTCGCTGTCAAGCCCTTATTCTGACATTCCACAATAAAGCTGCTCTCCGAAGCTTTAGACATAAATGGTTTCCACGCACACCTCAGATGCTGGAAAAAGAGATTATTCCCATGTCCAACTTGTGAAGAAGTCCGATTCGCAGATGAAAGACCATACAAGCAATATGGATTATGTTCGTTTTGATTTTCATTTGCGTCAATCATTTCGCTCACCCTGAATAGTATATCTACTCATTAAGCTTCTAGTAAACCCATATTTACTTTCGAAAGGTGGTATTAAAACAGCTACTGTGAACTTTTTGTATGCTTTTAATATATATGAATATATCGTATATCATGATAACTTGTGCTTTTGTAGATGTAAACTGTCTCTATGAGCAGCTGTCATGACTTCTCTAGCACCCCCTGCTGGTTTGATTTCTCCATTGCTTTATGCTGCAAGCTGCTACTTTTGTCACTTGAGAGTGCAACTGAACGTGTAATGATACCATGCCACTCATAATGTAGAAGATAATTCTGTTCCCCACCCACTTCATTTTGTAATTTTATACTGCTTTATTTCGTCCTGGGTTCACTGACATACGCCGTCCCATAACTTTGAGAATAATGTATACAAGTCTCTCGATGCCTTCTGTACAGTCTCATTTCACCTCGGCAGGTGTGTGTGTATGTGTGTGATATAGGTGTGTGTTGTGTTTGGTATTGACTGGTTTTACTAGACGCTTGTAGACTCAGTCCGAGCATTTCTTCACTAAACTGACCTCTTTTTGTGTCTCTCATTTCTTGTCACTGATTCTCAGATACTGCTAGGGAAAACAGTTACTGTTATATCATAAATGGTCGTCTCATGCCATACAGCACAAAGGCCTTGCTAACGAAACATTAGAATCAGTCTTATCGCTTCGAAAACTGGGGACCCGCAATTCATAAATTTTTACCAAAGACTACAGCTGTCATTCACTTCAGTCATGGAAAAGGTTTTTATTTTTTATGATTGGTTAAAGCAGTTTTAAGTAGAATGTTTTTTGGCTGGAAATGGCCACAGGCGAAGCTATGTTTGTGTGTTGTTATATGTTTTGCTTTGCATTTTTGTTGCTTTCATGGTAATTTTTGTTTGTTTCATTTCGTCTGAGCTGCTTCGCTGAGCATTTGTTTATCTGACAGGTTACCTTTTTTTTGTTTCTTTTCTTTTTATGTCGTAACGAGAATGTACACTATTACTGACTTCTTTTGTTGTGAAGAAGAAAGCTGTTGAATTTTTATTTGACTTTTGAAATGCTTTTGAAAGACTGACGATGTTATGCTGTTGAGATGGAGAAGACACGTTGAAGGTGTTTACTCAGTTCATGTCTTGTTTCTCCTAAGAAGGAGGCTGGAAAATGAAGTCACATCTCTCCAACATTTGGGGTAATATTCTGACTTTGCTTGTGTATCGCATACGATAATTGGAGCTGACAAGTTGCATTTCTAAATCTTTTCGAACATTTTTTTTTGTCCTGTGGTATCCCTTTTCCCTTTTCATGCTCTAGCGTTATTTGTGGGTTGCATTTGCAAATATATTTGCATTACCATGTTAAGAAATGTACATATCTATTTCTTGCTTCATTAACTCATCAGTCTCTAAAAGCTTTGTATCCTGGCATATAATTGCAAACTTTATATTTTCATATGAATCAATTTTGTTTGTTTGTTTTTAGTTTTGTGTGTAGTTCTCATTATGTTGGTTAACACAAAATGTCCCCGAATCCTTCAGAAAGTGGCTGACATCACATTTCAAACACACAACAATCATAAACAAAGGCAGTGATTGTGGTATTTATGTTTTCTTTCCCCCCTTTAAATCAAAATAAAATCTTTTTCATTGTCCAGAAGTGCAAAAGAATAGATCTTGTAATTCAAAGAATCAGTTCTCCCATACAAAGCAGGTGGGTGTCACCATCATATCCACTTTTTCTAATCTGGAATAACAGACGAAGGATTTTTTCCCTGTTTTTTGTTTTGTTTTATTTCTTCTTTTGTTTAAGGGTTTTCTTTCTTGTTCTTTTTGTTGAAAGCTATATCGAAGCATTCTATTATAGTGTTATTTAATATGTAAATTGTATTGCTATACTTAAAATAAAATATGAGTTTTGATGTACTTTAAATATATCTCCATGTTGTACGTTGTGTGGAGTGAGTCTAAAATGTTTGAAATCCATTATTTGTATCTGTTTTCTATGGAAGCTTGTCTCCACCACTGAATTTTTTTTTTTTAAGTTTATATCTCACAATTCTGAGACAAAAAGTCAGAATTATTAGATATAAACTCAGAATTGCCAGTTATAAAGTCAGAATTGCAAGATATAAAGTCAGAATTGTGACATAAAATCAGAATTACGAGATATAAAATCAGAATTACAAAATATTGTCATAAACCGCGCCTCTGTGGCTCTCTCCGATCACCACCGGAGGGAACCCTCACCAGAATTCTGATCTCTCTCGGACTGCCTTTCCCACAGTGCCCTGTATCTAGGACTAAACACCAGCAGGTGTTCCTCATTACCTTTGCCCCCAAGTCCCCATGTTTCCTTAGTAGATGTGAAGTCTTGTTTGCTGCTCTCTCCCGTTACCTCCTCTGCCAACACAGGCATTAACATGCCCAGCGCTAATCCTCGTCTGTCGTTGCCACAAAAATTTTGAAAAAAAGGGCTGAACACTGAACTGCAAGAGTCTGGAGTAATTAATGGAGCTCATCCTATCGCCGTCCCTCCTGAGCCTGAAGCCATGCAGATTGGTTACACTCGTCTTACGGAGGAGGAGAGAGAAAAGGAACCATCTCTGTCTCTACTGTGGTCAGTCTTGTCATCTGCGTGCTTCCTGTTCCACCAGACCAAGCACCAAGAAATCTCACAATAAATCTTTTGATTTGATGTATTTCTCTGGGTCAGAGAACTGTGGGTGGAGAATGTAGCTTTTTATTGATTCTGGGGCTGCGGGGAACTTTATTGATGAAACGTTTGCTAAATCCCATGACTTCCCTCTCATTACAAGTGACTCTTGGGTGGCAATGGCAGTGGTAGACGGACGGCCCCTCGGGCCAGGGACTGTGCAACATATCACACAGGAGATAGAACTGCACGCCAGCCTCATGCATACTGAAAGAATCTGTCTCTTTGTTATATCCTTCCCAAACTGTCCTATTATCCTTGGTCTTTTCTGGATCGAGAAACACAACCCTGTCATTTCCTGGACCGAGTAACAGATCACTCAATGGTCAGAGCACTGCCAATTCACCTGCCTAAAAAACCAGGTTCGAGTGGGTCTTCTAACTGTGACGGAACGGGAAAGATCCAGTTCAGAGCCACTTGCTGAATTGCCCAAGGAATATCACAATCTGGCGGTTGCCTTCAGCAAAGAAAAGGCCTCTCGATTGCCTCCTCATCGAACAAGCGATTGTGCCTTTGAACTGCTACCTGGCACTTTGCCCACCAGGGGGCGTGTTTTCCCTCTATCACAAGCAGAGTCTGAAGCCATGAAAGAACAAGGAGCTAGCCAAAGGATTAATTCGCCCATCCATCTTTCCTGCCTCAGCTAGATTTTTCTTCGTAAAGAAGAAGGATGGTGGTCTACATCCCTGCATTGATTACCACAGCTTAAACAACTCAGTCAAGTACAGGTATCCTTTGCCCTTAGTACCTGCTGCCCTAGAATAACTTCGCTTTGCCGCCTTTTTCACCAAACTAGACCTAAGGAGTGCCTATAACTTGAGCCGCATTCGTGAAGGTGACAAATGGAAGACTGCCTTCTCCACCACCACTGGGCACTACGAGTACCTCGTTATGCCCTTCGGCCTTTACAATAGTCCCTCCAACTTCCAGGCATTTATTAATGAAGTGTTAAGAGACATGCTCCACCAATTCCTCATAGTATACATAGATGACATCCTAATTTACTCCGAGAACTATGAATCTCATGTGAAACACATCTGAGCATTACTGCAAAATCTCATTGATCACCAGCTCTATGCCAAGATACAAAAGTGTGAATTCTATGAAACCAAGATCGCTTTCCTGGGCTACATCATCAGCTCAGAGGGGGTAACCATGGATGATCAAAGGGTCCAAGCAGTGGTCAACTGGCCTCAACCCTCTACAGTCAAGGAACTACAACGATTCTCGGGCTTCTAGGTGCTAAAGGAAAAATTCACGTCAGCTCCCATCTTGCATTATCCATATACTAACAGAGAGTTTGTTGTAGAGGTGGATGCCTCCAGCACAGGGGTAGGGGCAGTCCTCTCTCAACACCACGGCAACCCAGCCAAACTGTTTTCATGTGCCTTCTTCTCGCGCAAACTCAACCCTGCTAAGAGAAATTGAAGTTGGAGATTGTGAACTCCTGGCTATGAAGGCAGCTTTTGAGGAGTGGTGGCATTGGCCAAAGGGAGCCAAACATCCTTTCACAATGTTAACTGACCACTGCAACATGGAGTACAGTAAATCAGCTAAATGCCTCAATTAGAACAGGCTAGATGGTCTCTTTTCTTTGAACATTTCGACTTTACTATCACCTACCGTCCAGGCTCCAAGAATGGCAAGGCTGATGCCCTCTCCAGACAGTTTGATTCCTCCTCCACAAACACCATGCCAGAAACCATAGTTCCCACTTCCCTCGTTGTCACCCCAGTACAATGGGACATCATGATGGAAATCACAAAGGCTCAAAATGAGCATTCAGCACCTCAGGGATGACCACTTGACCACATCTTAGGCACTCTGCAAACGTTTCCTCCATTGGCTCCATGACACTCCCAGCTCTAGTCATCCAGGTATAACTGACACATTTCAGCTCACGGCCAATTGCTTCTGGTGGCCCTCTCTCTCAGTAGACACCATCCAGTTTGTGAGCCAATATCCCACGTGCAACATTTCCAAATCCTCCCATCAACAACCAGCAAGGCTCCTCCAACCTTTGCCCATTCCCCAACAGCCATGGTCTCACATAGCTGTGGACTTTGTAACCGACTTACCTGCCTCTCGAACCTACACCACAATCCTCACTGTCATAGATCCCCTGCAGACTAATTCCCCTGGCAAAACTACCTACAGCCTGGGAAACAGCTGAGGTAATACTTGAGCAGGTGTTCCGCTTCTATGGCTTACCTGATGACATTGTGTCAGATCGTGGTCCTCAACTCACATCTAGACAGTGGCATGCATTCTGCTCCCAACTTAACATCAACATAGGTCTGATGTCTGGGTACCATCCCCAGTCTAACGGCCAGGCGGAACGTCTAAAATCAGAAACTCACACGCTTCCTCCATGCATACTGTCATAAAAATCAGAACAATTGGAGTCACTACCTCCTTTTCAATGCATCCTAGGTTTCCAACCACCCATGTTCCACCACCCATGTGCATCTCCAATGAGCTGTTAGGAGTTTGACGGAGCAGGCTGATCATCATCATCGCCGAGACCAGTGCACACACCTGGGCAGTGGGTCTGGTTCTCAACTCGAGATCAACGCCTCTGACTTCCAGCAAAAAGCTCGTGGGTCCCTTCAAGAAAATCAAACAAATAACTCCGGTATCATATCACCTTGAACTGCCAGCTAACTATTGTAATTCTACCACATTTCAAGTATCCCTGCTGAAAACCGCCAGTGAGAGGAGAGAGGGACCAGGACGAGAGCAGAGAGCAAACCCCCTCCTTTGATTATCAATGGCGAGAAGGCCTACCAAGTCAGGGAGATTCTCGACTCCTGACGTTGAGGCCGGATGTTACAATATCTGATCAATTGAAAGGGGTACGGACCTGAGGAAAGATCCTGGGTCAACACCCCCGACATCCTGGACCCCAAACTTACCTCAGACTTTCACCGTAACCACCTGGAGAAATAGGGCCCCAGACCAGTCTCTTCGTATGGTGGGCCTTCGCTTCAGGAACCGCTTGCAGGAGGGGGGCTCTGCCATAAACCATGCCTCTGTGGCTCTTTCCGATCGCCTCAGGAGGGAACCCTCACCAGAAGTCTGATCTCTCTCAGACTGCATTTCCCACAGTACCCTGTATGTAGGACTAATTACCAGCAGATGTTCCTCATTACCTTTGCCCTTTATAAGTCCCCATGTTCCGCTCAGTAGACGTGAAGTCTTATTTGCCCTGGCTACAATTCTGAGGGTTTCTACCTGTAATATTTTACCTCATGTACAATCTTGGACTGTTTCTCTGGACTGTTTACTGCCTGGCCGAACTCCGCCTGACTTTGATTACGATTCTGTTTTGCATTTATTTCCCTGATAATTGTGTATCGACCTTGCCTGTTGACTCTGTATATTGCAAATGGATCCGAACATCTCTGACTCTGCATCACCAATATAAAGTCAGCATTACAAGATATACAGTCAGAATTGTGAGCTATGAAATCTAAGAATTCCGAGATATAAGTTCAGAGTTGTGAAATATAAAGTCAGAATTCTGCAATAAAAAAAGTCAGAATTGTGAGATATAAAGTAAAAATTGCACAATATAATGTCAGAATTGCACAACGTAATGTCAGAATTGCAAGACATAGTCAGTATTTTGCGATTTATAATACGAAATACAAAATCAAAATTACATGATATAAAGTCAGAATTGTGAGATATAAAGTAAGAATTACCAGATATAAAACCAGAACTGCGAGCTATAAAGTAAAAATTGTGAGATATAAAGTGAGAATTGCAAGATAAATTCAGTTTTTCAAGATATATAATGAGAATCGCAAGCTATAAAATCAGAATTACAAGACATATAGTCAGAAATACAAGAGATACAGTCAGAATTGCAAGATTTAAAGTCAGAATTTCAAGATAAAATCATATTTGTGAAAGAATTGTGAGATATATAGTCAGAAATGCAAGATATAAGTTCAGAATTGTGAGATATAAAATCAGAATTGCGAAACAAAAGGTCACAATTGCATCAGAATTGTGGGATATATATAGTCAGAAATGCAAGATATATAGTCAGAAATGTGAGATATAAGATCAGAACTGCAAGATATAAAGTCAGAATTGTGAGATATAAAGTCAGAATTACGAGATTTAAAGTCAGAATTGTGAGATATAAAGTCAGAATTATGAGATTTAAAGTCAGAATTGTGAGATATAAAGTCAGAATTACGAGATTTAAAGTCAGAATTGCAAGATATAGTCAGTATTTTGCAATATATAATGAGAATTACAAGATATAAAGTCAGGATTAAGAGATATAAAATCAGAATTGCAAGATATAAAGTCAGTATTGCAAGAAATAAAGTCAGAATTATGAGACATACAGTATAGTCAGAATTGTGAGATATAAAATCAGAATTATGAGACATAGTCAGAATTACAAGATATAAAATTTCCCTGGAATTCCCTGGATACACAGCAGACTGCTGGGTCTCAATGGCTGGTTGTCTAAGTGGTGCCCGCAAAATAGCATAGGTTTCATAGACA
>JAUMHP010000060.1:4259633-4274004 GCA_032361065.1 Enteromius trimaculatus
TTCTCTCTCTCTCTCTCTCTATATATATATATATATATATGTGTGTGTGTGTGTGTTTTAATGTGAATTAATAAAATGTTATCTGTTTATACAGTTTATTTCTCTTTAAGAGACTTAAATTAAACCGCTCAATTCATACAGATTCATTTAACAATGCCTTCAGGACATTATGGATCTTCAAAGTTTTGGTAACCTAGACTTTAAAGTATCCCTATCATCCTAATCCTCATAGGTTTCTTAAAGAAATAGTTCACCCAAAAATTACAATTACCCCATAGTTTACTCACCCCCAAGCCATGCTAGGTGTACATGACTTTCTTCTTTTAGACGAACACAGTCAGATTTTTTACCCTGGCCCTTCCAAGCTTGGTAATGCTGGTGGATAGTGGCCATTATTTTGAAGCTCTGTAATCGGACATAACTACAAACATTTTCGCAGAAAAGAAACCCCCATCAATCTGCTTCAGAGGACAGGAAATAACCCCACGAAGGTGTGTAGGTTAGTTTTATGAAGCAGTAGTTGCAAAGATATATCCGGTTTACAGAACTTGAAAATAAAACAGTGGCCACCATCCACCAGGATTACCAAACTTGGAAGAGCCAGGATACATTTATAAAAATCTCTGACTGTGTTCGTCTGAAAGAACAACGTCAAATACATCTAGAGACTTATGAGTTTGGAACGACTTGGAATGATGGATTTTAATTTTTAACTTAAAACTTCGGCTTGAACCAAAAGGAACACACTTTCATTATGGTGACGAGTTTTACACGAGAAACCAGTACTCTATTTTTTAACATGACTAATACACCATTTGATATATTTGTATGTCTATCTAGGCACCTGAAGGAGAGTCTCAGCCTATGACAGAGGTTGATCTGTTCATTTCCACACAGAGAATCAAAGTACTGAGTGCTGACACACAGGTTAGACAAAAGCCAGACCTGGCAGTCCTCCTTGTGTTCTGTGAGAGCTGTGTTCTCTCAAGTGTGACTGCTTTCTCTCGTGCTTCCAGGAGGCCATGATGGACCATGCTCTGCAAATGATTTCCTACATCGCAGACATTGGGAACATTGTAGTTCTGATGGCCCGTAGGAAACCAGCCAAATGCAAATCAGCAGACTCCATAGCTAGCTCTGCAGCGCCGCTGAAGAAGTGCTGGATGATCTGCCACGTGTTTTCTTCAGAGGATGTGAGTGTTCTCTGTGTGACTCACTTAGCAGTGGATAGACTAAACATGTTGCATTGTCAATTAGGTGATTTGTTAAGCTTCTATCAATCTACCTTTTGAGGTATTATTTGATCTAGGTCTCATAGTTTTTTACTCTTATTTGCGTCTTCTTAAGGCTCAGACCATCGCCCAGGCCATCGGTCAGGCTTTTGGAGTTGCGTATCAGCAGTTTCTGTACACTAACGGAATAAAAGCTAGCGATCTGAGGCCAGGAGAGTACAGCGATTACCTCGGCACTCAAGAACTTTATAATGGAGACCTGGTTCACTTTTCTCGCTCTGAAAACATCCGAGAGGTGAGGATGTCTTCCTCTCTATGCGTGTCTGTGCCGAAAGTAGTTGCTTTCAGTGCTATTTTTGTTTGCAGGTGTGCATATCAAAAAAGCCCGGAGAGATATTAGGACTCGCAATCGTGGAGTCTGGCTGGGGCTCCATCTTGCCGACTGTGGTAGTAGCCAATCTGCTGCACGGCGGCCCTGCAGAACGTTCTGGGGAGCTGAGCATTGGCGACCGAATCATGTCTGTTAATGGCACCAGTCTGGTGGGCCTCCCCATCGCCACATGCCAAAGTATCATACGAGTAAGACCAACCAGAAACTAACATTAAACGATTAGTTCACTTTCAGATCATTTCCTGATCATTTACTCACCCCCGTGTCACCCAATGTGTCGATGCATTGCTTTATTCAGTCGAAAGGAAATTAACGTTTCTGATGAAAGCATGCCAGGATTGAGTGGATTCCAAACAGTTGAAGGTCTAATTTACAGTTTCAGTGCCGCTTCAAAAGGCTGTAAATGATACCAGATGAAGAATAAGGGTCCTATCTTGTGAAACAATCGGTCATTTAAAAAAAAAAAAAAAAAAAAATCTATATGCTGTATAAACACAAAAGCCCGCCTTTGCTCTGCGACGTGCGTAATATGTGTTGAAAAGATACAGAGTCAGTGTTTACAAGCAGAAGGATTGTTCGAAAGTTGTTGAATATTCAGCTGTGTTGGTGTTTAATGGTCAAATTGTGACGTTTCATGGTACTTCTGGTCAAGAGTGACCCTTTCAGAGTATATCACTGAACAAAGCAAAGCGAGCATTTGTGTTCATAAAGCATCATAAATTTATTTTTTAATGGGAGATCGTTTCCCTAGTTAGGACCCTTATGCATCGTCTGGTCATTTACATCCCTTTGAAGCTGTACTGGAACAAATTTTGACCTTCTGCCGTTTAAGAGTCTGTTGAAGTGAACTCAATCCTGGCGTATTTTCATCAAAAATCTTCATTTCTTTTCAACTGAAGAAATAAATACATCTTGGTTGACATGGGGGTGAGTAAATTATCAGGAAATTTTGAAAGTGAACTAATCCTTCAACGGGTTACTGAAAGTTTGTCATTAATCACTCACCCTCATGTCGCTCCAAAGCTTCGTTTTCGGAGCACTCTTAGGAGGCTTGTTACTGTCCCATTGACCACCAAGTAATGAACACTTTAAAAGTGCAGAGAAGTATTAGAGAAATCGTCAGAATAGTCTATCTGCCTTCAGTGGTTCAACCGTAACGTTATGAAACTAGGAGAATACTTTTTGTATGGAAATAAAACACAAAAAATGACTTCATTTAAAAATGTGTAAGGCTCTTCTGTGTCATCTGTGATGCAAGGATCCACTTTCTAAGTGTATTTATTTTATTTTGCGTCCAGTGGATACTCTTTATAATGGAGCTACGGTGATACTACAGTGCTGAACTGTTGAATAAAGTATTCTCGTCACTTCACAACATTGAGGTTGAACCGCTGATGACAGAAGCTTTTCTGGACCTTCATGGTGTCATTTGTTTGGCAGTCAATGGGACAGTCACAAACCTCCTGGTATTCATCTAAAATATCTTAAAATTGTGTCCCAAAGATGAAGCTTTTACAGGTTTGGAACGACATGAGGAATTAACGACTGAATGTTCATCATGCCAAAATGTGGATTTATCTTATTCTCTAGGATTTAAAGAACCTTTCGATAATAAAGCTCAGCATCGTTCACTGTCCCCCTGTCACCAATGCGATCATCAGACGTCCAGACCCCAAGTATCAGCTGGGCTTCAGCGTGGAAGATGGGATCGTAAGCTGCTGTTTACTACTATTTTATGTTTGTAAAACCGCTCTGAGCGTCTTGACATTCAGTGGGATTTCTGCAACAGATCTGCAGTTTAATGCGGGGTGGAATCGCTGAGCGGGGCGGCATTCGAGTTGGTCATCGTATCATTGAGATCAATGGACAGAGTGTGGTAGCTACACCTCACGAGAAGATCATCCAGATCCTGTCCAATGCTGTAGGAGAGGTAAGAGGAGTGTACTTGGCTTTAAACGTATTGCTTACTTTATACTATATTAAGAATGCTTTTAAAACTGCTTGAAATTAGATCTGATCGTTCAGACTTTTACACTGATTATTATTATTATTATTATTTAAACCATATATGGATGTGCTTTGGATCTTTTTTTATTTATTTGGTAACACTTTACAATAAGGTGTCGTTAGTTAACATTTAGTTAGTTAACATGAACAAACAATGAACAATACATTTGTTCCAGTATTTATTCATCTTTGTTAACGTTAGTTAATATATAAGGGATAATGTAGTGGCAGCTGGTAGTTATCGCAGAAACAAGCCCACACAGTGTGATCAGGACCTGACGCGAAGCGGAGGATCTTGTATGACGCAGAAGAGGCTTATTTCGCGATAACTACCGGCTGCCTCTACATTATCCCACTTATTATACGGCTACTTACCACATAAGGAAAAAACTGGACATGAATATGAATGTGAAACATTTTATTGGCATATTTGTTTTAAATTAACATTTTCATCCTTCCCTCGAAACGATATAGTATCACGTGACTAACATTCAAACGTTAGTAAGACAATTTATAACATCTACAAATGAATATATAATAACGGATGTATTTTAAATTTTCCATTGTTAATTGTGGTTGTCCAGCGTTTGTCACGAAATCTTTGTTGGCGCGGAGGGATTTAAACACAAGTAGTACTCCTGTCATGTCAGAAAGTGATAAGACTTTTAGTTTTATGGAGGTTGCCATCTTTGATATTAATTGGGTCAGTGTTGCTGTGGTTACTGGTAAGGAAAATGGGTTTAATTTCCATTGCACATTCACTCAGAACTTTCTTTCCTTTTCTTGATTTATTTTTTAGGTAAAATGTATATTTCTCGTACAGACCTATTTATGCTTTATAATGTTTTTTCTCTGGTCGCAAAAGCGTATGATATGAAACAGATGTGATCATGTGAATCTGCGTCTTCTGTTGTTTGCTAGTTTTAGCGTATGTTCAATAAATCCACAGAAAACAAATATTACTATTTTTACCGGGTCACAGGTGCTTATCCTTTCTAATTGAATTCAATTCTAATTTAAAATAATGTTGTCTGTTATTAATCGATGAACGAGCGTCGGTTACGAGAAATAACCGAAATGAATATCCCAAAGACAGCAACACCACTGTCAAAAAAAGGGCCCTGTCAACATATCCCATGTGAAATCAGCTGGTTCAACCATAATTTAACCAAGCTGCAAGAATACTTTTTGTCTACAAAGAAAACTAAAATATCAACTTTATTCAGCAATGTCATTAAATGTATTACTTTTGGCATTAGTGAGGCGTTACGTTTATTTTCTTTCTACTGATTCTCTTCATACTGGTTCTTGTAGCTTCTTAAGATTAAAGCTGTACCACTGATGGCACATGGACTATTTTAATGATGTGCCTACTATCCTTCTTGGTGTCAGTTGCGTTGTTGTCTATGCAGGATCAGAAAGCTCTCGAATTTCATAAAGTACAGACAAAAAAACAAAACAAAAAGAAGAACAAAGGACTTTTTAGGGTGAACTATCCCTTTAACAAGAAGTGATAACAGACCTGTTTCATGTTGTGACGTGTATGTGAGTGAAACAGATAACCTAAAAATAAAATAAGTGTAGGACAGTGACTTGGTTCTGTTTGTGACGTGAGCATTGCACTCAGAAATGGAGAAATGACTGAGCTTGGGTTCAAACTGATCGAATGAAGTCATCATGCATTACTAGAGGAGAGTCTTATTTACATCCAAAAGATGTAGTTATGACATTGCATTTACATTGTTCTCAATAAGAGCTATAATATGCATTTAGAAAATTGATAGTGTCAACTTTAATAGTCCTAATAATGTTTCTCGTATTTATAACAGATTCATCTGAAGACGATGCCGACATCAACGTACCGTCTCCTGACGGGCCTAGATCAGCCCGTGTTCCTATAGGAGACGGGTCCTCTCGGGTTCTCTCAGTCAAATGCAAATGTGCCGCTGATTTGACTGAAGTGTAGAAAAACTCCTTTCAGCAGGTCTATTAAAGCTAAACAGTGCAAAATTGTATAGAGATCACGGACCTCCATTTTAAAGCTGTTTTAGAGCTGCTTATTTAACTGCTGGTGTGTGTTCATTTGTTTTTGCTCTTGCTGCTGAGCCAAGGTGCCTGAAGACAAGCCTTGTGTTTAAATGACTATGCATCAGAATCCACTTTTAAAATGATTCTCGAATCGTCTTGAGCATTCAGTCTCAAGCGTCCAGCACTTCTGTAATATCACAGTACAGATTTGATGTTCAGTGTTTTTAAATGGTTTACATGCTCTTTACAGAGCTCAAAAAATTAGTGCCTGTAAAAAATAAATGGACCTATTCCTGGGTTTGTTTTTAGCTGTAGAGAGAGGTATATTTTAATAACTGCTGCAATGGATGCTTATTAAAGATAGTATATAAAGACTGTTTCCCTTGTCTTGTGTGTTTAATTAAAGTAGTACACTTATATAATAAATACATATTTATATATATATATATATATAAGGGTGATTCTATAACTGTCTATAAAAGTCTGTTGCCGTTAAACTCTGTTACTGAGGTAGAGTAACGCCGCTGACAACAGAACTGACAATTTAATACATTTTTTTCCAAAAACTCCACTTGCTGGCATAAATGTGAAGAACACATGACACTAATGAAAACATAATTAAAAGACATTTAGATGGTAATAAATTCTGCTTTCCTTTTGATACCTTGGTAACGGAGTTGATGTTCTTTAAATAACTCTTGGTGTAAGTTTTTAGATTAAAATATTTTCTCAGAGAGAGCACAGGTACTTTTCAGTGCTTCGGATCTTAAAAGGTGAGTGAAAGTGACATCATTTCCTGTAACTGATGATTCCACTAATTTAAAGACAAAGTCTGGTTATATTATTATATTGTTAGGGACAGTAACATCCTGTTTAATATGCACAATTTGTAAGGAATAATAATAATAAATAAATTCAAATAATAAAAATTATAAACATTTGAAAGAAACGCAGAAAAATAATCACTTCGGACACCAAATAATCCAGCAATTATAGAATCAACCATATATATAATGTACATATATATATATATATATATATAAGTAATTTCTGACGGGATATATGCAGGATTTTAAATTGTGACGTCCGCACGAGTCATGGCCGGAAATTGCGCAAAGTTTATGTAAAGCCTAAGTGGGCGGGCGTTAAAATGAACACAAAGCAAACGATTGGCTACACGTCCTAAGTGCAGCGCTCTCGATTGGTTGACAGCTCAATGTGGTTTCAGTGTTTTGAATGGAAGCCCCGCCCCTCGCTGTGCTTCCTCGAAGTGATCTTGTAACACCGGTAGCGCGCAGGAAGCCTGCAAACCGTCTACATTCATGAAGCAGTGGGAGTTTTGGATCAAACGAAAGGTAACAACATTGTTCCTGTGATTACTGTGCTTATTTATTATTTATTAATAGCGAACATTAAAGCCACTGTGAATCATTTGATATTATATGGCCTGTGAACCGGTTACCTATTAATGGGGAATTATTATAAGCTACAATTTATGTCATGTCACACTGTAAGGAGAACCAGTGAAATTATTTATATTTTAAGAAAGTGAATTAGGTATTTTAAAGTAATAATAATGAATTGACTTCCACAATGTGTGTTTGTCGATTGTGAAGGTCAGTTATTAACAATTTATAGTTCTGCAGCCCATAATAATTTCTGTCATTAACACTTGTTTTTGGTCTAGACACAAACCCGTGCTGTATTTTCTGTGCACCAGTTTGGGGGGATTTAATTGTCTCAACTCTGTGTAAGCCAATTAGTATAATGAGGATTTCAAGAACAGGAAGTGACAGTCAAATCTGAAGAGATCATGTTTTTGAACTTTCTTCTACTCATCCATTCAGTTAAATGGCCTGCTCACCCCCAAAGGAGCATTTTGTTGTTGTGTTGTAACCAATTACAGAAACTCTAAATTTGAATATTATAGAACTGGAACAGGACATTTTTATAGAATATCTTATCACAAGCTTTCGCCTTCTTTTGAGTTGAATGGCTTTGGCTCGGAGTGAGTAATAGTATATGCCGTTGTATTTGTATGGTGGATCAGTACAGTGTTTTGTTCTTGTTGTAGGTTTCCTCTGTTGCCATGGCTGTGTAGTTTTGTGCCCTCCATCATGGCCTTTGGAACACAGCTCTACCTGTTACTGTGGAAAAACTTCACGTACCGCAGGAGAAACAAGGTTTCCCGCCGCTACACACTTACACACTCTGCAGCGTGTCTACAGTGAGCGATGTAGTAAAACAGGATCAAGTCGTCTTCTTTCTTTTACAGGTCCAACTGATTATTGAACTCTTGTGGCCGCTCTTCCTCTTCCTCATCCTCATCGCTGTCCGGCAATCACACCCACCATATAAACAGAGCCAATGTAAGCGGTGCCCTGTGAGCGAGAGCGTTGCCTTCCCCACTTGGCAGGTGGCAGGAACACAAAGCTGATTAACAGCAGTGAAAATCAGGACATAGCTGAGCCCTGCTGACATTGTTTATGCTAAATCGTGACCTTTTTGATGGCTTGAAGAAATTTTAGTCCTAATGGCAAGGACAAGTGAAATGTTGCATGTTTCCATAATAAGATATCAAAGGTGATATGTGTATTTTTTTCTAGCGCTGTCAGACGATTAATCACACTCTAATTAATTAAAGTTTTTGTTTATATAATATGTGTGTGTACTGTTTATATTTATTACTTGTATATAAAAATATTTACATCTATATATTTATATTCGTATAATTGATATGATGTATAAATATATATAATATAAAAACATAATGTATGCATGTGTGTGTGTATTTACAGTATACACCGTACACACACAGCAAAACTGTTTCTTTTGGATGCGATTACTTGTTTGACAGCGTGCACTAACACTAAAATAGTCATATACCAGCTTGGACGTCATGGGTTGTTTTCAATGGCTTATTATATACACGCCACCAACAACATCCTAACAATCCAATCAGTTCCCAGTCCACAAGAACCTTGTTTGATCCTTTAACTCACATAGTGACAGAAATATGTTCACAATTATGTTTAATTTCTTCGACTTTAAAGCTGCACAAGTGTTTTTGGTCTGGATGATACAACAGTGTTTGTGCACTTTATACTGATTGGTGTATTGGTACAGATGCAGCATCACCCAAAACGTAAGGCTTTTAATACTGATAACATTTTAGAAACAACATATTTGTGCCTTTATCATTATAGCTGTATATAATAAATATGTATATTTTATTATCTGCTTTTCTTTAATATTGAAAAAAAATATACTAGAAAGATGTCTTTGACTGTTTTACTCAAGTGTTATCTTCAGCATCTTGTGCTTGGCGCAGGGTTCTAATGATGCCATGCTATAAATGTGTCTGCCATGCATCTCACAATTTTAAACTCATCTTTAGAAAATATTAAAAAAATGTTTTTGGTAACACATAAGAATAGGTTACACTTGTTAAATAGTAACTATAACAAATCCTCGTTTGCTGCTTGTTAATAGTTAGTGTGGTAGTTGTTAAGTTAGGTAATGTGAGATGTAAAATAAGGTCATGTAGAAAAGGCATAAATGTATGCTTATTATGGGCTAATATTCTAGTGATGTGCATCAATAAGCAACTAATAGGTGTAACCATAAAATAAAGTGGTACCATGTTTTTTAACCTGTTTACTGTCAGTCTTCATACAACTTTTGTCCGTATTCCAAAACGTTTATGAATTACATTTCATTTACAGTAAATTTAAAAAAAAATAGGGGGGGACAGTTAAAAGGTTTATTAAAATGTATTTAAATATCTTTATGCTTGAATATTTCACGTTCACATTAAACGTTGCCGATCTTTTTTTTATTTCAGGTCATTTTCCCAACAAGGCCCTTCCTTCAGCAGGCACGCTGGCATGGGTTCAGGGCATCATCTGCAATGTCAACAACCCCTGCTTTCATCACCCCACAGCAGGAGAATCACCCGGGCGAGTGAGCAACTTTGAAAACTCCATGTGAGATATCTTTCTGTGTTTCAGGCTACATATCGTGACTTTTCTTTCATTTGTCGTTGGCCATTGATGGAGGTTTATTCTCTCGTTCTCAGACTATCTCGACTCTTCGTCGATCTCAGAACTGTCTTGACAATCAGTGGTAACCAGACAGTTCTCTCCAGCCTGCATGACCTGTCACAGGCAATCCAGAGACTCGGGGAACGACCAGAAGCTTGGCCAAGTATGGCATGTTAATCAAACATCTCATTTTAGAAGCTCAAAATCCCATGAGAGATTCAGTATTTAGTTTTTAAGATGAAACATTTTAATATAAGCCTACTGCTTACACTTTGAAAAGCTTCTAACATTTCTGTGTGTTTTGACACACTTGAAGATCTACCAGTAGGAGAGTATCTCAGAGCCAATGAAAGCCTCTCCTCCTTCCTGCGGACAAACACCAGCATCCCCTCAGCCTCTGTCGATCAGTTACTGAGGGCACGACTGAACCTTCAAGTGGTGAGAAAGACATTTTTTAACTGTTTATGACCCTCCTCTGGAAACCTGGATTCTGAACTGGTGTAAAGTCCTAAATGTAGCTTGACAGTGCAAGCCTTGTTTTTAGAGTCAAATATTTACAGTGACGTATGTTTAGTTTGTTTGGTGCTATTGCTCATTTAAAAAACGCTGGTCACTGGGAAGGGGTAGACCTCCACTTTATTTTCTGAAACATAGGATATCACCTTGCAAAGCCAAAGATCCGTTTTTTCTGAGTTTGGTTTTAAGATTTGCAGAAAATGAAACAGCATGCTATTGATGAATTGTTTCATAAAAAAAATTAAAAAAGCATAACCCAGTGAAACGACACACTGCTCTTCAGCAATGTATGCTGGATTTATTTATCTGATTAAACCCACCCTTGCATGCTTTCATTTACCTGCTGCTGTTTTTGAATCTAACACCCACATCCCAAAATACCTGCTCTACATTTCAGATAATCTGTTACATTCCTCGTATATGAGTCATTCCCCGAAACCGGTACGATTTGAGGCCCTCTGAATGTATTTTATCTATTGGGTCACCAAATTCTATTTTTAAAAGCTCTTTGTATTAATTGAAATGTCTCCTTCAATAAGGTTTTCAACATGACACATATTTTATCTAGGGATCCAGATCGGCTGATATGTTTGCGTATCAATTATTACAAATTATCTTTATTATTATTATTATGATGTCCCTCATGGCCTACTAGGAAACTGCACTTGGGATATGAATAATACAATTAGAAAAAAAGTCCATACATTTTGTCATTCTCATAAATATCTATCTGTGCTTTTTTGTTGTTAATGATTTTTTTAAGAAAATGTATGATTATTCATTAAAATCATATGATTTATTTCCATACCTCAGTAAGCGCTCAACGCCGTGACACAAATCATTCTCGCACATAAAACTAAAGAACTGATCTGTACCTGATCTAACAGTAAGTGACATCATATATCTCTTCTGAACAACACTGCGAGCAAACACAGGCAAGTTTCCTCTGATTGTGCAGCTTAACGACTCAACCCTGTTACATCAAATAAAGATAGAAAACTATCACTTGTGGAAATGATGAATGAAATGAATGAAAAGCCTGAGGTGGGAAAATATGGTTTTCTGGAAGTGAAATATGTCATTAATGCTGTGGGGTGTTCAGAAAAGTAATACTTGATCTTTTACTTTAGGTTTACTCATGACTTAGTATAGCTGCTCACTGACTCCCAGAATGAATTGTGGCAAAATAAATTATTAATAATAAATTTGTATTTGCTGTCAGTACCACAACAAAGAGCAAAAAAAGGTTATTGTTACTATTAAAAATTAATACGATTTATTTGTTAGTGTTGTTGTGAATTATTATATTAACCAAATTAAAAGCTTCTGAAGGGGTTTATTAAAAACAATGAAATTGTAAAAGATTATTAATAAACACACAAAAAAATACAATAAAGGAAAAAATATACTTAATTAGAAGATATACTTAAAAGCAACCTATTTATTACCTTTCTTCCCTTGAAACCAAATAACTCTGTTATTTATATAACTATGTTACATTTCTGTGTTAATAGGAAGGAAATTATAACAATATAGAGAAAGTCCTAAGTGGCCAACATTAATCACTATAATGGTGTGGCTTATGTTCTCTCAAATATTTCAGTTGTATTGAAAAATCAGCATTGAAGATAACTTTGTGAAAGAGGGAATTCAACAAGTGAAAGATAAAGAGTGAAAAGTCTATTAAGACTCTTATTTTTGTTATGTTGCGTATTAGCAACATATTAGTGCACTGCTGCCTCTCACTGCTTTATTAATGTCATTGGTTTGTGGCTACTTGAATATTTTAAATAAGTTTCACTCAAAACTAAGTTTTATTTTGCTCGAAAGTTAAAGCTGTAACTTAGTTAAACCTCGTAAGTGTAACAACTAAGTAAAGCTAACTGACTATATCTAAGTGAGGTAAACTATTCAGTTTACAGTGTACTTCTGTTTCAGCACAGCTTTAACACACTCATGCCTCTTTTGTTCTCAAGCTTGCATTATCAGGTGGAGGAATGCGTCTGTCAGACATCGTCTGTAATGCTTCTCTCCTGGGTCGTTACCTCACTGTTGACGAAAGAGATTCTTTCCCCGAACTTCAAAAGGAGCTGTGTGCTGTGCCTTCAGATATTATGCAGAAGGCCGAGCAGATCTTCCTCTCACAGCTGGACTTCAGCAAGATCCTCACGGTTAGTAAGTTAGTGATCCAACCATCCGTGAATATTCTGCGTAGCAGAGGAAGAAACAAAGCTTTTCAAAACAAATCGATTGAACCAGATAGTTATTTTCTGTTTTGAAGTGCTGATTCAGGAAATTGAATGAAATAAATTATATCGGGATGCCTGGAATCAGTGTTAAAAGTACCCCAGACGTATTGTTTTTGTCTTTTTGAAGCATAAAAGCTATGCGAGCTTCGGGTCTTCCAGTGTGTCTCTATGGCGCTGAAACCTAAAGATTTCACCCTCTGTGCAACCAATACTCGGCTGCCATAGGCTCATCTGTGTTTGAGGGGAGGGGCTTACCGATAGGTCATTCAAAGATTTTATATTCAGATTCTGTTTTTCACATTAATTCCTTTCAGAGAGACAGACTGCAGGCGAATGCGGCCGATCTCCGGCTCATCAGTCGGGTTGTTTCCTCTGTATCTCGGGAACTAGCATCAGTTATGGATGACGTAAGCAGTTTTGAGTTCTAGTAATGTCAGGACTCACAATTACTATGACATTGCATAGTGTACATGATACAGTAATTTTAATACACTTCACAATGCAGATACATTAGAGGTCCAATTTCACAATGAATCTGTTTCTTTCTTCTTCCTCAGGTCTCTTCTCTGTCCAGTTTCTCAGAGCTGAACTCAGAGATGAGGCTACTGTCACCTGAAAACCGCTCAGCACTGCCACGCGAGAGCTTTCGTGCCTTCTCCAGAATCTTGTGCGGACACCCAGAGGCTGGGGGAGAGAGAATCCCTTCATTCAACTGGTATGAAGACCAGGACATCAAATCTTTCCTGGGCAGAAATGCATCAGAGGAGGCGGACCTTGAAAAGGACAACAGCACCAGTAAGACGTGTTTATAGCGGTGTAACGATTCACTCGTTCTCGATGCATCAGTTACAAATCCTGCCAGTGCATGTGCATCAACCTTAAACCTGGATCTTTGAATTGTGAATCAGTGAAGGATCTTTTTAAAATGCTAAAAATAAAAAGAATTACAATTCAGTTTTGGTAGCACTATATGTTTTAAAGTTATGTATTGTATATCGTTTGCACCCTCACAGATATGTGCAGCACTCCTTATTTTCTTTCAGTGAATACTGACTGGGAAAAAAACTAAATGTATTAAATATATTTAGTATTTTAAATACAAAAATATTTGGATTAGTTTAATGACTGAAGAAAAACCTGGACTTGTAGGTGCAAAGCTATTTATTGTCAACAGATTGTTCAAAAGGGACCATCAAAATAAAGTGTTACCAAATAATCAAAATATAATTATAATTTAAAAAATGCAGATTCAGACTCGGTTAATAATATTAGTAAACATAAACTAAGAATGAACAATAATTTTACAGCATTTAGTAATCTTAGTTAACGTGAATTTCAGCATTTACTAGCGCATTATTAAAATCATAACATTAGTTAATGCCCTGCGAACAAACATGAACTAACAGTGAAAAACTGTATAACATTAACAAAGATTAATAAATAGAGAAATAAGTGCATTGTTCATTGTTTGTTCATGTTACTGAATATATTAACTAATTCTAACAAATAACCCTTTATTTTTAAAATGTCACTTATCTACTTTGTGCAATAGTTTCTCTACTCAAGGATAAAAGCATGTTCCTGTTTAGTTTAGCTAATTTTGGGCACCATGGAAATTCTACATGTTATAGAAAAAAAGGTAACACTTTATTCTAAGATGTCCATAATACAGAGTAGTTACCTAGTAAGTAATTAGTAGTAGCCATTGTTGATGTAACAGACAGCTGCTGTTAAACATTTGTTACAGACCGAGTCTGTTACACAGCTACTTGTGTAACCAAAAAAAATTGTGTGTTGCAGTCTTTATATAACGTAATTATATATATACATAAGCTACTTAACATAAAGTGTTACAAGATTGTTCCAGACTCGATCTGTAACATATGTGTACCTGCAATTACAGGC
>JAUMHP010000060.1:4284654-4302982 GCA_032361065.1 Enteromius trimaculatus
TAGTTAGGGCAGAACAATGTAGCTCTGGTTAAACAGCTGGATGCTGGGTTGAAATGCAGCTGAAATTGGTCGTGGCTAAACAGGTCTTTAGACAAATGTCAATACAGTATTTTTTCAGAACCTGTGCTTGGCTTATAATTCCATTCAACTTATTTGGCTACTGTAAAATTGGCAAAGGGAATTTCCTACCTGGATGCCGCGGGGATAGTTTTCAATGTGCGTGTTTCTGGTTCTCGTCTGTTTGGGGGTGGGAGGCGCAGACAGAGGGTTGCCTGTCCCGTCGTTTGCATTGTCTTGTTGAGCGTAGCACTGAAAACATTATATTTTACACACTTTATTCTCTTTTTTTTTTCTCTGAATCGTTGAGTTTGTAATGGATACCGAACCGAAAGCCTCGTACCGAACGGTTTAATACGAATACGCGTATCGTTACACATCTAATAATTAGTAATTATGTCTCCACTGGATGCAACAAATGCCTCTTTTGTAATGTGTTTAATAACTTTGGTGTCATAGCGCTGGGACGCAGCATCACGTTATAGTAAGGCGCGTAACATTTCTGCTACATGCTTGCAGTATTCCGCCAATCACAGTGCACTGGATAGCTGACCAATCAGAGCACACCTCACTTTTTAGAATGATGAGCTTTGTACAAACCCGTTTCAGTAGGCAGGGATTTGAGGAGAAACAAAAGTGTACTGTATGTGGAAAAGTTTTTTGCACCTTAATCTGCATAAACACATTGCATTACACCAAATACACAAAGTCATGTTCTTTTTAGCAGCATCATATTACCCAAAATATGATAAGGTCAAAGAGTTTGAATAAATTTTGACCCTTAATTTTTATCAATTTTACTAGAAATTCACTGGGTATGATATGTCAAAGTTTACCTTTTTTTTTTTTTACTATCCTCACTTACATAAATGAACTATAGTGTCCCTCTTCCACTAGTAAAAAAATATCAAAAATGGTCTCAACTGTGACCTCTCTGTTTTATTTTGGACATTTTTTGTCTTTTTTATCAGGTGGCATGCAAAGGAAACTGTCTGTCGCGATTGCTTTCATAGGCGGGTCAAAGGTTGTTGTCTTGGATGAGCCCACAGCGGGTGTGGACCCCTATTCCCGCCGTGGAATTTGGGACCTTCTGCTTAAGTATCGTGAAGGTCTTTTAAAGATTTTGCTATTTGAAAAATGACAACACCTACTGGTTTGTCTGCTTTCATTCTGAATGCCCTTTGGTTTTCAGGCCGCACCATCATTCTTTCCACACATTACATGGATGAGGCTGATCTCCTCGGGGACCGCATTGCAATCATTTCCCAGGGGAAGCTGTGCTGCAATGGAACGCCACTCTTCCTCAAGGCACGTCTTGGGACTGGATACTACCTTACGCTGGTCAAGAGAGAGATGCATAGTACGCCCAGCAGCACCGGCACCGGAAAACTCCCCTTAGCTGCAGTTACCAGGGTGAGATGATCCACATGAGAGCAGATATTCCATTTGCTGTTGAGTACCTTTTTCAGACCTGTAGCTTGTTTGTTCCAAAACAGGGACTTTATTTGTTACAATTTTGCGTTTTCTTCTTGGCTCACTTTTGCTTTCACAAGTCAACATTTTAAAACAAGTCACATGTGAGTCAAATTATCCTCTTACCGATTAAATGCATGTTTCAGGATTCCTGAAATGCCGTTCACTGCAATCGCAAGTCCAATTCTCAAGCTATTTGGCCACAATGACTGCCTCCCTGCATTTCCTATTAAAAGTTATACCGCTTGGTTTATTTTTCTGTTGGGTTAGATTGCTTTCTTAACATGACTGAACAGCTACAAAGTTTGTTTTGAATTGGGGTGAGAACACCTTGTTCAGGTGATCTCAGACGGCTTGCTTTGGTGCAGATCCATTTGTGATGGCCATGTTCACATATGCTTAACTGAACCAAGGGGGGGAAAAGCAGAAAAAACACTAGGTCCCAAAGTAAAAACTCCAAGCAAGCCAAGTTTAAAAATATTCTAACCGTAGTGCAACAGTTATACACTGCTTTCCTCCATAATATTAAAATAATAAAAAGTTATCTGTGTTTCAGGACAGTGATTCTTCAGTAAGTGATGACACAGGACTGGGCAGTGAAGAGAATGGATTTGGTAGGTCCAGATTCGGGTTACAAGGGTTGTTTGCATCACATGTTTTAATGCTGTTTAAATCCAATCCAAATGGTACTATACGCAGTTCTGTCTGTTTCCGTTGTTAGAAGTTGTGAATGGTACCAAAATAGCAAACATACCACACCACTTTGGTACCCTTCTGTTGGGGTACCTAGCACAGCAAAGTAGTGTTGTCACAATAACTATTTTTTTTTGTAATCGGTACCGATACCAGTGAAAATCCACGGTTCTCTGTACCAACTTTGGTAGCAAAGCAAACCACAAAAGCATGCTAATTAAAAAAAAACAAAACACTATTTTTATTAATAAAGTCAAACTATTGGTGCTTTTCCACGGCACGGTACAGTTCACTTTCGGAACAGTACCTGGTACTTTTTTTAGTACCACCTCGGCTGAGATTCCAACCGCACCGTACTATTACCAAAACGTAACATGTACACTCTGTTAAACACTGATTGGCCAAAGAATTGTCACTACCTGCATCATTGAACTTGCACAAGTTATTATTTAAAATTAATAGTGTACCCTTAAGCCAATTACATAATGTTTGGTTATTATGTAAGTTATGTATCGGCTCAAACTTCCGCTGTAAACACAGGTATGCTGTGAAATCAAAACCAATAAAAAACTCCAACTTAATTGCAAGATTACAGCATGACATGGAAATATTCAAGGACTGGAAAAGAAAGCAGACATTGACCTGTCTGTTACTGATCGGTAACAGCTGATGAATTCAACTTTTCCCAAAAACTGTCTGGAGTAGGGCCACAACATCCCCTCTATTTAAAATGTGAACCAAACACTATTCTTGTTTGGTCTTCAGTTGGCAAATGGCAGGAATCCTCTCTACAACAGATCTAATAGCATCCCATGTCTCCATGTCCGGTGTCATTTAGATTACCATAATCTTAACTATCTTCAATTCATTGCATACCGTCTACATCACCGCTCTAATCCCACCCTCTGTTTGTTGATTGGTCCAGCCTAAAGGGTGGCGCTAAACTCAAGAAGTTGATCGGTTGACTAGAATCATCACTTTTTCATGATACAAAATGAATAAAGCTTTTCCTTCACTCGTTCCACTCAGCTGTGCATGGGTGTTGGGCTTATTTACATCAGTGTGCACAAATACAAAAAATATAACAATAGCCGTTTCTCAATAGTCTTGTCTTTTCTTTTGGACTTGTGAACTCCATTCCCCAAATGGCCCTTAGGATCCTGCAGATCTGCAGATCTCCAACTTCAATTAAACTCATGTGCCTGTAGCTTTCAAGTAATCCTGAAAACTTTCTATTAGCTTTTTCACAAAGGTGTTTTCAGGTTTTAAAAATGGATGGCATTAAATTGAATTTAAAAGGAAAGTGGACCTCTAGGGCCTAAGTTGCCCATCCCTGATCTGTGGGCTCTGATACCTTTCTGTTTTAGATGTCGCCGCCGTAATGGCTCTGGCACAGCAGTACATCCCTGATGCTCAGCTGGTGGAGGACATCGGCAGAGAGGCGGTCATCAACTTGCCCCATGCTGCTTCAGAGGACGGCAGTCTCGCCCTCTTTTTGAACAAACTGGACAAACGACAGGGCGAGTTTGGTGTGGTCAGTTATGGATTGTCAGACACCACATTAGAAGAGGTGAGACAGTTCAGAAACAGCATAAGCTTATCATCTACACTGATTCATTTCTACTGTAAAAGGATTTACCCCTCTCTAAAGTTCAAGGTTGTGGTATACAAGTCTGTCGATTGCCAGTCATTTTCCCATTCTGGTGCCAAGAGAGGAAATCCCCCTTAAGTCTTTGTTGGTTCTAACATTAGCTAATAATAAACCGGTACTAAGTAGAGAGCGTCTGTCCTCATGGCTGCTTTTGTAACATTATAAACCTTCTCGCCATGTGGAGGCAGAAGGGGCTTCTCCAGACTGTAATGTTTAGCTTTGCTTATATGTTTTAGATCTTTTTGCGTGTAGCAGATGAAACGGGTGTAGATGCAGACCCTGAGGAGCCAGCAGCATCTCCAGTCCACCAGGGTGCGCCGTCTGAGGACAGAGACTCAGGTAAATTAATACATTGCAACCTGAGATTATCTTACTATAGGGAGATGAGAGGGTCCGTATCATAGATATATGTACCTAGAGACCTCATTAGCGACTGTTTCACTATACCTAAGCCATCCACCATATTTTAGCGATCTTGACTCGATGCAATTCACCATAGGAATCTCTGAATATTCAAAAGATGCCACAATCTGTGTGAACCTACCGTATGGTGAAGGATGTCAAGGTCATTGTTCCAAGATGGCGGCTGCATCTATATGCCTGGAGCAGTCCAATGGGGCATTAAATATCTGTGATCTGTATTACTTACTGTTGGAGAAAGCGTAACTGCTAACTTGAATTGCCTGTGCCCTAATAACCATTAATAATCACATTACATCCTTGACGTCAGTGAGTTTCAGTCAAAGTTGTGTGACATTCAGTTGTTGTTTAGGTGTACTATAGGAATGAATGAAAAGCTGAATCTCACCTGTCACAAAAACTCAGTGACTTCTCTTATAAAACAGCATTTTTTTTTTTCATTGTAAGCTTTAAAAATAGTTGCATCCCAAGACAATGATATGTGATACTAGCATATGCTGTGTAGGTTTAAGATTAAATGGGTTAAAACATGTTTAGAAAGGATAGTATGCAAGTTGGGACGGACCGAAGGCAAACCAAAATGTGAGGTCTGGTTTTGTCAGGAATTTAAAAGATGATTTTTTTTGTTTCGCTCTTCTTTCTGCTTCGCTGGCAGGACGAAAACAGCCAATCAGGAGAGGTACAAAATGAATCCGAACAGACTAGTTATTGTTGACCGCAGTAGCGCAGGTCAGAGCAGCTGTAATAAGAAGTTATTAACCAGAAGGTCTTTCTCTGACACACAGAGGCCCAAGAGACAGAACTGCTGAGTGGGGATGGTCAGGGTGGCAGTGCTCCTCTAACAGGCTGCTTCCTCACATGTCAGCAGCTTCGAGCGCTTTTCACCAAAAGACTGAAGTATGCCATTCGCAGTCGCCGAGGCATTTTTGCTCAGGTAAACAGTACTGATAGACCATTTACTACAATCGTTTTGAAATTATTGACTGATAATTGTGCCTGCTTGACTGATTATGTCAGTTCCAAAATATATCAGCAGCCTTGTCAATGGATGATCATTTAAACTTACCAATTAAATATCATCCAAAGCAAGCAAACAGTTATCAGCTTATCTGTGTCAGCAACGATTTTTAATGCTTTTGGTCAGTAAAAATTCTGTCATCTGAAAGAAATGTATCGAAAAAACAATAGAATCATTTAAATTTAGCAAAAGCATGTGATGTATATAAAAAGTAATGCTGTTCAAAAACAAATGAGTTGTTTTGTTGTTTCGTCTGTTTGTTTTAATAAATAAATACTTTTATTCAGCAAGCTGCAAATTGACAGTTAAGACATTTTGAATGTTACAAAAGATTTTAATACTGAATGGATGCTCTTCTTGGATCATGTGACACTATAGACAGAGCAGGGGCGGAGCCAGACATTATAAATATTCAGGGCTTAGCCTAAATATAGTTGGACTAACGGTGAAATCAGTGAAATAGAATAATAAGACATGTGGGCTGTTACCAAGCAAATTAAATCAACACAAAAGCTGCATCTGAAGTGGCATTTAGATGTATTTATTTTCTTTTTAATTTAATGTTTAATTAATTAATTTAACTGCAGTTACAAATGCATAAATATTGTTTTGATATATTAAATATAAAACATTAAATACTGATATTTGAAATTATTTGAATCATGAAAAAGTCAGAAGGATCGAGATGTGAAATTAAAACTGCCAATAGATGGCAGCAAATCACTCTTAATAAGTGAGTCATTAAAACGGGTGATTCATTCAGAAAAGAAACGGCTTCATGTTGCAACAGTGGCTGTTTGGATTGACATTTGTTGAAAGCAAAAGAGCAAAGATGGGCAATATTATGTCTAAAAGTCTCTTAATGAACTTTTTGTTTATTGAGCTGTTGTAAAAAAAAAAATTAAGAGCACACTGTAATTGTGCGCGTGCACTAGTCTAGACTTCAGGTAATGTATGCGTGCGCTCTGTAGGAGTGTATTGAATGTTTTTTTGCAAAATTCTTGAGTGCAGATTATATATATCGCACATCCCTACTGCTGAGGCATCTCAGATGAGAAGTTCTGAGTGATTGACAGGAGGCGTGTCCATGTAGGACAGCGGTGCGGTAGAGGAGAGAGAGAGAGAGTGCAGCTGATATCATTTAATCGATCCTGCAGGACGTGGAATTAAACAGTTTTTAAAACTATTACCAAACCCAAAAGATTTAGGGCTTTTAAAAAATGCCCCTGGACTGGAGTAATAGCTATAAAAAATTGTATTGTATTTTTGATCAAATAAATGCAGCTTTGTTAAGAGATTTCTTTCAGAAACATTTTAAAACAATGGTTGATGAATGCATTGTGTTTTGCAGATCGTTCTCCCTGCAGTTTTTGTCCTTATCGCTCTGCTCTTCAGTCTCATTGTGCCACCCTTTGGGAAATATCCATCTCTGGAGCTCCAGCCGTGGATGTACGGAGAACAGTTCACCTTCTTCAGGTACATATTCAGGAATAGTGAGGAAAAAAGAAAATCCTTCTGTCACCTGCAGATCACTTATTTTTTCTTTCCGGTGAAGCAATGATGCCCCACAGGATCCAGCCGTACAGGACCTCCTGGATGCCCTGTTGAATCCACCTGGGTTTGGGACCAAATGTATGGAGCCAAGCGGGTAGGATGCCTATGATTGGGAAAACAATAACAGCCAATAAACTAGCCTGTTTAATCAATATAATGTGATGCTTGACTGTGTGCTTTTTCAGAGACACTGACTGTTTAGAGGAAGTTGAAACAAAGTTTGTCCGACCACAGATTCCCTACAGCATGTGGCAGCTCTTTCATAAAGGCAACTGGACTGTAGAGAAGCCGTCCTTGGACTGTGAGTGCAGTACTGAGGATATCCGCAGGATGCTGCCGGACTGCCCCGAGGGAGCAGGGGGAATCCCCCCTCCCCAGGTCTGTAATATATATATATTATTTTATATTTTTTAAAAATAAGTTTTCTATGCTTCAAGTCAGCATTTTTGTGTTTAAGAATACAGTAAAACAATAGTACTGCGAAATATTTTTACAGTTTAAATGAACTATTTTCTACTTTAATATTTAAAAAATTAGATTTTTAGTTTCTACAAACATACCAAAGATATATATTATATTATACTATATATATATATATATATGTCTGTACAGTAAAAAACACATCTAATTATTAACGCACTCATTTTTTAGCTGTCTTTTATATTATTTGGTGTTTTTGTTTTTGGACTAACCACCTTTTCTTCATGTAGATGAAATCAATGACAGGTGATTTACTGCAAAATTTGACTGGTCGCAACATTTCTGACTACCTCATTAAAACATATCCCCAAATTCTGAAGAAAAGGTTTCTCTTTCATTTATTTCTTAAAACACTCAGTAATAAATTAAAATCTATTTTGACAGAAGAAATTTGTCATTTTTCTCTCTCTCACACACAGTTTGAAGACGAAAAAATGGGTAAATGAATTTAGGTGAGCTGATTGCCATCAGAAATCCCAAGATTCAACATTTAATTTCAGTTAGATTTGATGTTCATATCATTTCTGCTTATCTGTCACAGATATGGTGGTTTCTCTCTCGGAGCTAAAAGCTCTCAAGCTGTGGATGAGCCATATAACCTAGAGAAGTCTGTTTTGGCTATCAGAAGACGCTACAACATTGCAGAGGTATGCCACCTAAGTTTTTGACTGGTTAATGTGCCTATCAATGATTTTGGCTCTCTGTATTTATATTTGTTTTGGTATTATGGACCCTTAAATCAAACTTGAATATTCATTCTTGAATAGTAATGAGTTCACAACAATCACAGAAATACATTTTTCAATTAAGGGGTGTTATTATACCTCTTGAATTGATATCCAGGGGCTTTTTTTGCTTTCATAAGAACAATTTCTATAACCTTATACGATTCATCATTTTTGATGTCAAATTCACACACAAGAAAACGCTATAGGGCTGTTACCAAACATATGAAATAAAAAAAGCAATATTAGTGCTGAAGAGGTGACAACTGCATCTGAGTGGTGTTTAGGTGTATTTGTACAAACTGTTTAATGCAACTCAAAGGTGGCATGAAATTATTTGCACTGCACTACACATGAATTAATGTATTAAATTTAATACTGAAATATAAAATCTTTTTGTAATGATTTATGTGCTACTCATAGTCACACAATGGCTCTGTAACTTAGTTTGCAACTATTTCCATAGCTTAATACTAAAACAGACAATATTACGCATTGAAGGTGTACACTCCGCACTTGATATTGTCAGGTTGCCCACTGTAAAAACGACATTGTCATAGACAATACATATCACATTCCCCAGTTGTCACGTAACTTGACTGTTAGTTTTGGACTTTTGTTTTTTTGCAGAATGGCTCGTTAGATCAGCTCCTTCACAGACTACCAGATAGCCTTACGGGACTCACCAGCGAAAATAATGTAAAGGTGAGTAAGACACATGTGAGTGACCTCACTGAAGCTCAACCTTTTCCTCATCTTTTCATTTAGCTGTGACATGCTCTCTCCCTCAGGTCTGGTTTAATAATAAAGGATGGCATGCAATGGCATCGTTTGTGAACATCATGAACAATGCTCTCCTTCGTGCCAACTTGCCACCTGACATGGAAAGACGTAAATATGGAATAACAGCCTACAATCATCCTCTCAACCTCACAAAGGAGCAGCTGACAGAGATGGCCTTGTATGTATTTTTCTGTATGACAGACCAGAGAGCACTAGTTTAGGAGCTGTATAAATTCGAAAAGTATGCATAGGCAGTGTTTCTCTAGAGGGCAAAATGCGAGAATATGCGAGTATAAAAGAAACTATTTAAATGAGGTAAAGATACAAACACAGAAAAAAAAAATTGGAAATACTGTAAATGAATTAAACTGTTTAACAAACTCTAAAAAACTGAAAATGTTCCACTGCTTTTCTTTCTCTGTGGTCTTTGCAGGATGACCACCTCAGTGGATGTTCTGGTGTCCATTTGTGTGATTTTCGCCATGTCGTTTGTTCCTGCCAGCTTTGTCCTTTTCCTTATCGAGGAACGAGTCAGTAAATCAAAACACCTCCAGTTTGTCAGTGGAGTGAAGCCCATCCTGTACTGGACCACCAACTACGTATGGGACATGGTCAGTTCTCTACAAGCTTTAATGTGGCTCTGAAATATCTGGAAATGGTTATTTAAACTGATTTAATGTTTCTTGTTGGGTCGCAGTTGAACTATACAGTACCAGCCACTATGGTGGTTTTCATCTTCATCAGCTTCCAGCAAGAGTCATACGTATCGGAGAAGAATCTGCCCGCACTGGTGCTCTTACTCTTGCTATATGGGTGAGAAATGATTACATCACTGGAGATTTAGTAAAAGAGACTTAGTTAAAGGGTTACTCCACATTGAATGTAGCCTACAGTTTGCTAAATGGACTAGTATCTGTAAACATTATGAATTGTAAACATTAAAATCATGAATCCTGCATGTTCTGCAATTCCATTAATTTAAAGACAACTTATAATTGAGTGAAACATACTTGTTTTTCATACTTTTATTACTTGTGGAAAAACTTGAAATACAATGTTATTAGTAAAGAATGGCATTTATTTTTGCTAAACTTTATTTATAAAAATAGTGTTTTTTGTTGTTTTTTATTACCATACTTTGGTGTTTTGCTTTGTTACTGAAATTGGTACTGAGAACCATGGATTTGCACTGGTATTGGTACTGTGACAACACTACTTGTGAGTAGTACTTAGTGAATACTCCATCTTCCATCAGTTGAAACACTGTAACATTATGTAGCTACGAGAATACTGTTTGTACAAAAATAATGACTTTATTCTACAGTTCGTCTCCTCTGTGTCTCCACTGTAGCATCATTTTGGAAAGTTGCAAACTGTAGCGTGCTGTTTGTTTGTCTCTCTTGCAGTTGGTCTATCACTCCACTCATGTACCCAGCCTCCTTCATCTTCTCCGTCCCTAGCACTGCCTATGTGGTCCTCACCTCCATCAACCTCTTTATTGGCATCAACGGCAGCGTGGCAACCTTTGTCCTGGAGCTTTTTATCGATGAGGTGAGGGATGCAGACCACACAAACGCTAACTGCTCACCATGATTAAGTCTATATTGTCATTGTAACATGTACAATGAAATTAAAGTGCCATCCAATCCGTGCATCACACACGATCAACAAAAACATGGTAAAACACCTAAATTAGTAAAAAAATTAAATAATAAAACACACACAAAGCATACATTATTGCCCCAATTTCTTATTGCACGCAACATTACATTTTAGCAGCAGAGTGATAACTGCTGTAGTATAAAAACTGTCTTTGTTTTAATCACTTAATTTAATCACAAGTGTGTAATTCTTCCAGAGTGAGGAGAGGGCGTCCTATGATCTTCTGAGCAGTTTTAATAATCCTCCGATTTATTTAGAACATGTTTCTGGCTCAACATAAAATAATGATCTATTTAGCTTCACAAAATATAAAAAAATAAATAAAATCTTTTATCTCTTCGTTATTTACTTTTCATGTTGTACTCAGCATTTGAACGAGGTTAACAGGATCCTGAAGAAGGTCTTTCTGATCTTTCCTCACTTCTGTCTGGGTCGGGGTCTCATTGACATGGCCAAGAACCAGGCCATGGCAGACGCATTTCAGCGGCTGGGTAATTTTTATGAAGAGTTCCGTCACTGATAAACAAATATTTCTGAAATACTCATGTGAACAATTTGAATTCATCCTGTCTGTGAATATCAACAGGAACCAAACAGAATCTGGATCCTTTATCCTGGGATTTTGTAGGGAAGAACCTGTTTGCCATGGCAGTGGAAGGAGTAGTGTTTTTCATCTTCACTGTTCTCCTGCAGTATAAATTCTTTGTTAATTTTAGGTATGTTTGAATGTTTGAACACTGTGATATTGAATACATTAACATATGCACAGCTGTGTCGTTGTTCCTAATAATGAAATATTTTGCCTTCAGCCGATGGTCTGGCTTTGCGCTGCCCCCCCTGGGCACAGAGGATGAGGACGTGGCGAGGGAGCGTGGTCGTGTGAAGAGCGGTAGAGCTGTGGGTGACGTTCTCATCCTCAAAGACCTTAGCAAGGTACAGAAGTAGGGATGCACAATTCTTGCTAAAATGTGAAGCACGACTTTTCGCTGCTTTTAACTGCTAGAGCACCAAAGGTTACATAGTGCTGCTTTAAACGCAGGGCAAGGTAAACGTAAGATCCATTAAATTAAAATAGAAGCCCTATGATAAAAAAAGACCAACATTTGAAGTTTCACAAAATACAAAAATGATCATGTATTATGGGTTTTGTTTTCATTATTAATCGTACATCGTACAGAGGTCTAAATGATTGTACAAATACAATAATTATTGTATGTCTGGCTACACTGTAGCGCAGTGCATTCCATGTCCTGTGTGAAAGGGTGTGAGGGCATCACGTGAGGGATAGCGGAATGTGGCCAATGAATGGGAGCAGAAAAGTCATAGAGATTTATGATTGATTGGTGAACTAATAGTGTTATTGTGTGAGTGTGACCAGTAAGGCGTGAATGCAACATGATCTGAATGCAGAGAAATAGTGAATCGCCGCCAGTTAGAAATTAAGATGTTTTTTTTTATTTTTTTTTTTTATAAAATACCACACAAACTGCTGTAAAACATGTTATGCAATTTACTCAAGGGTAAAATACTTACTTTTTGTGTCTGTAGGTATACCAGGCAGGCAGGAAGCCAGCGGTGAATCGTCTTTGCTTGGGCATTCCTCGGGGAGAGGTAACTAGAGTCGCATATCACAGAGCTCTCTTGGAAAGATATACTAGTGCTTAGTTTCTTTGCTGCATGCTTCTTTTCCCATTGAAGTGTTTTGGGCTTCTTGGTGTAAACGGGGCGGGGAAAACCTCCACCTTCCGGATGCTGACAGGAGACACCCGCATCACTTACGGAGAAGCATTTCTTAGCAACCACAGGTTAGACCCTATGCAAAAACATGTGATAACGAAATATTCACACTTACTACTATTGCTACAGTACATCCTGGTAACTAATCACAACTTCCTTACATTAACAAGCATTTGTTTTATTCAGTGTTATTACAGAAATGGAGAAAGTTCATCAGCTGATGGGCTACTGTCCTCAGTTTGACGCCATCAGTGACTTGCTGACGGGACGAGAGCACCTAGAGTTCTACGCTCGCCTCAGAGGAGTGGCAGAGGCTCATGTTGCTAAGGTACAGGATGCTTCAAAAATATTATCATGGTTTATTATTATCATTATTATATTAAAATGCAGCCTGAGCACATCATGCTAAATTTTAGGGCTGGGATGATAAATCAATGCTGGATATTGATTCATGAATCGAGATTAGATTTTAACAGCAGATGGCACTGCATGCTTGTTTTCAAATCCTTTCACACAATTGAACTTAAAATAATCATTCATAAATTTCGAAAAGTTTGAAGCGAAGGCTGTTCACAGTGGCCTGTGTTTACATTAATCTCACACAGTGTTGCCAGATTTAGTGACTTGTCAACTGATCTGCATTTGCCATTATTCTGCATAAAAGCATTCTGAGCTGAGGTGAAATTACACGTCTCGGCCAAACACACAAGCGCTTAGGAGAAATATGCAGGTAAAAACTAGAGTAGACCACCATCTGCTGTTAAAATCTAAACTCAGAATCGATTACAGCGGAGTTATGATGCATTTGGAAAATCTCAGATTTGATCTATAAATCGATTCTGCATCGATTTATCATACCAGTCCTACTAAATATCAAGCATGTTTCATACTAAATTCCTAGCTTGTTTTAAACAGACCGCCAGGGGTTAAAGGAATCGTTAAAGGTGACATATCAATGAAAATCACGAAAATTTTCAGGTTTTAATTGCTCAAATCAGAATATGTGAAACGAGAGCCTTGCAAAGGAATGAACCGCGAGGTTGCCGACCAAGAAAGACTCCATCTCTGAAGAAAAGACACCTCCAAGCTAGAATGAAGTTTGCTTACGACAACCTGTGGAAAAGTGATGCATACTGGAAACATGTCCTGTGGTCAGATGAGACGAAACTAGAGCTTTAAGGCAATTGAGATGTTTGGATAAAGAAGGGATAGGCATTCAACCCCAAGAACAGCGTTCCCACAAACATGGTGGTGGTGGAGGATAATGCTGTGGGGATGTTTCAGTGTGTTTGGTACCGGGAATCTCATCAGAGTTAACGGAAACATGAAAAAGGAAGATTATAAGAAGACAATCTCAGAAAGTCTGCAAGAATAAACTATTATGTTTAAAAATAATTTATAAAATCGTCTTTCTGTTAAACAACACTTGTTTGATTTGTAATGAAATATTTTATAAGGGGCTAATCATTTTTTCTTCAACTGTATAATACATGTTGTAAAAAGTGCCATAAAATTAGCTAAATGTTTACTTGTTAAATGTTTGTTGCATCAGAACACATTTGGTGAAATGCAGTGTTATATCACCTGCTCACCAATGGATCCTCTGCAGTGAATGGAAGTCAGCTGATAAAAATATCACAATAATCCACAAGTAATCCACACCTCTCCAGTCCATCAATTGACCATTTAACAGAAACTTGACAGAAAAGTGATCTGACCAATCATAATGCCCAATCTGCTATTTTGCACAAACAAGCAAGCCAGACAGGAGAGTAGCTGTCGGTAGACTTGGACTTGGGATATGAAACCAGATAACTTTTCATGTTCATTCCTGTTTGTGTTATAACCAGTAAAGAAGATATGATTAGTTCATTCGTGACAGCATTCTGCCACGTCACATTCAATACTTCATCATAATAGCTTATCAGCTGTTTGTACTCTTCTTCTGGTGGCACCTGTTCACTGCAGAGATCCATCAGCCAGGAAGTGATGTAATGTCACATTTCTCCAGTTCTGTTCTGATGAAGAAACAAACTCTTCTAAATCTCTTCTTGGATGGGCACTTCGTCTCTTTTTCTAGTGAATATATATGTATAATTGTATACATAGTTTAAATCCATGGCTTGCTCCACATAATTTGGTAAGTAGGGGTGTGACCCATAGATATATTTGGTTATGTTCAAGCACAGCTTTCTGCCTCAGACGCAGGAGATTTGAGCTGTCACCATAGCCAACATTTGTCTTTGCTAGGTCTTTAATATCGATCTAGAGTTTGGGCCATAAAGGCTTTAGTTACTTTTAGTCATTTTTTACACCTGTACTGTAGGTGGCACAGTGGGGAGTGCAAAAGCTTGGTCTGAGTCAGTATGCTGACCGAGAGGCTGGGGGTTACAGCGGAGGAAACAAGCGCAAACTCTCCACCGCTATTTCCCTCATTGGAGCTGCACCTGTCATCTTCCTGGTATGTTTGCATCACATTAGCGAGGTGGTTTTACTAAATGTTACTGACTTAAAGCTGTATTGTGTTTTTCCAATCTCATCTGTGATTTTCAGGATGAGCCAACAACTGGGATGGACCCAAAGGCCAAGCGCTTCCTCTGGAACTGCATCCTAAGCGTGATCAAAGAGGGACGATCTGTCGTTCTCACCTCCCACAGGTAGAGGAAACTTCTAGTTTCATGCAGGTAGCCACAATGGAAAAAGCGTTAAGCGTGAGTGATTTACATGTTAGGTCAATGCAAAGATGTGATTAGACATAATGCTGTGCGATTCGTGCGAATTAAACGGAATGCAACGCTCAAGTTTAAAAATCTGAACTTTGGCGAAAAATTGCGCCGCGTTAACCAATCAGGAGCTTGCTCTAGTAGTGATCTAGTAGTGATTACTAGCAAGCGGAGGCTGAATTCCGAAACTATGGAGGACAAAATCATGGTCACTGTATGTGGAGGAGCTGTATGACAAATCCTCGTACTTTAATAGAAACACGAATAAAAAGGAAATAAATAATAGATTCATTAAACCAAAGTTTGCCTATTAGATGTACCCCAAACAAATTTTACCTCATGTCTAACCACCACAGAGACTGGGAGCGCCTGGCCGAAGCCCCTCCCTTGACGCGAATTTTCACGCGCAATGAAGCGAGTAAAACTCAAAATGTTCAAGTGTCCAATTACGCGTGAATAGCACGCAAGCCGCGTCTGGTGTGAACGTACCATTAGACTGGAAGAGACCATCTGACCGATATGTACAGTGACTGATATAACTAGGTTCAACCATCTTAGAGTCAAAGTTATCATTTGCACATGTTTTGCTTTGCTAATTTACACGTTCAAGCTATTTCAGACCATTCAGAGGAAGAAGTTGAATCGAGACTCACGCGCTGTTGCTGTGCACACACCCAAAGCACATAGACAAAGAGAGATAAACACAAAGTTATGTGAAAATACCCGCTTTGGCAAGTATTCTGGTAAACACAGTAGGTTATGTCCATGTCTTAAGTTAACTCTAAGAAAGTAACCGAATGTGTGTCAGTATTAGACCTGTGCATTTAGTCTTAAAGATATAGCAGCCTAGAAATACCTACTTCTGTCTGGTCTGCTAATCAAGCAACACAGCTTTAACAAAGATTCATCTGTGTTTTACTTATGTAGTAAGATTTTGTGCTGTATTACACTTAATTATTACATGTCTGCACCTGAATACTGTTGTCACTATCATTTTATGTTGTAGGTTGTTCATATACACTTGTAATTTGTGCAGTTGTTGTTGTATTACTGACTTTAGCAGGTATACTAGTAGTTTCTGCTGGGGTATATAAATCCTTAAAGTAAGCTTTTTAGTAATAAATGAATTTTTTGCTGATCCGAAAAATTATCTGATCTGTTATCCAAACCTTAAGTTTTGTGATCCGTTACACCACTAAAGATGTTCAGGTCTAGCCTCTGTGTGTTCTGAATTTCTCTGCTGCTATGGTGGTTCTGCTGTCTTTGCAGTATGGAGGAGTGTGAGGCGCTCTGCACCCGAATGGCCATCATGGTGAACGGCAGGTTCCAGTGTCTGGGTTCAGTTCAGCACCTGAAGAACAGGTAATTATGTATACTGTATATTACATACTGCTTTAAACAGGATGTGAAGCAGTATAAAATATAAAAAAAATTTAAACTGTAGAATACCTCTCATTTGTTATATGACCTCTCTGTATTGCATATTTAATATCATGTCAGAAATAAATAATTAATTGTAGTCCCGATCGCAAAATTAGAGTGAAAACCATTTTTTAAAAAAGGCAATAAGTTAAAATTACAAGATGTAGTACATAAACAATATTTTACTTTTATTGCAAAATATGCAAAAGACTGGCTGTCTAAGGTTGGTGGGTAGGTGCTAGAGTGATCGTTTGGCACAATTATTTTGGCTGAATTTTTTTTTTTGAGAATTTTTTCAGAATTCAGCAGCAGGTCAGTTCCCATATGCAGAAAATTAATAGGATTTGTTTTACTTCTGGTACCCAGCTGAGAGTTTATTGCCCTAATAGGATGAAGAATTGTGTGCTCTGGTTGTAAAATGCATATTTAACAGAAAATGTAGTGTATTCTGCCAAACTGTTGTAAGTAGTATGCAAGTCCTAATATATGACAATAAATGTTTTAATTTCCACTGTTTTTATCTTCTAGGTTTGGAGATGGTTACACAATAATCCTTCGTTTGTCCACCCCATCTACAGAACCATGTCCGGTGGACACCTTCATCCAGAGCGCCTTCCCTGGCATCCAGCTGAAGGAGAGACATCAGAATGTCCTTCAATACCAGCTGCCATCACAAGCCTGTTCACTCGCTTGTGTCTTTGAGGTTCTGTCAAACAGTTATGAGGAGCTGGGAATAGCTGACTACTCAGTGTCACAGACTACACTGGATCAAGTAAGAGAACAGTTGCAATGACAATTGTGTACTGCCTTGCTGTCTATATAGACCGTTTCATCAGACGCACACGCCTGGTCCGAAGTTAACATCCGGTCTGTGTTTGTGGTTAGCATACTATGGTGGCAAGTTCCATCGTTACCAGCACAGTTCAAAGATTCGGTGTTTCCCAAATACACAATTCAAACACGCATTCGCAGTCAACTTCACAAATGTATATGGTTTGAACTACAGCTTTGGACCTGTGGTTGGACCATAGTTTCTTGTTAGTAAAATATGGGCTTTAATAAACATGCTTTTAGGCACAAGAAGCAAACTAACATGCATTACTATCTTTATCTTACATTCTATCTAAATATAAAATGCATTTTTAATTACGTATTTTTACACGTAATTGTAATTCTAAATGCTGTTTTTGAATAGTGTGCATGTGCATAAATGGTTAAGGAACCTCGGAGTATGACGTAAGAGGGAACCCGCAATTATTCAAAGATCAAATAAAGCAAAACGACAGTGAACAAAAACAATAAATTAGTGAATACGTGTCAAGTTCAATGCAGCAGCATCTTGGATATCTTTAATCAGTTAAATAGCGTAAGTCATTCCTCCACCACAAGCGTGTGACGTCATTAAAACTGGCCCTATGTTGTTGAACTGATGTGGTTCAAACGACGGAGATGCGACCATGTTCAGGAAACAGTCGTGTGTAGCTAGTTCGTTTCCAAAACAATGCATCGTACTATGGTAGTTTATCAGCGTGTTACATCGTTGTTTGGGAAACGCACCCCTGGTTAGTGCCGCCGGCTACAAGCACAAGCTAATGATGAGTAATGAAGTTGGTCTCAGGTTATTGTTTTGTGGGATGTGTTTTTCATACATTTATTTATTTGTGGCCACCCGCCATGATATCAAAATCTTCCTAAAGTCTTCGTGAATAAAAATGAGCACGTAATGCACGTTTAAAAATCTTTATCTAAAGATTGTCTTTAGAAAATGTCATGTTCATTTCATCCTGCATGTAAGGCGCCATTTGTAAGCTCAGAGCTGCTTTCAAGAGTATCTGGCTGCAGCCACTGTGGAGCTCCACAGTAGGCGGAAACACGTCACCTCCACCTATAATTTCCCACTGATTTTAGGCATATATTTTGGGTATGGGTA
>JAUMHP010000060.1:4342955-4356808 GCA_032361065.1 Enteromius trimaculatus
CACACACATATATATATATATATATATATATATATATATATATTACACACACATACATTTACCATGTGTGTTAATTAAGGGCTAAACTTCTAGTCACTGTAAGCCTTTCAAATAATTGTTCAGAGTCTCTTCTGAAAGAGACTTTGAGCGGGAAACGCTTGAAAGATCTTATAATCGCCATTCACTTCATTGATCCTCAACTTTCCCGCCGGAACAGCCACGCACGCTGTCAAAGGCTCGTGCACTCCCGCGATTTCACGCTTCCCTTTTACAGCGTGCGTGCACACACGCGCTCCAGCTGTTTGAGCGCGCACCTCTATTGTTTCCCAGCAAAGGAGGATCAGGCTAATTTAAACTTTCCCTATTGACCCGTCAGCCGCGTTCTGATTGGCTCAAAAGTGTGGGAAAGAGAAGACACGCAGGATCAGGGCGCATATAAGGACACACTTTAGGGCAAGAAGAAACACAGAGATCAAGTGACAGCACACAAACTGCAAAAAGAATGGCGCCTACTGTTTGCAAACTTACCCAGGCCGGAAAGGATAAAACTAAAGTAAGTATTTAGCTATTTTAGATTTTATTTTTTACGTTTATTTCTTTTACATCTCTGCTGGAGTGTTTACTCACGCATTCTAACCAAACCTTTAACCTTTTTCCAGATGAGGAAACCAGTGGTGGAGAAGATGCGCAGAGATCGTATAAACAGATGCATCGAACAGCTAAAAGTTCTGCTGAAAGCTGAGATAAAAGCCAGCCAGCCCTGCTCTAAGCTAGAGAAGGCTGACGTTCTGGAAATGACTGTCATTTACCTGAAGAACAGCATCTGGCCGCGTGCGTCGTCGTCTCCGAGTGCGGACGAGCATGCGCAAAGCTACGCCGACGGGTTCTCGAGGTGTATAGAGGAGACGGCGCGATTCCTGTCGCTTCACAACCAGCAACAGATCAGCAAGCCTGTTTTAATGGGACACTTTGACGGAGCCAAAGTAAACTCGCAAGACAGCTGTCAGATCGCGTCAAAGAGCACCGGAGCGCATGCGCTTTGGAGACCCTGGTGATCCTCACAGCATCCGTATGAAGACTTACACAGAGAACGGACTGTTTTCTCGAAGAGACACATCATTTTTATAAAATGTCGATGTAGACAGCAGCTGTCATGACGCAGAGAATGTACCAGTCTACCCCATGCCTAAGTCTGAGAGCACACATTTATTGCTTTACTTCACTTGTGTGGAGATTAACTTTGTTTACATGTTGTAAAAAATGAGTACTGCTTCACCTCGTGTTTCTGGTGAAAATAATCTCTTTAATGAGATTTGTAACCTTTAGAGGTGTTACATCTGTCATATTGATGGAATATGTAAAATATCTCATGTTGAGTTCGAGAGAAAAATAAACTAAAATGAAACCCATTTCTGTTTAAGTTTTTTATTATTAATATTGTGTTTTTATTAATTGGGAAAAACCTGTAAATTAAGGCTAATTGAAATTATTTGTTATTGCTTTGTTTTGTATTTATTACTAATGAAGTCTTAACTTGTATTGATTTTAACCAAATATTTAATTTATAGAACCACATAAATATTAACCAAAGATAAAATATTAATCACAACTCCTATTAAATGCACCACATTTAATAGTTTGCTGGTTATACCTGTACTACTATATTTATACCTATAATATATGGCACTACTTTAATTCAGTTAACATCCTTAATAGCTTTATTGAATCATGCTGAAATTTTTTCTGCTAAATTAATATTCAATAAGGATATAATCTGCATGCATAAAAAGCAATATTTAAAAAAAATTCCAACGCAAACTGATTTTGATTCTGAGGAGTCCTTCATTTTTTCGATTCTACAAACAGCACACTTCTTTGTCTACTGCAACAGAATTATTCACACTTGGGTTTTCTCATGATTGAGGACAGCCCCTATAAAGAAAGAGGAACTGGCTGCATGAGAGAGGACAGAGGATGGGTTCTCAGGCCCTCACATCGTCCTCTTGGATTTATTGTGTGTTAAGAAGTGTGCCTTCACGGCCGTATGGCCATAAAGTGTCTGTCTGAAGTGTGCCTTTGAGCTGCTTTGATGTCAGTCATATAAGAGCCCACAAAATGTGTTACTGTGGGAATCAGGATCCAGAGGTGACTCAGCACAAATAAAACTCTGCTTGCACAAACAGCTTACTTTCAGCATGTAAAGGAATCGTTCATCCGAAATTCTGTCTTCAAAAATAGATATTCCATGTTAATAAAGACAAATAAATCCATCCTCCACACCAAGTGTTTATTGAGGCACAGTAAGTTGTTCGATTGCACTGCCAGTGAAGGATATCTGGACCTTTTTTTTGATACCTTCCAAACTGAACACACTTGTATCATGTTAGCCTTCACACTTGTCTCTAAATTCTATTAGAATGCTACAGATTTAAATTAGAATGTCACATGTAATTCTAATCATTTAAATAAGACCATCACATCAGTATAAATCTAACAGGAGCATTGACATGGATGTTTCCTTCCACAATTATAAAAAGATAGAAATCTGCTGTCTTGATATGCTGAAAGAAAAAGATCACAGAGCACAAGATAACAGATTAAAGTCGACGCTTTTCAGTGCAACTCTTGATTCCTCGTATTAATGATCCAGTGATATCTGAAGGCTGGACGGACATCAGAGGCTCAAGTTCTTTGAGTACATTCACACTAGCTGGAGCCGTCGCTGCCGGTTGTTAAAGGCTTCACCAGCAGAGGGCAGCTTTCTAACGGACGCGTTTTCAGGATAATTGAGAAGGGGACTGATTGCTTTATTGAGTCTCAATGGAGGGATTTAGGGAAGGAAAGCATTTGGTTTATGATCTCTTAGCCCATGTAGGGGTATTTCCATTCTGTAAGAGGTACGTGTGTTTGCTTGACGACCTGTGGGGATGTCCATCGGAGGACATAGTGTGGGCCGCCGGGCTTGTCATTGGTGCCTGGGAAAATAGTGAAAAAATTAATTCTTCAGGCATGAAATATACTTGTTTTTGATTCACCGATTTTGACTTACTTTTCACTTTTTTAATTAATTACTTTTTTAAATTATTAATTTATTTCAAATATTTTTCAGTTAAGAATGTAAAAAATATTTTTATATAAATATTACTGGAAATTAATTAATTAATGCAAATCAATGGACAAGTCAATATTATGTTTCCTGTTAAAACTCCAATTTAACTTGTAATATAACAATTTTTAACCTTAAATAAAAAAAAAAAAATACATTTGTTTTTGGTAAGTAAAGTATATGTTTGAGCATATATTTATGTTATATCCACTGATATGGACTCGCACTTATATTTAAATTGCATATTATTTTGTGTTATTAAGCAAAAACCTGTTCATTGAGCTAAAATTACTTTTCTATCTGTTTTCTTTTGGCCAAACATTTAAAAGTTGTATTTCAATATTTATTTTTGACCCAGAAATCAGATTTTGTCAAAGACTGTGTCTGGAGTCTAATTGAAAATGGGTCGTTCTGGTTTGATTTACCTGATGCTCTGGCGCCACCAAATGGCTGCTGGGCCACAACGGATCCTGTCGATTTATCGTTGACATAATAATTTCCAGCAGCATTTCTTAGAGTTTTCCCTGCTTCATCAATAACAGCCCTGAAACAAGCAATCACATTAGAGTTATAAGTTATAACTCTATAAGTTATAAGTCTAATACCGAAATATGAGTGACTGGAAATCCAAGCTGGGAATGTGCTGATCTGAGTTGTTTAATGGATATCACTACACACTAACTTAATCTAACTCAGCAGCTGATAGTGAACATGATGAAATGGTGCTGCACTCACTTATCCTGGGAAAAGATGGCCCCTGTCAGGGCATAGGGAGAAGTGTTGTCTATTAAGTGCAGGACCTTCTTGTAGTCATTTTCAGGGTAAACGTAAACTGTCAGGATAGGCCCGAAGATCTCCTAAAAAAGCAAAGACATTTAACAATCACTGATTCTGACTTACAGTTCTCTGGAAGATTATGGAAAAGGAAACGGACTTTTATCAAATAATTCACTTATTTTTTAGAAGTGCAAGATTTAATATAATAACAAAAATAGAAAGAAAGATGTAAGAAAGATGAGATGCAAACTAATTTCATAGGAAAAAAGTCATAGTTTCAAAATGTAAACAGATTTTACAAATAAAATGTCAGAATTGCGAAATGTGAACTCATGTGAAAAACAAGATAAAAGATGCAATGAAATTTTGCCATTTTTATTTTATTTAAAGGAAATAAAGGAGTCATAAAAAGGCAATTTTCCACAAGCTTATATGATTCTTTAGGGTCTTAATTCTTTAGGGTTGTAATATAGTTTGTTTTAAAATTTCTCAAAGATCATTTTCCCTTCAAAAACAGCTCTTTAGAAATCACTCTGTTCTGTGTACTTCCCCTTTAAATCTTCACTAGCCCCGCTGACTCCGCCCCTCTCTTCCGAGGCGCTCTCATGGATCTTTTATTTAGCCGTATTCATTGTGAAACTTGCTAATTAGCACATTATTAGGAAAGGTGATTTGCAAAGATTCATTAAAAGACATACTTCTGTAAGTGAGGCTGGATCATGAATGATTATCACGAACATAAACGCAGTTGATCAAGGGGGCGTTTCCTTCAGAACCAAACGTAACGTTAATCCTCTGCGTCTTCAGTCACTCAGAAGTATATATATATATATATATATAATGTATATTTACTCTTTTTTCATAAATAAATAAATTCTATAATTCTTCGTCTGTTAAACAATGCGAGTGCACAAAAGTCTGAGGCCACTAGTATTTTCACAAACAAAAAATGGTTTTAAGTCAGTTATTTCTATGTTTTGTGGTAGCGTGTCAGTTGGAAATATCAGTTTACATTTCCAAACATTACTTTTGTCATTAATTGTAATTCACGAGTTCCCACTTCCTCGTTCACGATAATAAAAATAATAATAGGCATGTTTGGCGTACTGTCCGGGGAGCAGGCAGAGACCCCGGCGGACCCCGAGCCTTATTCAGGTGACTGTGGGGGGTGTCCAGGTCAGCTGAGACCATACATTTGTGAAGATAAATGAGGTTAAATGGAACTGAACCAAAGTCCATCCATTCACTGCTCTGAGCCTCTCTAAGTGTGTGTGTGTGTGTGTGTGTGTGTATCCAATCCTGAATGGGTTAAGAACAAATAAACATGTCAGCCATTGTGCAATTTCGCATGCAACAATTTGTATACCTCATTCATGATTTTCTCTTGTGGGTCGGTGGTTTCAATGATGGTGGGTTCTATGAAATATCCTTTTGTATTATCACAGCTTCCTCCAGCGATGATCTTCAGATGTGGAGAGGTTTTGGCATGTTCCAGCCATCCCTTGTTCCTGGAGAAGGACTTGAGAAAGACATTGAGAGTGTTTATTACCTCAGGAAGAAGTAAATCAAAAACACATTACTTTTACTTTCTTTGTTATTGGATTAATAGGTTGTTGTTTGTACCTTATCATCAATAACTGCTGAGAAGAAAGTGCTGAAATCTTCAACTGGCTGTGATGTGAAACAGAAACAAAGTCAGGCAACACTTTAGAATAGGCAACACCTGTTAACTTTTCCCTCAATAAATTCTTGATTTGCTGCTTATTAATAGTTAGTAGGTAGTTGTTAAGTTTAGGTATTGGTAGGATTAGGGATGTAGAATAACATTAATATTAGCACTAATAAATGACTAATATTCTAGTAATATGCTAATAAGCAACTAATACATGTAAAATAAATAGTTACCAAAAGTCAAAATGGCAGTAAGTTCAGATACAGTTAAAAATGCTGTTACTGTCCACCACTGCTTGAACTATTTTGCAATTGCAAACTTTTCCACTTACGTCTCCCACTTTGATCTGTTTGTGCACATTCAGGAGTTCCTGTTTGATCTGAGGCCATAGAGAGTCTGGCACGTACATCCGGGAACAGGCCGAACACTTCTGTCCTCCGTACTCAAACGCTGAGCGGATGGTGCCATTCACCACACTACGAACGTCTGCAGACTTGTGCACAAAGTGGAAGTTCTTACCGCCGCATTCTAAAACAAACAAGAGAGGCAAAAGAATTATTTCAATATAAACATACTTTTTATCTATTTCTTTTTTTTTAATTTTAAGTCAAACATTATTATAACTGAATTCTAAATGCCATTGGAACACAAACCTCCGGCAACACGAGGGAAATTCCTGTAGATGTCCAGATTCTGGGCGACCTGCTTCCATAATCGTTTAAAAGTCCTGAAAAAGATATATAAACTTAAGCAGAAACACACTGATGATATAATAATAATAATATTTGTTTGTTGTGGGTCAAATCAGCATTTTAAGGATATATACTAAAGGTGCTGAAAAATTAGTTTTGGATTAATTACATTTGAACATATATTCAAATAGAAATTGTTGAAACATTTCACAATATAACTCACTTAAACAGCCTTGGTGAGCAGAACTGGTAACACTTTAGAATAAGGAACACTTATTGACTGTTTCTTTAACAAAGTCATTCGTAATAGTTACTAGTTACGTCTTACAAATAGTTACATCATTATAAACGTAACTATTTAAATATGTTAAATGAATGAAAAGGACACTTAATAGGAAAAAATATTATTATAAAATATTGTGCACTAATCTACACTATTTTAATGTTTTCTGTGGGACAATGTGAGAGATACCTATCATATTTAGTATATTATTGTAAATATTATCAACTCTCTATGGAGACCTTGGGAACAATATTTTGTTATAGCATCATAACATGATATTATGCTAATTTAGCTTTACATCATCCATTAAGATGAACAGAGCCTATAATAAATGACAGTAACGCTGCAGTTTATTGTGTATTGTTGTAACAGTCATTTGTTTCATTACTAGTAACTGGAAAAAATAACACCGTTAGTAGCACAGTTTATTTATAACGCTGGTTTAGCTATTGGGTTGGATTAGGGATATAGAATAAGGCTTAATTATTACTAACAAGTAGCTAATATTCTAGTAATATGCATGCTAATAAGGAACTAGTTAAGAGATCCTGTCCAAAAACTCTAAACTCTTACAAATTCTAAACATTTGAACTGTAGTGTTGGTTACATTTTAACTTAAAATCCTCTGAGAGGTTACTGTGAGATCAGAGTCAGACAAACTTTAACTCAGACAGAAGGTTATACTAAAGATAAGAGGGTCATGCTTTATTTTAAGGTCCAATTCCCTTTATTGACAAACTATTAACTATGGCTTTTAACAAACTATTAATTTGCTGCTTATTAATAATAGTTAGTAATGTAGGATTTAAAGTAGTTGGTAGAGTAGTAGAATTCTAAAAAGCAACTAGTTAATAGTAAGAATTGGTCACTATACTAAAGTGGTACTGCTAAGAGTAACACAATCACATTTCAAACTTTGTGTGTTTGTAAGCAGAGAAAGAGACGTACGGCACACTGCCGGTGAAGTTAATGCCAGCCAGGTGCTCGGAGGACGTGATGCTGTCTCCAAACACTGGACCATCGGCTGGGACAAACTGGATGATATTGGGTGGCAATCCAGACTCTCTCAGGATCTTATAGACGGTATAGCTGGCAGACATGGCTGTGTCACTGGGTTTCCACAACACCACATTACCCTGAATGCATAACATGAGTGATGAACCAAAAGACTCAAGTGGCACTGCATGTCACATTTAATTGATTTAAAGCAGTAATTCACCCCCAAGAGTAATCCCTATGTGAAAAGAAACATTAAGACATTTTAACCTTAAACTTGCAATAATACAGTCTATAATCCATAATAACACTTTATCCATTACCTGTTATGCTCTCAATAGAAATCTATAATATGCATTATGGGCTCCAGCTGGAAGTTAAAAACGTCAAGATGGATTTTTTTTTCTTCTTACAAACATGTAGCTTTTCTCTTCACAAGAAGTTAATTCATGAACTGGAGTGGTTGATTATGATGTTTTTATCAGCAGTTTGAACTCTCTTTCTTACGGCACCCATTTACTCCAGAGGACCTAGTAGAGAGCTAGTGATGCAATGCCAAATTTTCCAAATCTCTTCCTCAAATACATCTGATGGCCTGGTATATTTTCATTTTTGGGTGAACTATTTCTTCACAATGCTACAATGTTCTTCCACAGGATGCACGCAGTTCTGTTTATTAACCGCTAGAGCACCAAAAGTTACGGACTGCATCTTTAAAATTCAAATCATCAAGAGAAGTTTAATATAGTATCAGTTAGATGATAATTTACTGCTATAGCTAAATTAAACTGATTCATTTATTTAAAATATAAACATAAGTGTGTCTGTTCATCTTACCATGATAGCAGGCGTGCCGGCCAGGTTTCCACCGATCGCTGTGAAGTTAAAAGGCGCGACAGCAGCTACGAAACCCTAAAACATACAAGTCAAGGTAATGCCAAATGAGGACTTGCGCAGTCATCTGATTATTTTGAGAACGCACCTCCAGCCCACGGTACAGCATGGTGTTAGTACTTCCATCGCTGTCCAGCGGCTGCTGCTGTTCCAACTCAACCGCATGTTTGGCATTGAACCTGAAGAAGTCGATGAGTTCTGCAGCAGCGTCAATCTCAGCCTGGACCACAGTCTTACCCTGAGACACGGAAGCAAAGGTGGTTCGTTTAATGGAAGGCCAGCATTAAAGTAGTAACCAGCTCCAAATGTGCAAAGGTGCACCTGTCCGATCATGGTCTTGGCTAGAACTTCTGCTCTTTTGGGTCCACTGATGATGTCAGCAGCTTTGAAGAAGATCTGGGCTCGATCTGCGACGGGTTTAAGATCCCATTCCCTCCGAGCAGCGACCGAGGCCTCGATGGCTTTACTTAATAGCTCCTTAAGACATAGCCAGACAAGGTATGATCAAAACCAACCTCGTTTTAATGCATATTTAAATATTTAGAAAATGGATTTTACAAGTTCGAGTAAACAGTAAAGTACCGTTTAAACATTTGCATGTTAATGTTATAATTTAAAGTGTAACATACTGTACCTTATCAGCATAGCAAAACTTGGAGACTTTGTGAGAGTGGTTGAATGGCTAAAAGGAGATAAAACGATTAAAACTGAATTAAAAACAGTTGAATGATTAATAATAATGAACATTTGTATTGCATTATTTTAATGTAACAATGAAAATAAATAAGTAAATAAATACATAAACAAAAAAAAAAAAAAAAAAAAAAATACAATGCAAGAAATATAATTAAATTAAGAATAAAATATAATCACGTTTTATTGATTTGAAATGGATCTTAAACATTTACCACAGATATAATAATAATAAATTGATCTTAAAAATTGATTTAAGGTGGTTTTATTATATATAAGTAGTAAAAATTGTATTACTTTATATTTTTCTATTCTCTATTATTATATTAATAATAATAATAATAATTGATAATTAAATATTGATGGAAGTTGTTTTTATTTAATTAATTCAAAGGATAATAAATACATTTATTTATTTTAATATAACAATGAAACCTTTTAATAATAATAATACAATATGTTAAATATTAATTTAATTTAAAGTATTTTATTATGACAAAAGAATGCAGCGTGACTACAATAATAGCATAATTAAGCATTATATTTCATGTCATAGTGAACAATTAAGTATCCAAGAAGGATTAATGTATGTAAGGTATTACTGAGAAAACTTTAATAATAATATTAGATCTTAAATATTGATTTAATCTGATTTTATTTCATTCAAAGGACAATAAAAAATATATAGTAAAAATGTTAATTATTTTAATATTATAATAATTAAAATGTGTAATGACAATAATGTAAATATTAATTTCATCTGAATGTATTTTATTATGAGAAAAGAAAAAGAATGCAGTGTGACTACATTATTATTTTTATTAAGCATTGTAGTGAACAATCAAGTCTCCCAGACGTACCGAGGATGATTTTTCAGAGGTACAGAGCACATGCTCATACAAAAACCAAAGAAATGATTAACTCACAGACAGCTGGTATCTGATATCTTTGGTCCACACTTCTTCATTTCCAACCACACATGGAATTTCTTCAGTTTTTCCCTTCAGGTTTTGTAACACCTGATGCAAACCAGAGAGCTTCGATCAATCAGATACGCTCATATTTGGTGTATTGGGAAATCATGGACAGTGTGCAATACGTTTATGTACCTTCTCCAGTTCTGATCTCTCTTTACTGCCCTCTTTGAACCCCAGTATGGGCTCATTCTTCACCTCCACAGCTGCACACGGGAAGGTCTTGAACCTGCGGAGAAACAAAACCAACAAACTGTTGCTCTATAATATTTCTCAGTGAATTAGTGGCCTTTTTCATCACAGAACACAAGACTCTCAATCAGTAACTTTTATAAAGTCAACTAGAAGAATAACCTGCTGTAAATCCTTAACAGGAGACAGTTGGGTCTTTAATGCATTCATTTGCCTGACACATGACATCAAGCAGCTACAGCAGTTTATTACAGTTTGTTAGAGTTCAGCTCATATTTTGTGGACACTGTGATACGCTACCATTCAAAAGATTAAAAATAAATCAATAAAAATCTTTTATTTAGCAAGAATGCATTAAATTAACAAAAAAAAATTACCAAACATGTTTTAAAATTGTGTTTTTCTAAGCAAAAAATAAAATGTTTCCCTGATTTACAGAAGAAGCCTACTAAAATGTAATTTAGTGTAACAATTTTGTCAAGCATATTTACAATAAATTTCTTTCACCCAAAATACTAACTTATATTTTTAAAATGTGCCACTATCCTAGATTTTGTTATTTTTATGTTTAATTAATATGCTCCCTTATTCTTTTATATATTTTAATATATATTTTAAGTCAACAATAAGCATGTTGTTTGAATTTTCACATAAATATTGTGTTACACCGAATGAAAATGTAACATTATTTCAACCAAATTCTGGCATTTTGTCCAAAACAATCTTCCATTCAATGTGCTTTCTATAGATATAAAATCACTTTCAAGAAATGTTTATGATCTCTCTTTTTTTATATATAACTTCTGAAGGATGCTGACAATTAATTTACAGTATACTCATTTTACAATATATTCACATAGAAAACTGTAATAGATATATGTTTTTACTGTGTTTTGATAAATAAATTCGGCTTTAGAGAGTATAAGATTCGTGTAATAACATGAATACTCAGTGAAGCTGCAGTGTTTGTTTTGTATTGTCTCAGTATGTGGATCAAGCTTATGAATAGACAGAGATATAGTAAAACAATAAAAACAATGAGAGACACTTGTGCAAACAGATCTCGCCTTGACTATCAGCAGGAGGACAAGTTTCTTCAGCATTACATAACAGTCTGTCTGCTTACTTGCACGTAACATGGCAGCTTCCAGCACTTACTTTACATCACGTAATAATGCACAGGGATACGAGTATTATTATTATACACTGCATATGGTGACACATGTCAGAAACTCTCAATAAGACTCTGAAAGTGAAAGTCATGCGTGAGTCCATGTGCAGCTGCATACATACCCCCTCCAAGACTGACAGATGACAGATCTCACTCGTAGCATGACTGATCTGGACGTACAGGACAGACGTTTTATTTATCTTCGTAGAAATGAAAATATAATATCCTCCCTTTGAGGATCCTTAACGTTAAAAACGGCGATCTTGACAGTTAAATTCTCCAAGAGCACAGGCAGCGACATCACATGAATGGAGACCCACCACTTCCGGTATAGTGGGGGGAATTAACAGTGTTAACGTTTGGTACAACTTTCAGACATCGTATTTATCATAAACAAGCAATAATTGTGATTAAATTTGCTTGAGTGATTAACTTATTGTACTTAAACGTTGTATCTGTATTTATTATGTAAACATTAAATACTTTGAAGTTAACCTGCCCCCCTATTGTTCGTAAATGGAAGAGTCGAGAGGCGAGTCTCCTGCTGGCCAATCAGCTTTCGAGACGCTCTGCTCAAACGTAAAGTCTATTTATAAAATAATTAACTACACTGTTTTTTTATTTTCTGGAATACAAATGAAGGTTTTATTCAGCACAGTACTGCATTTGTAAAGCATCTACTTTATCTATTAAATATATTTTAAAAATATCAACTCCTTGACCACGCCCCCACATATAGGCGACTTTTACTTTAATGGAGAGCATTTGTGTGTGTGTAAATGTAATGAAATATACTGTTGTATTTGGCATTAGCAACAACAAATACTGTTTGTAGATCATCAAAGTGCTTGCTATATTTAGGCCATCGAAAAAAATATATAAAAGAGTATAAGAGAATAATCGTTGCTTTAGCTTTTAGACTAATAACATTTCACAGGTGTGTAAACATTTCAGCATAGTCAGTTATTACAGTACCGCAAACAATAATCTATTATTATATACGGTTTGATCAGTCGCAGACGCCCGCACCGAAGTTAACTTCCGGTCTGTGTTTGGTCTGATTAGTGTACAAACACAGCTACGTCAATGGTGAGTAATTTAGTTGGTCTCAGGTTATTTTGCTGTTGGATGTGTTTCCCATACATTTGTGGCGACATGCTACGATATCAAAACTGACCGATTTTTAAAAAAAGCTTGCTTAAAGCATCTCCTGCTGGCAGAGAATGAATTAACATTTTTAATACATCCTTCTGATATACGCAGGAAACATATTTTGCTTGCTATCAAGAAAAATAATCTACTCTTGAAGGACTTTTGATTCTATTTGGATGTCTACCTTAAGTTAAGTTAGGGCCACAAAAGCACGCATGCGCAGTAACATCCGTTTATGATGACGTCGTTGAAACCATATATTATAGTTTTAAGCATAAAGGTCTTCATTTATTTCGTTTTTGTAATTTATATTTTATGCATTACTACCTATGAACTTCATTAACTACTAAGATGTATTTCTTCTGATTTCTTTCTTATTTCTTGGCCCGTTTCCCTGTACTAATTTTAAAAAATCATCTTCTTTGTTCCCTTCAAGCTCCTGTTATATACATATTTACACTTTATTGCGGAGAAACTACAAATTGATCTTTGTTTTCAGAGTCCCTCACAGACTGGAGCAGAGGACTAAAACCCTTCACTCTGTGCCGTCCATTAGTCCATGATCCTCTGCTCTTTCTGTAGGTGATCAGGAAGCTGTTCCCTGCTCTTCCCGTCTATTAGGTTTCTAGTCACCAGTCTAACCAATTCCCTTCTTCATCAATTATCCAGTTTGGCTGGAGGCCAGCCCTACAGAGTCCTAGTTGTTCTAAACTTATTTTCTGAACTCTTCCCCAGATCTGTGCCTTGATGTAATGCTGTTTCTGTTCCTTTAACCTCAGGGCTTGGTTTTTGTTCTGATGTGCATTTTCAGGTGAAAAAATTTTTTTTTAGGCAAATAGTTAGTGTTTACTTTACAAATAGAATTAGACATAGAATTTCTTTTGCTGCCCCTTCAATATTACAGACATGGCTGTGGTCTTGGTGTAACATTAAATTCTAGTGTGCATTACAAAATCTATATATTATTATCTTCTCAGATGTAGCTGGAGAACGGAGCTCCACTTCCAGCACCGAAGATGCTTCCACAGACAACAGAGCTTCAGATCTGGTGAATGAAACCGTTGAAATGGAAGTTATCAGAGGTTAGTCAGTTTTACAGTCTTTAAGTTAAACAACTTTTATACTTTATGTTCAGACAGCTCATAAAAGTCTTAGTTTATTCTTAGAAACACTGCCGTTCAAAAATGTGGGGTCAGTAAGATATTTAATGGTTTTTAAAGATGTTCTTCTGCTCATCAAGGCTGCATTTAT
>JAUMHP010000060.1:4357467-4385125 GCA_032361065.1 Enteromius trimaculatus
TCCCTGAAAATAATTGCACACCTCAGAACGTTCGTCAGCCAATCAGATTCAAGCATTCAACGGCCCCGTAGTATAAAGCTTTCTTTATGAACAAAATAAAATGTCTTCAACAAAGCAAAATTATTAAATGACCTTTTATTGTGTTTTTATTTATTTTTTTGACCCCAGCACCAATTACAATCGTTATTTTGAAACGTACACCAGTAGCACACACACCAGAAAAAATCATTTGCAGCAAAAACAAATGACAAAGACTACATCAAATGTGTACTGATCATTTGAGATGTCAAAGTAAAGATCATAAAAATAAAGATAATAAACAGTGCGATGAGAAGGATTCAGGCCGCAGATGTCGCTGAAGTCAGAAACTGAAAATCTTTCATTGGCTTTCAGTAAAACCCGCTGATGCTGGTATGATGATGGGGGTCTAATGAACTGGTGTTTTATGCTTCATTAGAAATTCCATATTCATTTCCAAAGTAATTGTGCAAAGTTATTGTGTAGTCAGCTTGACGTAGTTTCAGTCCAGATCAGAACAGTCAAAATCATCCACTCCGAACCCAATGGTCATGTGATCAAAACGTCCAACTTGCGTTGTGTCTCATGAACTAAATAACATCTTCTACTCGTGAGCTCATGTGGTATTCTGTATATCCATTCAGAACAAATCTTCATGTGATACGTGAATGCAGAACATTTACCTTCCTTAACTCATTGTCTTCCAGTCATTTTTTTCAGAAAGGCTTTTCTTTTTCCTAAAAATTAGAGTTAAATGTGCCAACTTTGCTTACAGAGAAGTGAAATAACAACTTCCCAAAAAAACTGTTGATTATTTTTGGTATTTTGTCCTGACCCAAAAACGTCCTTATAAATTTCTTCTTGTTATGCTATATTATTACCAGATATTGTATTCAATCTTTTTATCAACTTGTTTTCATTTTCTTTTACGCTCATAGACCTCAGTTTAAGAGTGGCTTTTAAAATCACCCAGAATTAATGCTTTTTTCACTCACAAACTGATGTGAATGAGCTCAGATGACCAGCCACTAAAAAGAAAGAAAGAAAAAAGCTTAGTTCATTGAAAGAAAACAAGTTCATAAAAAGGCTGAATTCAAGATTTGGTGATTATCAGTGCTGGATAGTAATTTATTACATGTAATCTGGATTTCATAATCAGATAAAAAAAAAAATTAAGTACTTGTAATCAGATTATATTACATTTTAAAATGCCCATAATCAGATTACGGTTACTTTTGTGTGGATTACGTGATTACATATAAATGAACGTGTTTTTAACGGTAAAAAACTGTGAAAATGCTACGGTACCTGGTAAATGGTCAATGGTAAATTACCGTAAAATATACAGTAAAAAATCGTAAACTGACATTCCCAGAGTTCCCTGCATTGCATTTCAAATTTTGTTTGAATTTGATGTTTTTTTCTTTGAAATAACTCTGTTTATTCTTAGTCTTTTCTTATCAGTTATTATTATTAGGGTTGTGTGTCACATGTAATGTTGTTAAATGAATGTTTATTGCATGTTTCAGTGTAATGAGTCTCATCATGATGGTGTTTAGTGTTTGTGAGAATGAGCTCCTTCTATATATGTTCATATTTAAAAGCTGCTTGTGATGAGCATTGGTTTTTCATGTGACTTTCTCAACACCTCCTGCATTTGGTGCTTATCCGTGTATTTCAAAGCTACAAAACAGATTTCACTACTTTAATAGTTTAGCATATTTACATTTTATTTATGTAAACATTTTATTTGATTTTAGTTGAGGAAAGTACGGTAATTGTAAATTGTAAATTTAACGTAAAACCATAAATTTCGTTACCGTATTTTTTACAGTCGAAATCCGGCAAACACAGCTGCTGTTTTTTTTAACCGTAATTTAAATGCCGTAAACAAAGAATGGAAAATGTAATGTAAAAAGTTATCAAAAGTACTCATTAATAGGTGTAATAGATTATGTTACTTACTACAACACGTTTGTCAATTGTAATCAGTTATAGACTACAGTAATCTACCCAGCTCTGATGATAGTTAGCATAATAAGAGATTTACAGGCATGTTTACAGGCATGTTTGACTGGAAACACTAAGTTAGGTAAAGCACAAGGGTTCAGAAAAACACCATATTTGATGAAGACAAAATGTTTGGCCTGAAACATACTCTATGCATGTCTATGATGCTACACAAACTCATAGGCTTTATGCTAATGCTAGTTAGCGCTACATGACCGCATCATTACGGTTAAATTTTTATTGAAATATTTGCTGCCGTTTTGTGCTTTCTTTAAAAAGACAAAAAAACAAACATGATGATAGCATCACTTTCTCATCCAGCTTCAAGCTGGGGACAAAAAGGGGACAAAAAGTGCATGTTTCATTTTCAGGGAAAAACATTCAGATTAGCTCCAGATACCCTGAACATTATCAAATCATATGAATTTGATATATTTATAAAATTCAAAAGCCAGATTTTGTCCAATCGTTCATAAGTTATGAAATCAAATACACAAACTAAATTGCAAAATGTACAAATGATTTAATCAGATATGATATCAACTTTTTAGCTAAATGAAAAAACAAAACCTACGCTCACCCTCTTACTTACTATAAAAGACATATTTTTAAAAACCCTTTGCAACCATATTTTGAGCTTATAATTTGAGCTTATGATTAAATCACGGATCAGTTTAATAAAACCCATCAAATTTCCCCAGAATAAATATGTTTAAAATTATATGTACAAACACATTTTTCCCCATACTGGTCAAAGGTCTGGAATAACTGGGATATTTTTAATGTTTTTTAAAAGAGGTCTCTTATGATTAAAAAATACAGTAATATTATGTCATTTTGATATATTTTAACTTATAATTTATTCTTGTGGATTTCCTGCACTATTACTCCAGTCTTCTATGTTATTATTTTATACACAAGTTAAAGACTTTCATATGTTTGTGTTTTGATTAAATAAGAAGCAGGAGAGACTTCTTTTAAAAACATTCAGGCCCGGTTTCACAAACGGGGCTTAGCTTAAGCCAGGACTAGGCATTAGTTAAATTAAGATATTTGAGCAACTACTCAACTTATACAAAAATGCCTTATAAGAAAATATTACAGGTGTGCATCTTAACACAGAACAATGACACTGACATATTTTAAGATCTATCATAGCAAGATATTTTCATCTGAGACAGCTCAAACAAGCAATTTAGTCTGGGACTAGCTTAAGCTGTGAAACTGGACGTATGAATCCTAATTCTTCCAAACATTTGACCAATAGCGTATAAGATAAAAATGCTAAAAAAAAACAAAAGACCATTATGTTAACAATCCTCATTGATACAGAAATATTATAAGCCATATCCATGAAAACAAATCTGAATCTGTATGGAACAATGCCATCATGAGGGCTTGATTATCCAGCTTTTGCATCTACATATATTTATAGATATGGGTTTATGATTTCAGATACACCCAGCTTGGTCTATATACAATCTAAACCTCCACCTGAAAACTCTTCTGACTATATGAGCTAACAAAGACATGCTTCCCATTCCCATACAATCAACAAACTATATATTTGATTATTCTGAGTGCAAACGTTAGAAAGAAGTGGAAATGCAGTAAGGCATCCAAAATGAACCTGCAGTGTATGTATAGGCACATAGCTCTTTAATGATGTGTGTAACTCCTGAAATCATCACTGCTGCTCAAGATGATGGACACTGTTCCACAGATTCTGCCATTAAGTGCGTAAACATTAACACGTGAACATCGTACATAACACATGACATCACCTAAGGCAAATCAAACCCAGCTAATAGGAAATGTTTTGCTAATGTTCTCTCTCAAACTCTTTTTCAGTAGTTTGTTATTTCAGATTTATGTCCTCGAAATATTAGCAGTGAAAAAAAAAAAAAAATTTCATGGAACTTTCTTTCTGAAACGTTTAGTTAAACGTTTTTTTAAAATAAAACTAATTGTTTCAGAACGTTTTAAACATTTAAGAAGCAGAAGCAGTAGAAATATTTTTAAAACCCTCTGATGTGCTTCGTGACTTATTTTTCTGTGAATTATTTTTTATTTCAATAAAATGAATGTGCGATATATTAGTTTAATGTTTTTTTAATGATTATTATTTTTATTATTAAATACATTTTATTTGTATTCTTTTATTATTATTTATTATATTTTATTTATTATTATTTATTATTAATATTTTATATTTTTTAGGGGATTTTACTGTATTATAATCCATTTATTTACCTGTTTGAGCATAGACCTGAAAAACAAAATATTGAATTTAAAAAAAAATTAAAAAGTAAAAAACTGAAATAAACAAAGCTATATTGTTATAACTTACTTATTGTAATATTTACATATTTTCCAAAATTTTATTTTAAAACGGTGATAAATTCATTTTCATAATTCTAAACAAATTCCAAATAATTCCAAATAATGTATGAAAAATACTTTTTGAATCAATTCCATAATTTTTTGAGGTGTGTGTGTTCATATAGAAAGTGCTAAAACCTTTACCAAGTGAAGTGGAAATAAATAAGTTACCGAATAGCACCAGAGGGTTAAAACATTTTGATGCGAACACTAGGGGGCTGTTTCCCGAACAGGGTTTAAGACTAGTCCTAGATTAAAATAAATGTTAAGAGCTGTCTAAACTGGAAAAAGCTTGCACTGAGATATCTTAAAATACATTACTGTCATTGTTTGGTCTTAAAATGCTCACAGATAATGCATTTTTGAAAGACATGTTTCTAAAAATTCTTAAATGTCCTAAATTAGCAAAGGTCTTAATCTAATTCCTACCCGGCAAACCAGCCCTTGATGTTCCGAAAGCATTCATAAATAACATTTTCATAACTAACTGTGAACGTCAGCAAAACATTCTTATAGCATAGTTCCGTTAGCTGAGAAAACACAGATCACAAAATAAGGCTGATTGCATAGAACGTGAGCTTTTTCTGTGTTCCACATTCGTCGACTGATTCGGGGCTTAAAAAGGCCAACATGTTTCTGCAGTAAACTGTAGATCTCAGAAATAGTTTTTAGAAAAATAAAAAGCCACAAATATTAAGGAAAGCATTCTGAAGTGTTCAGTTGCAGGGAGCTCCGTCTGTTTTGGTCTGATTGGTTTTCAGTCTCATGTATCATATTTATAATCGAGATATGGACTTGATTTCAGGTTTGAGCGGTGTACTGATGTATTTTGGCTGGGATTGATCTGATTCCTAGTTAGGCTGTCCTGTGACAGCTGTGGCACCATGTGACGCATCCATATTGATGTCGAAGCACAAAAACAACCCTCATCAACTCCACCCCACTCTGACACCGAGACGGTAAAGCACCTACAGGATTTGGGGTTTGTGTGAGTGGGCTCTATCCCTCAGTGTAACGCCATTGGCCGACTGCTGGGAGGCCCGAGAGCTGATTGGAGCTTGTGGGGGGAAGAGGGCGGGGTCAGCCTGGGCAGGTATCAGCTGATTGGCCCCTCCGTCTCTCCGTCCTTGTCCGACTCATCTTGTATCTCATCAGTGTTCCCTGAGTCACTGCTCGCAGATGAGCTGATGGAAAGAGAATTTCTGAAAATTCATACCAAAGGAAAAAAAAACCTTATTCTCTGGAAACGGTGCAATTTGTGTTCGCGTGACTTTTAAGGGATAAAATGAACACAGAAAATCTAACTAAAGTTAAAACGGTATTTATGAAGTTTATATATATATATATATATATATATATATGGGTTATATATGGGTAGTTGATAAATAAGAATATATAAAAGAATATAAAAAATATATAAAACATTTCTCACCTTAAAAAATAAAATGTCATTTAAAATATGTAATAAAATAAGTAATACAAATAATTAAAACTAATTCTTACAATTAATAAAAAATAAATAAAAAAACTTAAGACATTAGAAATACTTAAAATAATAAGAATTAGTTTAAAAACTAAACCAAAGCTTTATTAAAATGGAAAATAGAAAAAATCAAAAAGTAAATTATAATACTAAGAAACTATTTTATATTAGATTTAATTATATGGATACTAAACACAATGCAGTTTGCCCAACCTGTTTGATGCATACATAAAAAAATATATCAGTCATGATTTGTGGCGTCTCTTCTTTGATTACATTTTCAAATGTCCCATTTTAGCAAAAAAATCCCACAGGAAGGACCAGATCATTCCTGATGACGTGTATATTCAATTAAAGTTGTGCAAACTATTAAGAGTGATCTCTTTCTGTTTTTTTTTTCATTCTAAAGACATGTATGCACAAAATTAAAATAAACATGGAAAAAATATCCACAATGATTTTCCACACGCAAACAGTAAACTGCTGAAAAGTGCGGAAAAACATTGCCATTTTTAGTTTGTTATATAGGGCATTTGAAAAGATTGTCATTTTTTAAATAATAAATATCCTTTCTGTAGAAATGATCAGCCTTGTCATTACAAGAGATCAAAATGGAAGTGATTTATCATTTATTAGCTGATCTGATTTATTGCTAAGGCTTTTTTTATATTACTTTTAAATACTACGAACACGTCAGGTTAAGCCGTTTTTTTAGCTGTATTCGGTGAAATCACCTGCCACCCTTGATCATTCTCCTGCAGGTCTCCATCTGCACGTCCAGCCCTCGCTTCATGCTGCACATCTCCATATACTCATGCAGATGTCTGTTCATGTCACTCTTAGCCGTGGCCAACTCCATCTGCGTGTGAGAGATTTCATTACATACAACATTTTATGTGCCATAAACAACAAGAGCTTCAGTCGGAGGATGAACTCAACCACAAATAAATACAGCAAGACTGACTCATTCTAACCTCGATCTGTCCGATTGTCTTCTGATATTCCTGCTCTCTGGTCTTGAAAAGAGACTCGGTCTCATCGAAGAGATTTCCCAGACTGCATTCCTGAGAAACAAGAAACACAGCAGCTTATTGCAGTTTTATATTTACTCTCAATTTGTCAAATGTAATACTTACAATTGAATACTTCTGTTCAGCAAGGATGCATTCAATTTATTAAAAGTGACACCGTCTTTACTGTCAATCAATTCAATGCATTTAATGAAATTTTATGCAATTAATAAAATTGCTAAAGATTTCTATTTCAAGCATTCATGAAACATTTTCACATAAATAAGAAGCAGCACAGCTGTTTTCAGCGATTATGATAATCAGAAAAGTTTCGAATCAGCATATTTGTATGATTTCTGAAGGATCATGTGACACTGAAGACTGCTGAAAGGTCAACTTAATATAACTTAAAAGATACTCAAGTGCAAAACTGTAATTTAACATTTGAATAATATTTCATAATTTTACAGCTTTTCCCGTATTTTTAATTAGACATAATCTGGTGAGCAGAATAACATGAGAATTCCCTGTTATGGATTTTTGAAACAGATTTTTCGTGCTATGTGTAACACAGCTTGAAGTGAATGAAACCATCCTGCAGAGTTTTAAATCTGAAAGTGCACCGTGTATTAAGTTATTGTCTCTCTAGAGAAAGAGTCGACTCTGAATTTATTTTTAAATCATTAGCATATTGCCCGTCCACTTGTTGGTCTTTTCACATTAGTCTAAATGAAAATAAGGGCCCTTTCAAACATGTTGGTGGTTTGAACAGAGTGGAAACTCACGCCTTCTTGCGCGTCTCCGTTGCAGTCGAGGGCACCGGTGTTGTTAGCAAGGCCGTAGGGCACGTTGTAGTTGGTGAAATCCTCCCATAACAGCAGCGTATCATCGTTCTCCTCCCACGTCAAACTGTCACAGTCATCATCGATCTCAAACGTGTCCCGCCTAGCAACAAATGAGTTATCTGAACAATGTCTGCGTGTGAGGAAAACAAAGGAGGGAAAGAGAGGAGAGAGGGAAAGAGTGTCTCGGACGGCCAGCACAAGACGAGAGTATAGACATGCATGAAACAGGACACGTATTAACACAGACATATTAAATCAGGCCAGAATCTGATTTTTCCCTCACTGTCAGTGGTACAGTTTGCACTCGTCTCTTCAGTGTGAAAAGATCATTTTAAAGCATCCTTTAACCCTGTAAAGCCTGACATAAAGAATTATATTCTGATTTATTATTTTATTTTATTATTTTTATTTTAAATTTCTATCTATCCATCTGTTTTGTGTCCTATGTAATACACCAGGTTTTTATGGCTCATGTGATATACTATGATGAAGTAAGAATACAGAAGCCCAAATTGAGCAAAACCATGCAATACGGTGCAGATATGTATATTTATGGCCAAAAAGGTAAAGAAATGCAATTCTGATAGCTTGTAAGTCAATCTTTATAAAACTATAGCATATAATATGATGATATATGATTTTTGTTAAACTAAGTGCTTAGTTTATGATCAAAACAAAGGATGACTAAGAGAAGAGCAAATAAATGTCCCTCAAATGTCTAATGTTTGTATCTGATATGAATGTGTGTATATATATATATATATATATATATATATATGGATAATAAAGTAATGCTAAGTTGCTTCAATATGGCATCTTGAAATATTACAAACAATAAAACAGTTATTACGTTTACTTAAAAAAAAAAAGATTTCACAGTAAAAAGGCAAGTGAACCATGACCTGAATATTAATATTAAAGTTTTGCATATTCATTAGTTTATTAAAACAATAAATAATGCTTTACAGGGTTAAAGAAACACTCCACCTTAACATGATTTGTTCTTATTACTGTTTTAGTCATTTGTAATTCATTTAATCATTTCATTATTCATTTGAGTCAGCAAACTTACATTTAACCTCGTCTCGTTTTTTCATCTAGAAAACTAGATGGTGCGGTATTATTGCTGTAAATCAGCAATTAAAGCAGTTTTTTTTATAATAGTTATACTATATAATTATATATAGTTTTTTTATATGTGAAGAACCCCACAAATATCAGATTTGAGGAGGAAATCAGAATCAGGCGCTTTGGTTTGCGCTACAACAGCAGCTAAAGCTCTTAGTGAAAGGGAGCGAGTGAGAATTGGAAAAACACAGAAATACCAGCTTTACACGATCATGACATCAAAGTAGATTCAAATCTCAATCCCTAGTTATTACAAATGCACAATTCCCCCCACATTCTTTTTCGCCTGTCTGCAATTCTGTGCATCTCCACTTGGTGCTGCCAGAGCGTAAGCATGAGATGATCTCGGATCACAGGCCGAACCCTGAACCTGGTTTTGATTTTGAGAGCACTCACAGCTGGTTGATCATGCGTTTCATCTCGTCTGTGATGTTGAAAGGGACGTCCTCCTCTGAAGTGCTGGGATCTGCATCCATATCTGAGTTCTCCTCATCTGATACTGGCTTCTTCTCCTTCTTTTTGCACACCACCGCCATCTAAGACATGCAAACAACATTTACTTGTGCATTTTTATAATTACTTTATTTGGTGCTATTTCCTCGGCCTGTCCAACACAGTCTCACGACCAACTCGTATGTTCTCATATGAGGCCCCAAATGCGCCCAAATGAATATTACATTTATTCACGGCTTTTATTTCTTACAATTATGACTTTTCTAAGAATTCTGATAAATGATCTTGCAAATCGTGCGCAGTCGTGTGCTTATATTACGCGATTCTGATTTTAAAACTTGCAATAGCAAATGTGCATGTTGAAATTATGCACTTCTGACCTTATAATTGTGAGTTTATATCATGCAGTTCAGAGAAATAGTCAGAATTGCCGGATTTAAATGAGCAATTGCAAAGTCATTATGAAAAAAGCTCACAATTGGCTTCTATACTTAAGTATATCATATCTAATAAATGCAGTAAAACAAGATATGTTTTGCCTTCATAACTGCATATATCTAATAGGCTAAATCTGGCAGTGAATGCTTTTGGATTCTCAAGACATGCTTTTGTTAGGGTTTTTTTTTTGCAAAGTGCATACTCAGATTACATATAGTTAAAATTACAATGACAATATTGCAATATATGATAAATATCTCACTATTAAATGGTCTCATGGGCTGGAGCTGAACACAGAGTGTGGTGTTGGCTGCAGTGCAATGTGATAAGCTCATGTGCGGGGCAGCAGAGATCTTGGCTCAGCAGTTTTACTCTAGCACTGCGTGTTTCACCCACCCTGTCTGCTGGTGCTCTGGATGGACTGACGTTGAACATCTTAGACATGTCCTCTGAGTTCCTCTGCTGAGCCACGTCACACAGTTTGGCCGTGATGTCGATTCTCCTGCAGATGTCCATGTCCACCTTCATGGCTTTCTCCTGAATCTTGGTGTCCAGGTCGGACATTTCCTGAGCAGAGATTCGAACAGTGTTAGAAAATGAAAAGGGAACCGTTTCTGTACAGATAATGAATTTATGATGCTGGAGAAACTACATTAAGCTGCTGTGCTTGGTCAGGGTGGATTTGCTCTTCGAAGTTTGGTCTATTTATTTTTAAAAGCAGTAGTCACGTTATTCTATGCCTCTAGATTTACAAATAGGCAACATGCACACTGAAATGGCCATGTTCATGTAGTCATTTGATTTGATGGCCATAAGTGTGACTCTCGAATTGTCCATATTGTGATATACTATAGTATATACTATACTACTATATATAACCAGTGACAATCTTGATTTAAATATCACGTATGGTCCAATCAATGAGTAAGCTAATCCATTATTTAAAAAAAAAAAAGGTGTCCGTGTATGTGTGTATATATACACACAATATTTTAATAAAAAATAAATGTTAATAACCATTGTATATCTGTTAAAAGAAAAAAAACATTATTTGATGAAAAATATTATTTTTAAATAAAACATTTAAAAATAAAATGAATTTGAAAATATATTTTAATATTTTCAAAATAAAAACTACATTTGTAAAAATAGAGTTTTTCCCTTTTTTAAATTTTAGCTTACTCTGTTAAAAATACAAATTAAAAAAAATATTGATATATAAAAACTAATTATTGGGGAGTTAAATTTGAATTTAATTAAATAAATTTTTAATATATTTACAGAAATAAATGTTTAATAAATCGTAACATAAGTAATTAAATATATAAATGCAGAAATTTTTATTTGAGTATTTATTTATTTAATTGTTTGTTTGGAGAGAAGGGAAGTAAATGTTTGTAGTGTTTATAATATTAGACATACAGATTTCTTAATGTTTGTTTTATTTATCTGTATTTATTTCTACTAAATAAATGGAAAAAATATAAATAATTAAATGGTTAAATTATTAAATAAGTGAATGAACAAATAAGCTAATAAATGAAGACATAAGAAAATAACTAGAAAATTAAATTAATTAATGAATAAATAAATACATATTTATTTATACATTTCTGCATTTATTTCTATTTTTATTTATGGATTTCATTATTTCATGTATTTCATTATTTATTTATATATTTCAGTAATTATTTAATTTTGAGTTATTTGGCCCTCCATAACAAATTTATTTATTTATTTATTTTTATAAATAAGATCACTCGAAAAACAAACAAGCAAAAAACATCTACATAAACAACTCTATGCACACTAACACACCAGGATCACTCTAAATGATTATAATCTGCATGCTGAACATCAATTATATACCATCAACAAGGACATCAACACATCAATCATAAATCAATGCCACAGATGCTTCGACCAACAAGTTAGTCTTGTGGTAAATCCACAGGCACGCAACAAACTTGAGCAGTTAATTTTACCTAAAGGCCTCATGGGAAACAATTGCTCTGACTCATTTATTCTGTTTGGAGAAGAAGAGGAGTCAAAAACACTGACTTAAATAAAAGCGTAACACATTTGGGGCAACATGTGGCAGTTATTTCCATTCCACAGAATTAAAAAAATCAATTAAATAATCAGGACTTTTTCCACAATTCTGCCTTTTTATCCTCTTAACTTCGAGTTTATATCTCACAACTTCTTTTTCACAGAATTACGAGCAGTTCTGAGTCTATATCTTGCAATTTTGGGAAAAGAACATGTAGTTTTAAACTTACAAATGCATGTTCTAATCTTGCAATAAGACTTTTTCTCAGAATTGAAAGACGAGAGTCTGAATTGTGAGAATAAAATGTCATGATTACCATCCATTGCGAAAATAAGCTTTTATTGAAACCGATGTGAGTTCAACAAATCAGGGCAATTGTTTTTCTTGATTAAACTTTTACAGATCACGTCTTGCATTCTCTCTTACTTTCAGGTCCAGGATTTTCCTCCGGTTCTCTACAGCTTTAGAGCGGCGGCGTCCGCCAGCCTTTACAATAAATAGTCATTTCAGTTCACAGCTTTCATTGCTTCAAAACTATTTATGATTTTTATGACACACAGTGGCGCTCGTGTGAAAGACTGGCTGACAGATGAGGATATTTAGAAAGCAAAGATGAGTAACATTAACCTGTAAATCCAGGTGACATCTGGATAAACGGTTTATTCATTATTCACCAATCCAGACCAGCTGGTCCAGATCGAAGGCGTGATATGGGTAAGATAATGATATAATGACAATGAGACTCAAAACAGTGTATTCTCTCACAGTGCTCTGTGTTTGTGCCGGAGGGGAAAAAGCCAAATAACTCTGAGCGTGTTTCTCTGCAGAAGTCGAGGAAAACATCCAGTCACAGTGTTTACTTTAAAATTAAAGGCATAGTTCAACCAAAAATCAATTGCTGTTAATTTACTCACCCTGGTTCTTTCGTATAGTTTCTGCTTCAGAATACTGATTCACCAGTTTGTTTAGGTAATAATGCAATAACATATATGCAAGTATAATAGTAAACTTGCATAGAACAGCTAAACGAGTTTGGAAAACCCAGCATACACAGTTTTAAGCAAAAGTTTGGGCCATTGCAGAATCTGTGAAAATGAGGAAAAAAATGTAACAAAATAAGAGCTATTATACAAAATGTCTGTATTTTTTTTAAATTTAGTACTGTCCTGAGTAAGATATATAAAAAAAAGCAACAATTATCGAAATAACCCTGGTTCTTAATACTGTGTGCGGTTACCTGGATGATCTAAGATGGTTTTATTGTTTTGTGATAGTTGTTCATGAGTCTCTGGTTTGTTCTGAACAGTTAAACTGAGCGCTGTTCTTCAGAAATATCCTCCAGGTACTTCAGTTTTCTTCAGTTTTCCAACATCTTTTGCATATTTGAACCCTTTCTAACAGTGACTGTATGATTTTGAGATCCATCTTTTCATGCTGAGGACAGTTTAGGGACTCAAACACAACTATTAAAAAAGGTTCAAACATTCACAGATGCTCCAGAAGGAAAAAATATGCATTAAGAGCCGGGGGGTGAAAACTTTTGAACTAGATATATATATATATGTTCAAAGTTTTCGTATTTTATTGATCCGGAAGACAAATTAAGTACAATTTACCAAGATCTTCAAATGTAAAAAGTTTTCACCCCAGACTTTTAATGCATCTTGTTGAAATATTCAAAAGATGCTGGAAAACTAAATAATCTGCAGGACCTGGAGGATTTTACTGAAGAACAGTGATCAGTTTAACTGTTCAGAACAAACAAGAGACTCATGAACATCAGTCACAAAACAATAAAACAGTCGTAGATCATCCAGGTAACCGCACACAGTATTAAAAAAACATTTTTTTGTCTTGTGAACTATATGTAAACATTTTTTGTAAAATATCTTACTCAGGACAGTACTAAATAAAAAATAACAGGCATTTTGAATAATAATAAGTTTCTTATTTTGTTAAAATTGTCACAGATTCTGCAAGGGGTGCACAAACTTTTGCATGAAAATGTACATCTGTATTTTGACTTGAGTGACTGTCAAGCATCTGAAAGTGAGTTTTGATTTAGTAAGATTTGTGCTGCTCAAGTCACAAACTGTTTTATTTGGTCTGATTTTGTGAACTAAAAGAACCGGTTTCAAAGAACAAACCGTTCATAAACCGGACATCATTATAGAACGTTCACCTGAAGCTCTAAATTACAGAATAATGTTGTAAACAATGAACAATATCTTGCACAGACTGATCATTTCGCTTCATAAGACCTCAATAGGCCTATATTGTCAGCAGCGATGGGTATTAATTTTGTGTTCTTTGATATGCTTTTTTATTCTCAAAAACTGAATGGATGGATCAGCATGGATTCCGCTTTCAGCTAAAACCTTTACTGTTCGACTGAAGGAAAAAAATAAAGTAAAATAAGTAAAGGTTTAGTAAAATAACAGCGCTTTTTTATTTTTGGGTGACATATCCTTTTAAGCTATTAAAGATGCATTTATTAATTCAATTTATTTCTAATTTAAAGCCATGTCAGGAGCAACGGCTATATTCATGGCAAAAAACAGTTTAACTGTGAGCTAATTAAACACAATCAAGTGTGGTAAAAACATCATCCATCATCCAATAAATGCTGTGTTTCTTGGACTTAAAACACATTCTTATGTTGTCATCTCATGATGTGATCATTTGATCTTCATAATGAAAACAATTTCTCTGTGATATGGAAATACTCACATCGCTCATGAGGCTCTTGAAGACCACCAGTTCAGCTTTCAGTTTTTCGACCTTCTTGTTTAACTCGTCCTGAATGACTTCAGATTCGTTTACATTCTGAACACACCCAAACACAAATATGGGCAAACATGAGCACACAAAACAACATAAGAATACATGTAATAGACTGTATATGATGACACCTTTAGTATCAAAAGTAGTCGTTGAACAAATAATGGGCAATTAATTCCTATGATGCCAAGCTAAATGACTCCAGTCTTCAGTGTCACATCCTTCAGAAATAACTAATATGGGATTTTCTGCTCAAGAAACATTTCTGATTATTATCAGTGCTGTTGTCCTGCTTCATATTATTTTGGAAACGTTTGGAAAATCATGTCATTCCAGAATCCTCTGATAAATATACATTTCTTACTGAAGCTTACAGCCCAGCCTGAGCACAACACACACTGTCTAGTCCAGTCTAATGAAACCCTCAGAGCGGCGGGGCTGAAGGTTGGAGAGGAAATCTATACGATTCTGACCAGAATTTAAAAAGCAGGCTCTGAGCATGTCTGGGATCTCTGGGGACGCTTCTCTCCTCGGCGGTTTTGCTGACCCATAATCCAACACAAACACAGATGCAGCCGTTTATTGATTTTGCCGCGGCATCAGCAGAGGATGGATCTCACACCTGCAGCGTGTTTCTGGGGGAATGTGGGGAGTTTGAGACTGACATGGATGCGGCACTGGGCCATGCGGACATATTTAAACACTCCAACCCCTAAATGCATCCCGTTTACAGTCCTGTTCCGGATTGCTTGGGGCCTCTCACACACACTGTAGTTTATATTTGCTCAGATCACATGTGTGAGAGTTGCTCATCATGTATTTTAGCATGATGGCATGCATACTAACACACTTCATAGGGGTTATTTCAAGGAATTCAGGATTTATTGTAACATTTCAAACCAAGGAGTTTAATGCAGTTGCTTACTTAAACTTTAAACTCTTGACTTTTAATTACAGACTTTGATCAATCTGAGCAGACATTGTTGAGATCTCTTCTAAGACTTTAGAGGAGAAACATGTAAGAACCAATAGAGCAAAATTATTTGTCAAATTACACACAAAAATATGCTCCAATAGTACATCACTAATACAGATGTTAAAATGTTTTTACTTATATATCATCATTTGTTTTCTGACCATTATTGCATTTAAATGGTCCCAAATACTTTAGACATAACATTCACTTAAAGGCACAATACGTAAGATTTTTGTAATATCCAAAAAACACTTGCACTGTGTTGCGTCAATGACGCAATATCCGCGGTATCGTCTAGGTTACCTAATGTAACCCCCGTTCCCTGATGGAGGGAACGGAGACGTTATGTCGTGACGACAGACTGGGTCACGACATAACATCGTAGTGACCGACAGACAAGGGAACGTCTAGGTTACCTAATGTAACCTATGTAATCAATGACCCAGTCTGTCGTCACGACATAACGTCGTAGTGACCGACAGACAAGGGAACCTCAGTTTCCGCCTATAAATACTACGGCAAGACGTGTGGACAAATTTGGAAGTGGTAGTTACTTACTGTGCATTTCCATATCATGGATCATGATTACACTCTCCACAATCCCAAAAAATGTAGATGTATACAAAATATATATAATATATCTAATATATAAAATGTTTATAAGAAAAAGCATACATTCCACACATATTTTGACCAGAAAAATGATCTTATTTGTGTTTGGCATTTGCAGTTGGGCTACAAACATGTTAAATACAGAATATAATATCAGTATTCCCTGCATTATGATCTGGATATCATAGTTCTCAGCTACAAGGTCGTAAAGTCAGAAACCCACGTCATATTTATGTTAAATGTAATTAGTATCACAGTGAGAGAGTCTAGACGGCTGGTGTGCAGGTGAGCTCACCTCCTGCAGCGTCTGCACCATCGACTCCATCTGTTCTCTTCTTGACAGCTCCTCCTCCCATCTGAAACACACGGGACACACCTCTGATGAGTCTGACCATCACACGGTGAATCATTTTATATCATGGTAACAGTGCACAATTATGTCATGTTCTAGCTGCTTTCCTGTTATGGCAACAGTCTCAAAGCTTTTTTTGGTGGAGAATCCATTGAATTGAATACTTAAACACCAATGAAAGCAACTTCATTCGTCTCCACTCTTTCTGTAGGTTGATAAGCTCAAACACAAAAATTAAAGTAGCAAGCAGCATTGAAAGGGACCTCGTACTCAGGCTCATCTCCACTAAGTTACTTTATAAAGCCAGTGAACGGTGAGCAATATGCATTTAAAGTGGTTAATAGTGGAGCACTATGTTAAATTAATTTATATGTGCCAAACGTCCTGCTGGTGGCGCTCTGACTACAAGTGAACATTGGCATGTACGTGAAGTTCGGTGCAGATTGAACAATGCATGTTAGTGCAAAGCATTAAATATTTTGTCATCAACAGGTGGCGCTATGGTTATCACCTACGGAGCCCCTTAAGTGACATGGTGGTGGGAAAACTCTGGAAAAGAGTTTGGGTTTTTTTTTCTTTTGCATTTCCTCGCAAAGATAGTTGCGCTCCTCTCAGAAACTTTGCGTTCACACGCAAAACTCTCACCAATATCAAGAACACACACAAATATCTCTGCGAAAAGAAGTTTCTCAGGAATTTTTTTTTTCCCTTCAATCATGATTTTTTTCCACCCACCCCAAATTTTTTCCTCCATCATGTCCCTTAAGGGACTCCGTAATAACCGAATATTGGCCTTTAGATGTCTTCAGGCCATAATTCTCTTACATGTAAAGTTGGTGCAGATTGGAAATTGCATGTTTAAATTTGTGTATAACAAGTCATTTCCTGTTGCCAGCAGGTGACTCTATGATTACAATTGAATAATGGCCTTTAGATGTGTTCACAACAGAGCAACTTCTTTTCCCATGGCAAAACATCAACATTTGTAATGCCACCACAGATAAGCACTTTAACGAAATTTGCAAGATTTTTGCAGTTTAGCATCCCAAAGACCTTTAGATTAGACTGACCAAATATAATGTTGATGTCATTAAACCTCTAGGAGCAGGTCGTATAAAGCATGTCACTTTTCATGTCAAAAATTCTTAAATGTCCTAAATTTGCAAAAGTCTAGTCCTGGCTTAATCTAATTCCTAATCGGGAAACCAGCCCTTGATGTCTAAGTTATAACAACTTCCGGTTCAACGGCAAAACATCACATTTTGCCAGACAGCCACGGACATGCCCTTCAACAAAAACATCCAACATTTGACATCTCAAAGGGCTTTAGATTAGACTGACCAAATTTGGCGCTGATCGGTTTAAATCTCTAGGAGGATTAGTTTAAATGCAACACAAAAATGGCAATTTTAAAATAACACACTTCCTGTTGGGTTTTGGACTTGGACTTGGTTTCGGTACATATTTACGTTGCATATGCATATGTACAATACATACAATATATTTTGTATTCATACTGTGTTGAAGACTCATCATGTTTCTACTCATTGATCATTCAGCTCAGGAATCCTTCGGCAAATTCTGGGCTGTGCTTTTCTGGCGTCTGTGGTCTGTGCGCCCACCCCAAGGTGTCTGGGACGGGGCAGATCTGTAACCCAATACTGTGCTCTGACTGATAGAGGAAAACCAGCACAACCAAATCAAACGGTAGATTTGACATTGGAATTGAAGGTTTTGTAGGGGTGAGATATTCAAGACCTTATTTTAAGCAAACATAACTATACTGTGACATAAAATTATTATTATTTTTAAAGTTGCCGTCCATAAGTTTGCTAACCCTAAGTTTGATGACGCAATGACGGAGCGTTGAACATTGGGAGATGTAAATATTTAATTTAATTTAAATTTTCATTTTTGGGTGAACTGTTCCTTTAAGTAAATGTAACAAGAAGCCACATCCCAGACAAGTGCTTTTGAAAGCACTAAAACCATTACTGTATATACATGCATCATATACATGCTTACAAACTGCAAAGTATGACTGACAGCTGTAAAGAGGCGGTTAATCAAACGTGTAAGCATTAATGTAGAACAGCGCTGAGCGCCGGAGGGAATCTTTCTAAAGACAATCAAATCATTTCTGAGGCATCACTCTCTGTTGTTATGACTACGCTTGAGTTCACTACTAAAATAGCACATTGAGCAGATGAAGCGCTCGATCACATTTACTGCCGGCTTCACCGTTGCTACAGTGAGGTAAACAGTACACACTCGCTCCGCAATGCTTCTGAATGAGACACGGGTCTATAAAAGACACAGAGCCATATGATGTCAGCATACTAATTAGGGCACTTGAGAATCTCAAGTGAATGAGCTGGAACCTACCCTTGAGATAAACACACACACACACTTAAATGCATATCAAAGACAGTTCAGCAAGTCACATGCCATTACAAAACATTGCAGACCTTTGCTTTTCTGTTGCCAAAGAAACTGTGGAAGAAAATACACACTTAAACCAAGGTAACCTCTGAAAAAGGAGCAAAACACGCAGCGTTTGCCTCCTGAAAAGATCACAGATGTCCAGTCATGCACACTACCTGTCCTCTAATCATTGTACTATCATTCAGAACCAGCCGTCATTCTATCCATCATTTTATCTATTTACTGTCCTACTCAAAATGAAAGGTACAAAAGCTGTCACTGGGGCGGTTACTTTTCAAAAAGTACGTGTTTGTACCTAAAGGGTCCATTTTGGTACCTTAAAGTGAGATATTAGTACTTATTTCTCAGAGTGTACTCTTGATAAATTAGATTTTTTAAAAAGGCTGTGAAGATAAGTCTGCATTGTTTATCCATTTGAAAAATTGGGTGAAATCTCATTATGAATTTTTGATGTTTCTTTTTGGATCACTGTTACAAGCCTTGACCAATTATAAGATTTAACAGGGACAGTATGTTTTATCTGTTGGTATTTAATAGAATCCACGATGCCTTGTATCTGAACCAGACCTCCAGGACCTTTAGCAGAAATATAGGCCCACAACATTAAAGATACAGAAGTATATTTCATTGTACACAACGGGTACTTTTTATCTGAACCTAGAAATCAGTCGTTGATATTCCAGTCTTGTCTGGCAAATTATCATGTTGGAGTTTGTTTTTGGTTAAGAGCAATTTTCTTTCTTGAAACCCTTCCAAACAACTTGTGATGGTGCAGGCAGTCTTTGATTTATTTTTATTTCTTTATTTTGAGGCTTTGCAAACCAAAGACTCAACTAGTTCCTGTAATTTTCTATCTGTGGTCTTTGGAGAGTCTTTGGCCGCTCAACCTCTCATAAGGCCAATATAGACCCACGTCCTCTTCTAGGCAGATATTAGTAATATATATTAGTAATATTTTGTGTGTTGATAGAAAATTCTTGATTATTGCCTCAATGGTGGAGATGGGGACTTCAATGCTTTGGCTATTCTCTAATTTGTAAATTCATTACCATTTGCAGAACCACAGTTATACTACAAGTATCATGGTTAAATTATGGTTAGTGTAGTAAAACCGTGGTTAATTTGTGGCCATGTTTATTTTTTGTTGTTTCATTTGAAGTAAATCCGTGGCATATCTCATCCATCCATCTATTGCAACCCAATAACCTGCTAACTAAATCTGCTGCTGGTCGCTGTACTCTCTCTCTCGGTCTGCGTGTGTGTGTGTGTCTGGGGTGATGCTGATTGAACGCCGTTACTAAAGTGCTGGTGTGTGAATCACACTGCTGCTGCAGAGCTCCGCAGGTCACTGGAGTTCATCAGCTGCATCAGCCAATCACAGCACAGCGCATCACTTCCTGCTGGACGCAGGGTGGCGTTAGCAGTGATGCAGAGGACAGAAAGACACAATCTGATCACAGTCTGGACAGTTATATAGGGGGCAAAGAGAGTCTTACTGTCATTAGAATTCATAATTAAGCTCACAAATGTTTAAAATAGGGAATATAGCATTTTCATGTTTCCACATACTGTAAGACTTATTTTAAACACATATGAGAACACATGCAGATCAGATTTCAGATATATGATATGTCTCAGCCTTCAGTTTACATTTCTATGAAGCTGTATTTTTTAAGTCCACAGGCAAAAACTGCAGTGTTGCTACAGCAAAAATAGACATGTTTCAGAAGCCGCATATTTGAATGATTTCTGATGAATCACGTGACACTGAAGACACATATTATGAATTGCATCACAATATTACTATCTTTACTGTATTTTAGATCAAATGAATGCACCCTTTAATGAGCATAAGAAACATCTTTTAAAGACATCTTACAGAACGGTGTATTTAAATAGTGCAACCTTTTGCCAAAACATAATAATAATAATAATAATAATAATAATAACAGCAGTAGCAAGAAGTACATCATGGTTTTGGCAGGCGTTTATGTAAACTAAAGACCATTTAAAAACACAATAGGATCCTTCTCATCGGTAAAAGAGAATCACTTCATTTATCCACAACCCACATTTATCTCCAGAACAACTAGTGAGGTGTGATTTTAATCCAGTAAACACTGAACATAATCTCAGGAACTACAACAAGAGAAGCTGTTCACTCCCAAACCCCACGAGGAGAGCTGGACCGGTCTTCTGCTTGTTAGAGAGGCTAATATAGACCTTACAAGGACAGACAGCAACAGATGAGAAAGTCACCACGCAGATATCTGTCCACTGATGACCGCATGCTTCATAAATGAATCCCATCATGCACTGCACAAATGCTTACTGCTGTTAGGGCTACATTTGAGAAGAACGTTTTTATAATTCGCATCCATTATGATTACACCATTTTGATATAAACTTTACAGATTGCATATATAGGCCTACAGTAGTGTTTTTGAGTTCATCAGTCACTGATTTATGACTGATGTGACCGAACTAGATATTCCAAGTAGCAAATGCATTTGTCTGTTATTTCCCTCTTTTATTTTGGCTCTGTAAATCTGGGAAGTGAAAATAGAGGCGGACATGTGATTGCCAAAACAGTAATTTCACTGGGGCACTTATTTATATTCAAATATGGCAGAGGCATATGCTAATATCTTGTATATGAGAGGGAAAATGTTTATGGCCAGCTGTTTGCATCTACAGATTGTCTCATGGCTATAAAAGCCGTTTGTCTCACAGTTTTATAACCTATACCAACTGGGAGCACATCGTGTGCAGCTTAAACGCTTTTAAAAGAGCACAAAAGAGACTTGTTCCTCTAATTCTGCTCATCTCAATTTATTCCAGTATGTTTTCTGAAATACCACTGCATGTGCAAAAATGAAAGTGCAGGAAATCAGTGATGTGTTTGTTTGTGAGTTCAGGGTCTGTACGATTAACCTGAGATTCACAGCAAAGAACTGATCCTTCTCCGTTTAATCAAACTCATAAATCACACACACACATTGGCATGCTGTGATTTATCGCTAATTCTCTTTCCCCGGGGCGTTCACTGGTTCATTGGTGACAGCCTCCGATGTCTTCACCATGTGGGTTAATAGCATGTTGTGAGCAAATATTTCACCCTGATCATACTGTCCTCCAGAAGAGACGAGAAGAGAGAGAGGGGCACTATAAAATCAGTTTTTTCCCCACATTCTCAATTTTATTCCATGTTATTGGTTTACTTAAATTGTAATGAATGATTATTCAATTTAATTTATACATTTTTAACAATGAAATGTCATTATTTTTATTATTACTTTAAGAAGCACGTTCTCCTGTACAATAAATAAATAAATATATATACAACTTTCTTTTTTTTCAAGTCTGAGTTACGTTCCAAAGTTTAATGCTCAGGATTAAAGGGTTTAACAAACAACATGATCGAATGTGATTGTGCAGCTTGCCTTGACAAGCACCGCAGTTTTTTGCATAAGACCTGTTAAAAGATTATGACCACATGAGCAGGTCGAGGCAGAAAGCAGAAACGTCAAGAATCATCTGGCTGTAACAAACATCTCCCTTGAAATGCTTCCAAATAATAATTACGAGTTATTAAAAAGGGAAGTTCAGTTGCAAAACCAAGGAACACTTATGTAATTGTGCAGAACACAGTTCATTCAAACTTTCAGTGAATTGTAACTAGAAATAAATCTGATTAGGAACAATCCTGATTCATTTTCACTTGACTTAACTAGGCCTGAAACAATCTTTTTTTATTATTCATCCTTGAATAGTCGTTTAATACCATTTGACTGAATGTAAGTGCCTGCAGTAATGCGGTTTGATCAGTGTGGCACTCTGCTTGCAATACAATTGAAGATGTCATGCTTATGAGACGTGGAAACGAAGCTGAGCCATTAAAAAAAGAAAAAACTGTACTGTAGAATTTGGGTAGATTTAAAAAAAAAAAAAAAAAAAACTACAACCAAAAAATGCTGTCATGCATGAGGCCCTGTTGTTTTCTTTTAGGCGCAAACCAGTATGATATTAGTTAGCGCTATACTGTTTGCAAACATCCCAGCGCAGCTGAGAGTGACGTTTAGATTTAAGATATTTTAGATGAAAACTGTGAGGCTTCTGACTGTCCCGTTGACTGCCAAATAAATAACACTGTCAAGGTGCAGAAAAGTATAAAAGACATGTAAGTACAGTCGGTGTTTATGTTTTGATATGTTATTAATGATGGCAGATGGAGTATTCTGACAATGTTTTTCATACTTTTCTGGACCTTGACAGTGTTCATTACTTGGCAGCCAATAGGGGGTGTCAAAATACCTTAAATCTATTAATGACTATACTGTAATTTTGGGTTGCAGTATCCCTTTAAGAAAGCATCTGATCATGCCGTTGCTATAAAGCAGCTCTACAATAAAACAAAAACAAAATCTGTAAAATATACGGTAAAAAAAAGACAGCTGTGGTTGCTGGAATTTGACCGTAAAAATACGGTAACAACATTTTAGGTTATACAGTACTAAGTTAAATTTACAGTTAAATACCGTAATTTCATTAACTGATATAATGTTAATATCCCAACCTATTAAAGTAGTGAAATCTGTTTTGTACCTTTGAAATTCACGGATAAGCACCAAATGCAGGTGATGATGAGAAAGTCACATGATGAACCAAAGCAGCTTTTTAATATGAACATATATAGAAGGAGCTCAGTGTCATTCACACAACACTAAACTCATTACACTGAAACATGCAATAAACATTCATTTAACAACATTACATGTGACACACAACCCTAATAAACAGAACTGATAAGACTTTTGAAAGTTATTTCACAGAAAAAAACAAAATTCAAACAAAAAATTTTAAATGCAATGCAGATAATTCTGGGAATGTCAGTTTATTGTTTTCCCCTGTAAATTTTACAGTAATTAACAGGTTTTTACAATAGCATCTTCTCAGTTTTTACCCTTAAAATCACGGTAATTTTTTTATATACTGTTAATATGTATAGATATGTATATGCCAATATTTGAACAAGTTGCAAAAGCTGAATAAACATCCAAAGCCTAATGATTAATCATTCTATTTTATTTTCAAAATAACACTTGTTACAGCTCTAAACCTAAGCCTCCCACTACAGGACTCTACATATTGCCCAAAAACCAAGCAGAAACTACTGCTGCGATTTACAACAGTGTGCATGCTTTCTATGAAACAGAAAGTGGAGGCGAGATCTATTTATCTGTCTACTAGCACACACATCAGGATTTAATGAATCGGCTGGTTTCCATGCTCTTCTTGCTTCAGAAACAGATCAGACGTTATGAATATAGCACTGAAAATAACCCACAACTTCAAAATGATCTGTGAGCATATCAGTAACGGCTGACAGGGGACAGACCCGGCTCGGAGCAGACCCTTGAGAACTGAAATGTGGATTAGATTCAAAGAGCTGCTGTCAACACAACAACATCATATCCAAGTTGTGAACCTCATTTGATGCATCCTTTCACAGATATCGCCCATGACCACCGTCAACTGTTTAGTTCCCAACATTTTTTTTAAACACCTTCTTTTGTGCTCAACGGCTGAAAGAAACTTATACAGGTTTGTAAGCACATGACGGTGAGTAAATGATGACTGAATTGTAATGTTTGGGTGAGCTATCCCTTTAAGTCCTTAGAAACTATGCAGGTTTTAAGAAGGTTTCCACTGTTCCTGAGACAAAATAACTGTTACTAAGGATATCTTGTTAGGGTATATTGACATGGGATTTAAATGAAACATTAAAGCAGGGTTAACCACGGTGTGACAAGCCTCAAGAGGTTTGGGTGCTGTTTCATTCTCTAGAAGACGCCCAACACAAGCTCAGTCCAACAACTAGGGTGTGAGGCAAAAAGAAAAAAAGTGACATGAAGCACAAAAAAGCTCACGTGTGGATTTAGAGATGAAAACTAGGTATGCAGACATGTGTGAAACAGGTGTGGACATTTAATACAACAACTGACACAGCCATAAAGCATCTGAGCAGCTGGCATGTGACGTTTTCTAAAATGGGTCACAGGTTCAGCCTGTATAGAGGTAGAAGTATAATATATATATTTATTTTTCTATTAATGTATTTTAATAGTTTTGAAAGGATTATTTTGTTTACTTTTACTATCAAAATGTGTCAAATGTTTGTTCTGATGACAAGAAAAACATGCAACTAACCAAATAATCATGCAGACTTAGGATATTAATGTTCATATAGAGAAATAAATACCAAGGTGGATATGTTTTTTATGCTACAAATTTACAAAAAAAAAAAAAGAAATAAAAAAAAAATAAATTTAAATTTAAAGTTGTCCAAATGAGGTCCTTAGCAATGCACATTACTAATAAAAAATTAAGTTTTGATGCAATTATAATACAAAATATCTTTATGGAGCTTGATCTTTACTTAATATCCTAATGATTTTTGGCATTAAAGAAAAAATGATAATTTTAACCCATACAATGTATTGCGACTGGTTTGGTGCTCCAGTGTCATATATTATGTATATATTATTTTTATTGCCACTAGCACGTAAATGTAAATACATGTAGATGTAACATTAAATTTAAGGATGTTTTTGTGTACTTTATTTTTGTTAGCACCACCGAAGTCAAATCTGTAACATGCAAAAACAATCAGCTTCCAGATGTGCAAAAGGTGACGGTCTGCAGCTGGAGCCAGATGACAGACGGCTAATCCAACCTCCCGTCGGGCCCCTGGGGGCCTCACTGCACCCAGCGTGTTCAGCAATGTGCCGGGATCTCCCGCTAAACAAACTCATTATCTCATAGGGCCGCCTGACCAACAGCTCCCTCTCTGTCACGTTTCCCATCCATATTACACCTCAACGGCTTCAACATAAGCAAGGTGTGGCAGCAACATACTTTGCATGTTAAGTCCTATCAAACTTTCTCGAGAAAGAACACTTAATTAAGCTAATAGCTTGTTATTGCCGCCAAGAACAGTTTCATACAAGTCTCTCCTGTACGATAACTTGCATTGCCAACGCTCGGGGCGCTGTTATTCATCACAAAACCACTCCTCATCATAGGTGGAAAACATTTAAAAAGTTTTGTTCCAAAAATCACAAGGCTTGTAAGGACTCATTGTGATATAACATAGGTGTGATATAAAGGGTTAGTTTTAGCAACACCCAAAATACAAGACGTCGTTATTCTTTCGTTGACCTGCGGTTTCTTAGTTGTGCCAAAAAACAACGGCCATCGGTGCAAGAGTAACAGGGCTAATATAGAAGTGGAGTTGTAAAGGGTCGATAATGCATTAAAGCTCATAAATAGATCTTTAAATCACCCAGAATCCAGCAAAAGGCTTTGAAGTAAAGTGCTGGGATGCTGGACTGGGTTTGCTGTATTCATCTAGCGCAAATGCAACTGGTTTGATGTTTGAACAGCAGTGATTCACTTCAGCAAAACACTAATCCAGACCATAATATACTGTATATATAATTACAGCTCATGCATATTAATACAATCCTGTAAAAACTTTAGAATTATGTACAGGGTTTGCAATTATCAAAAATAGCAATTTTGAGGAAACAGATATCTGAAAGCAATCACTATTGTAAAGCTGATATAAATATACATATATATACACACACTTTCATTGACATCAGTACTTGCTTTTGAGGAACTGAGCTATCCGTTTTGAGCAAGTGACATGCTTTTTTGCAGGTTATCATCTAGGTTTTGCAGTTTGCACTAATAGTTTTGAGAAATTCATTAACTATTGTGCTAATTGAAATAGTGTTGTGAGAAATGCACCAAAGCGACTGAGAAAAACTGTCATTCAAAACCTGAATATAAATATAAATATTATTTAAAAGAACACAAATATCCATTTTATAACATTTTACACAGCAAGTTACCACTCTTGAAATCTACCTTAATAATGTATTTTCTGAACACTGTGCAATGCCTTACAATTATCCATCCACAAAGTACTAAAATAATTGTTTATGGGATCAGAATCATTAACGTCCTTGTACAGCCCATCCCTAGTTCACAGAGACAGAGAATCCATCAGCTGCCCATAAATCTCAGGAAACGACGCGTCACAGGTGATGCATGGACGTGTGTGAGCCTGGCAGAGATCAGTGAAGGGTGAATCAGAGCAAGGTCCACCCTAAAGGTCATCATCACACCCCCATTCCATCAGCATGAGGAGGATACACACATCTAGATATCTAACCACTGAGTGAAAGAATATGAGAAGCCGTCTGTCAAACATTAATGCTCTTTTAATCTTCTTGACCATCCCTAAAACATGACTGCATCTCATACTGCCAGAGCACTTACACTGACAGACAGAACGATAGATAGACAGACAGAACGATAGATAGAACGATAGACAGACAGACAGATTGATAGAGTGATAGAACGATAGACAGACAGAATGATAGAGTGATAGAACGATAGACAGACAAAATGATAGAGTGATAGAACGATAGACAGACAGACAGAATGATAGACAGACAGAATGATAGAGTGATAGAACGATAGACAGAATGATAGAACGATAGACAGACAGACAGAATGATAGAGTGATAGACAGACAGAATGATAGAGTGATAGAATGATAGACAGACAGACAGAACGATAGACAGACAGAATGATAGACT
>JAUMHP010000060.1:4385834-4395900 GCA_032361065.1 Enteromius trimaculatus
AGACAGACAGAATGATAGAGTGATAGAATGATAGACAGACAGACAGAACGATAGACAGACAGAATGATAGACTGATAGAACGATAGACAGACAAAATGATAGAGTGATAGAACGATAGACAGACAGAATGATAGAGTGATAGAATGTTAGACAGACAGACAGAATGATAGACTGATAGAACGATAGACAGAATGATAGACAGAATGATAGAGTGATAGAATGATAGACAGACAGACAGAACGATAGACAGACAGAATGATAGAGTGATAGAACGATAGACAGATAGACAGACAGAATGATAGAGTGATAGAACGATAGACAGACAGAATGATAGAACGATAGACAGACAGAAGGATAGTGATAGAACGATAGATAAAATGATAGAGAATGATAGAACAAAATAGATAGATAGATAGATAGATAGGTAGGTAGAGAGAGAGAGAGAGAGGGGTAGATATATAGATAGATAGAGAGATAGAGAGAGAGAGAGAGAGAGAGAGGTAGATATATAGGTAGATAGATAGATAGAGAGAGAGAGAGGTAGATAGATAGATAGATAGATAGATAGATAGATAGATAGATAGATAGATAGATAGATAGATAGATAGATAGATAGATAGGCAGGTTCCTACTTCTGCTCATGTTCGTTGTCTTTCTTCAAGCAGCAGAAGAGGAAGTATAGTCTCCAAAAACTCATTCTCAGGCTCCAGCATCGATCCTCAGCACTGAAGCTAAATTCTGCTGCCATTCAATTATTCATGTGAGGGAAAGTCTCCTGGAGGTCTGTGTTTGATGGAGGTCGCCTCTCTCAGATGAGCTCAGCCTGATCTGCTCACTTTTAAAGGTCTAATTGGTGAACACTAAACTGAGATCTGATTTGCTGAATATGCCAAATTGCTGGACAAGAGAGATTAAAATTGTAAATCTTGTCACTTTTGAACAATTTAATGCATTCGGATCACAAACTTTTGAACTGTTCTTCATATACCTATTGAATCACTTCCAGTTCATCCCACTGTAAACTGAAGGTCAAGTCGAATGCACTGCATTGTGGGAAACTGCATGTCAGGCAGTGGATCCAGCAAAAGGAATTACCATGAATGTGTCGGAAAAATAGTATTATTTACAGATAAACGAGTGCTTTATGAGTTTGTGTCGCAAAGATGAATTTCCTGATTCACCAGAGGCGCCTTTAGAAAAAGACTCTGTGTTAGCTCAGACTCGAATGTTGAGATACTATACCTTTAATGAACTTTTAACTCTTAATGTAAACTGTTAGTAAAAAAAAAAAAAAATTGACCCACCCAGTTTTTTGTAGGCCCACCCACTTAAACATTTCTGGCTCCGCCCCTGGTCATCAGGGATTTCATGCTTTACAGAAAATCTGCATAATGTCCACAGTAAGACTATACAGCAGAGCTACATGTCAGCTTTATACCACTCTTAGGAGGTTAATGAATGTTTTCCTATAGAAGTCGTGACAGCATGCTGCACCAGACTGCATAGACCAACATACACACACACACACCAGTGTCCCGACTGCAGTTTATCTCTCTCTCACACACACAGAAGCCATCAATCTCTGCTCTCGCTCCAGCAGGCTGTTGGCCATTCAGAGCAGAAGCAAGGCGGCTGTAGATGTATACTAGTTAAAGCCACACACACTACAGCAGTAATACAGTCAGATCACTTCTTTGCAGCACTGATGAGAAGTGGAGCAGCGGAAGAGCAATATCTTTCAAGTGTCTAGGAAATGAGTAATCTTCACAAACTCAGCTGCTTTGACCAATCGTTGCACATGGATTATCACGCACAGCTCTGTCAGTGCACTTTATGAAGTGTAAATATTTTAATATATATATATATACATGATAAATAAATTTAGTACACATACATAACTAATGTAAACCAAAAAACATATTTTGGATGCAATTAATCATGATGAATCATTGACAGCATATATATACATATTTAAATATAAATTAAAACTATAATAATTAAATTGGAACAGAAAATATTATGCATGTGTGTACATTAAAATAAAATAATGAAATTAAACATTAAATTAAACAATTTTGCCATTCTGGATTTATTTTTCTCTATATAACAATAAATAAACTGAAGACTTTACTTTCATGTTAAACATGCTACAATAATCTTTTTGACATTACAACTTCAATTTCTTTCTTTCTTTTTTTTTTTGATAGATGCAAATCATTGCATGCATCAATCAAATCCCTTTATAAAGATTCAGAATGAAGACATTTTTGTGGCATCACAAGAAAATTGCCCTTAGATACATAGTGATAGATTTTAGTGCCTCATTTACATATAAAGATAACACACATATACTCAAAACATATGGATATTCAGATCCCTAACTTTGAATAGCTTGGGAGCTGGTTTATGAGCATTATAGCTTTTCATTTATAGGCTGATTAATTATGCATTATGCCTAATTAATTTGTCGGAGCCAGTTGGAGCAATGTGGGAGCTGCACTTCCCAAACCTACAAGCAAACGATATGTTTGAAACGTAATGAGGAGTAATGCACACCAGAGATTCACAGACAATCATCAGCACTAAAGACCAGTGAGAGGTCAGATGTCTCCAGCAGGATGAACTGCAACATGCATCATCATCTCTTGCATCATAGATCAGTTATCATGTAATGCACTGGCTAATATATATCCTAATTTTGCACCTAGGAGGAACAATTATTTAGATGTAATACTAATTAACATTGAATGGAATGATTAGACTAATGAATCTCTGAGCATCCGCTGGGTGTCATAGAGATGAAGCCACTGAAGCAATTAGCTGGACATGTAATCTGAGAACATTAACATTAATAACATTTATCAGCTTGATTGCAATCGCAAAGAAATGTATCTTATAATTTTTTTTCTTAAAATGAATTTAGATCATGCAATTCTGAGTTTATATCTCATTATTAATTTTACAATTCAGACTTTTTCCTCAAAATGTAGTTTTGTTCTGAGAATTTAGTGTTCGTCTCATATTGACTTTGTTCTCAGAATTGAGTTTAGGCTAAATCTAGCCTAATTGTATATCTCATAAATATAATTTGCTTCAGGAGTTTATATATTATAGTTTATATATTGCAATTGAAACCACCTAAACCCAACCAAAATGACTTTATGTCTCATGATAATTACATTGAGTACATGAGTATCTGACACATGACTTTTTATATCTTGCTACTCTGCATATTTTCTCTTATATTTTTATCTTGTTGCAGAAACTGCCTTCCAGAGTTACATTTCCATATATTGATTCCCTTAGCTTTGATTTAATAACTCCATTGGTTGGTAAACTTCCTGTAGACGATAGAAAAGACATTTCAACAAAGAAAACAAAGATATTAACCTATTTCGTATCCGAACTTGTCCGCGACCCATTTGAAGTTCCTGTGTAATGTTGTGATGTCATAACTGATGCCAGGCTCAGACAAAGACAAGCCCACATCACCAGCAGTGTTAACAGTGAGCTTCTGAATCACCCTCAAGATGACCAGGATGTGACACATACACTCTTGCTTCCTCTTTACTCGCCTTCATTTGTGCTCATTGTTGTGGCTTTCTGAAGGGTAAGGCAGCAGTATTTACTAGTGAGTCAGCACATGCCTGGGCAAAAGGGCAGCTCGAACACACGCTCACTCATATATTATACTCCCATTCACGCGGCTCCTCTAACGCCTCAATGTTTGAAGTCATTCAGAAGTCATGCATTAATAAAACCCATTCAACATCTGAAAGAAACATAATTCACAAAGGCTGGAAATCTGTCTCCACGTGTGTCACTTTCTACTCCAAAATCATTAGATCAAAAGTAGGAAATTATATTTTGCAAAGTAAATTGATGAAATAAAATAAAAATAAAATGCATAGTAAATTAATAAAATAAAATGCAAAGTAAAAAAATAAAAAAATAAAACGTAATTAAAAAAATAAATAAAACGGAACCCTGTTTTCAGGACAATAAGCATATTTTGTCCTCTTATTGTTATTACTGAATCAGAATCAGCTTTATTGCCAGGGATGTTTACACATATAATAAATCTGAATTTCTCATGTGTGTAAACAGCTGGCAATAAATAGTAAAAAAAAAACTTGTTTCATATGATTTCATTCATATTTAAATTAAGAAAGAAATGCCCCAATAATACCACATTGTATAAATATTTTCATTCATAAATAATTTTGTTTGTAAAACAGTTATAAGATTTGGGGGCAAAATATGCAATATCATCATAAAAATAATGTTGCAATGAGAAATATCCTAAAGTACACTATTTTACACAAAAGCATTTTTGGTGTTATTATGACCATCCACTAAGTCTCTGCATCAAGCAAATAAAGTGAATGAAATAATGAACTTGATAATAATAGAATAATAATAATAGACTGTGATAAAAAGCTTCTCATATCATATTTCTGAAGACAGCTGCAAAATCTGCAGGACTTCAGCTGCTGAGCAATGCAAGACAAAAAAAGGTATATTTAGAGGTGACTTGATAATGATCACGGCCCCCCGAACAGATGGAAAAACAAACCCTGGACCCCCGAACCCCTCCAGAGCTTGACTCTCCAAACCATGCCTTATTATGTCATTTCATCATACTCATCTTTAATGAAAGTGCAAACGAATCACTTCCAATGCAAGCGCACACAGAAGCTGTTCATTTGGCCTGTGTGGACTCTGTCCAGCTGTCCTGCAAAACAGGGCCCTTCAATATTTGCTGTTCGTCTGCCAAGATATTCTGCTGCAATGAATCAGTCCAGCTACAGAAGCCTGGACCAGCAGCATGCTCGCTTTCTGGCCTAAAGCAAGAATCAGTAAACACAGTACTCACTTTCTCTTGTACTCATCCCGCTCCCGTTTGACTTTGGCCAGAACGTTATACAAGGCTCTCAGTTCTGGGGTGATGGTGTCGATTTGGACCCCGACCCCATCCGGATGGGTCCAGGTGACTCCGGGTCCCTGGACAGTCTTGACCCGCTCTCCGTGTCTCAAAATATGCGTAAAGCTCCAGATGGTGCCTGGAAGTCTGGAGCCCTGAGAGTCCGTCTGGACCCCGACATCACGCGTAAAGGAGAAGCCCTGATGCCTCGGCTGACCGGAGGCTTGCTTCAGCTGGCTCTCCAGAAGTTTGTTCCTTCTCTCCAGCTCATGGACTTTGGCGAGGAAGCAGCGGAACCGCAGGTTGAGGGTCTTGAGGACATGGATGTTGGATCCCAGGTCGTTGCGCAGCGCTCTGGGAACCGCGTCCGACGGCGCGCCGCTCACTACGCCGCCCAAAAAACCTTCTCCGAACAACAGCGAGCTCATGTTTGCATACAAAAATAGATATCTGCTAGCTTTAACGACTTCGATTCAAAGCTTTTGCGTCCATGCAGTCTTCTTCTCATGCGTAAAAAGGCCCCTAAGTATCATTGATTGACTAGAAACAAGCAGTGCGGTCATTATCTGTCTATCCTTCCAGGACGCAGCATGTTCTCCGTGGAAACGCGAGAAGTAACGGAGGAGCGCGGCGTCTGTGTGTCAGCTCATTTCTGAAACTCCCGGTCATCTGGAGATCTGATCGTGAACTCCACACTCTCCGATCACACTGATATTATTTTCACAGTCTCTTCTTCCGCTGGACTGTTTTATACCGGACGCTACCGGCGCGACGGGATCGAGTTTCATTCTCCTAAAAGAGGGAGATCCGCAGCGCACTCTCCGCCCCCGCCGCCAGCAGCAGCGCCCCTCACACACACACACACACACACACACACACACACACACAGAGACAGAGGGAGTGCAGGAATTTGGCAACATCGCCCCCTCAAACAAACTCCATCGCGTTTTATTTCTTAAAAGAAATAAGGATTATTAAAATCTGATTTTAAGAACTAAAATCTGACACACTGCCACAAGCCACTGCTTTTAGCCAACTAAGCGTTAAAAAATACATAAAATAAATAGATGAGGACAACATAAGATGATTACAAATGAATGTGTCAATCATCAAATATAATTAATTTACATAAAATATTTGATTAAAAAAATACTAGTTTTAATAATACTAATATCTTATAAGTTTCTAAAGCTATTTTTAGATATTTTATAAATGTTTAAGAATTCACTATTTAACTTTTGATAATAGCCTATTAAAATTTATAAAAAGAAATGGCTTTTTAATTTTTTTTATAAAGTATGTTTAACTATTATAATAATATTAATATTTATTAAAATATATTAGGTTATATATATATATCGTATACAAAGACATTATTTGCATTATGTCATATAAAAAAAAATTATGTTATCATGTTTTTATTGTTATATTGTGTTAGTTATATATATATATTTTTTTACCAAATTAAAATATCCATAATTCATTGCACAATGGAAAAATACATGATTTTTAAAAATTACTAAAAGCAAAGTGCAATCTAATTAATTTTACACACGCATCTATCCTATATAAATATAATATATATGAATGTAATAAAAACTCTACGACTCTATGGGTCACTTTAAATATATATTTTTATGTTTAGCTTTTAATATTTAATCTCGTTTCTGACTGCAAAAAAAAAAAAACATTGTCAGGTTTTGCTTACCGCAAAAAAAATAATTAGTTCTCTGAATAGAAATCTGTGATTAATTCAGGCTCATTACTCAGGGATGAAAAGTTCATACCTTTATTAATATTAATGTTCGATATTAAATGTGAAAGGGGGAGTTAGCTCATTAGCAAAGCCATAAATTAAAATCATTAGCAGAAAGTTTTATGGTTAGGCAAATTAAGGAAGGCGTTGAAGTGTCAGAATGAGACTTTACACACGCATTGCACCTTAAACCTGCCCTGGCTTGAAGAGCTCTGCACATATGCACTAAACACACCCAAGGATTTCTGAGGATCATCTGTAATTTCCTCAGTTCTCTTGAATAGACAGTCCAAGTACGCAAAATCAAGGTTTTTGGGAATGCAGTCATGTCTGCAACAAATCCTTTTATTCAAGTGTTAAGTGCCCGTGTGAATCCATGCTTTCTCATACAAATCTATAACAAAAACAGGCAGTTCCTCTAATGAGTTTTAGGTGTCTGGGAAGAAGTGTCTTTTTAGGGAGACTTCACAGACGTGTTGGATCATCGGTTATGGGAGTGGAAAACTACAAAAAATTATGATAAAGAATATGTGCTGCAACAACATTAGGCTACTAGTTAAAAATAAAAATAATCTAAGCAGTCAAAATTGAATTTCATTTGATTAACTGCAAAAGTCAGTAAATATTTCACTTGGAAAAATACACTACCTAAGTACAAACTGCATACTGTAAAATATAAATACTGTAGAAATTACAGTATTATTCGCAGCTGTTTGCCAGTAACTTAAAAGACAGAAAAGGGTTGATGAGGATTTCTGGTTCCCAGAATGTTTTTTATGAGGTTGTTTTTAATAGTTTTATTCTGTAAAGATAAAAGACTTGTTTTTGTTTATTGTTTATTTATATTTAAACAAACTATTGTCAATAAATTTGCTAAATATAAATCTACAGTAAGTTACTGGCAAACCAGCTGCATAACTACAGCAAGTGTGCATGCTGTAAAAGTAAGTTTAAAAACCTTAAAGAATAGAAAGAAATCTACCAAACGAACAAATAACCATTAGAAATAAGAAAAAGTTACTGTACAAACCTGTGTCTTGTAATAATATTACAGCCATGCTGTGCCTCCTGCTGGTTATTAATATAACGCACTTCTAATAATACTTTCCTAGCGAGGAAATTACAAATCCAACTCTGGTAGTCTTAGCTTATGAATATTAATGAGTCCATGCGAACCATCTAATAGAGTTCGTTCGCTTACCTCATTAATATTCATGAGGTACCAGCGAACTCCGCTAGGCGGCGGTGTGTTCCTCACAGTCTGTGAAGCGTTCTGAGATTATCAGGCGAAGAAGAAAATACAGAGCGCCACAACGTGAGAGCCATGCCGAAATCTAAGAGGGACAAGAAAGGTAGCTATTTGATCTTTTAGTTTATTTGATCAATTATTATTCCTGAAGTTTGCACGCCATGCATTAAAATGACTCGAGTTGAAATACAGGCATATTTGTAACCTGGTGCTCAGACTTTAGTTGACGTGGTTAGACTAGAATTCGTTTTATTAATGTCAATGAAAGAGTTTGTTAATGTTTCTCGTGCTATCATTAACAGTTTCTTTAACCAAAACAACCAAGAAGGGGTTGGAAGCCAAGCAAAATCTGATTGAAGAGGTTTGTAAGACTTTTCATTGCGTAATTTACCATGGTATTCGTGTGAATGACAGCAGCACTGGTATGAATCAAATAAAACTTGATTTGAGATGCTTCCATTGAAGCTCTTTGGAAAGAAAATCAGAATATATCTTTTTATTAGGGACCTTAAGAAGGCTGATGATTGATTTATTCAGTTTATTTGGTAATTGATTGCTTATTTCCAGACCAAAATTAAACATGTAATATCATCACAATAACCTTTTCTGTTTCTTCTCCCTCTCAGCTGCGAAAATGTGCAGACATCTACAGATACGTGTTTGTGTTCTCAGTAGAAAACATGAGAAACAACAAACTTAAAGACATCAGGACGGCCTGGAAACACAGCCGGTACAAACATTTTTTTTACTGATTTAGGTCTCTTATTTTGGGATTTGAAAGAATATAAGGTTGAACTTGGATTATACATTTCAGGTTCTTCTTCGGTAAGAACAAAGTCATGATGATCGCGCTGGGTAGAAGACCGTCAGACGAATACAAAGATAATCTGCATAAAGTATGTCACTAATCGATGAATGTTTACATTTCATTTTCTCTGGTTAATAATGTTCTGATGAAACCGATCCGATCGTCTTGTTTGTTCTGCAGGTGAGCAAGTATCTCAGAGGTGAAGTAGGTGTTCTGTTCACAAACAAAACCAAAGATGAGGTTCAAGAGTAAGTATTTATCTGACATTCAGACGCCAGTTAATATGCTTGTAGATAAACACATTTGTGATTAATGTAAAACTAGATAATACTGGCTGAAATACTGAGTAGCATATTTTGTTATTACACCAACATTCTTAATACGTATCATTCATTTCTAATAAAAACGTTTTTCCTCAGATATTTCAGTAACTTTAAGGAGGTGGATTACGCTCGAGCGGGTAATGTAGCGACCATGGCCGTGACGCTGGATGAGGGTCCTCTGGAGCAGTTTACACATTCAATGGAGCCTCAGCTCAGACAGCTGGGCCTTCCTACAGCTCTGAAGAAAGGTAAACCATGATGAGTATTACACAAACAAGTGGTTAAATGACGGTTCACCCAATCTAAAAGGCTCAAAACTGGCTTATTTTTAAGATTAAGACAGGTTTGGAGGAATGCAGCACTTGCTCTTCTGCAGTGAATGGGTGCCGTCAGAATGAGAGTACAGCTGACGGCACCCATTCACTGCAGAGCATCTATTGGTGAGCAAGTGATGCTACAGTTCTCCAAAACCGTTCTAATGAAGAAACAAATGTGTGATAGCCCGAGAGAAAAGAGGTTTTCAGCACCAAAGCTGCATCTGCAATCGGAGGAGGAGAAGTGTGTTGTAAATTGCATCGGACAGGAAGTGTTTTGCTCTAACTAAACTATGGATCCCTCTGCAGGTGTGGTGACACTGATAACGGATTTTGAAGTGTGTAAAGAGGGAGACACGCTCACACCTGAACAGGCTCGAATTCTGGTAAGTTTTTTTTTTACCATTAATACACTGCACTTGTTATTATGATTAAAAAAAAGGAAATGATTTTCTGCAGTGTTGCTTTTAAAATGAATTATTTTTTACTTTGGAAAACGTGACAAAAAAGACCACATGCTGCACTGTTTATGCACTAGCAGACATGAAATCCCTTTTTTTTGTATTCAAATTAGTGCTGTCAAATGATTAATCACATCCCAAATTAATATATTAATACACACACACACACAGGAAACACTTTATATATATATATATATATAAAAAAAAAATAGATAAATAAATATATATATA
>JAUMHP010000060.1:4402587-4421185 GCA_032361065.1 Enteromius trimaculatus
TGTGGAGCACTGGCTGCTGTCAGACAATAATCTCACTGCATTATTACTATTAATGACTAAAATAATGTTTGGAAATGTAAACTGGTATTTCCAACTGACAAGCTACCGCAAACGATACAAATAACCTGCTTAAAACCAGTTTTTGTTGCTGAAAATACTAGTGGCCTCAGACTTTTACACAGTTCTATATGTTATATGAATAGATGCATGTAAATATTTTCAGATACATATATAAGTACACAGAGAACATATGCAAACAATACGTTTTATTTTAGATGCGATTAATTGATTGACAGCCCTCAAATAATTAAACTCAATTACAAAAGTTAAAAGAGGTGGGATTTTCATTTCAAAGGGATTTATTAAATTATTGTAAAAACCAAAATGTTTGGGACTTTCAATGCAGAAGCTCTTTGGAATCGAAATGGCGGAATTTAAAATCTCAATTAAGTGCATGTGGAATTCTGAATCCGGGGACTTTGAAAAGCTGACAGACGCTGACCACAGCGAGACCAAGAAAGAGGAAACGGATGAAGACTCAGAGGATGGAGAAGGAAGTGATTAAAACCTGGACTGGACTTTTCTTGGACTTTCATTGTGTTGATCCAACATAAAACATTTTATTAATAGTTCTTCAGTGAGCTGCGTGTTACTGTCACACTGTTTAGTACAAAGTATAGTATGGCTGTACTGAACCCTGGACTCTTTTATTCTCATTGTTGAATAGAAGTTATTTTAGCAAGAAGACAGCAAAACAGTTATTCATCAAAATGCCTCTAGCACATTTATTTGTAAACAAGGATAACAATTAATTCTAGGTGCCCAGAGGTGTTTAATTTTGTCGTTGTGTTTATTAGGAAGCTGAAGACTCAATTATCAGTGTCAAAATACGAAGATAGAAAAAATAAAGTATCAGTTCTTATAAATCAAGCTTCATTTTGTTTTCGTCACGAGGCGTCTAGCGGAAGTAGTTTGGACACTCGTGGGCCACTAAGTCCCAGGCGCGTTTGAAAGCATCCACGACTTCCTGTTTGAGCGGACCTTCTGCTGCTGCTGTCAGGTTCTCATTCAGCTGCTCCACGCTGGACATCCCGATAATGACCCCATCACCCAGATCCCCCTGTAAACACACACATCACACACTCAGATAACGTGTTCGTTCCTTTGTGACCTATTCCAAACCTCTATTCTGTTGAACGCAAAGATATTTTGGTAAGCAGACCGTTAACTTTTACAAACGTTCTTTACATAAACTCAATTTGAAGAGGAGTAAAAGATGGCAGATGTTTCATTTTTGGGTGAACTGTCCCTTTAAATTGAGTTTTCAGCTGCTGTGCTCATATGTGCTTATTTTAGGCAAAGAGTACAAATAAATGAATATATTTTAGGTCAGAAGTAATTAAAAAAAAGTAATCAACACATTACTTTAAAAACTATAATTTCTTTATATATATATATATCATATTTTCATTTATGACTGTGACTATATCATGTTTCTTGTGTAATTGCATCAGGGATATTACGGTTAACTAAAATTATAAAATGATGTCTTGAATCTGATGTGATGTAAGAGTGCCATGGCTTGTCTGACGCAGCAGTCAGGTGTTAGCCTGAACTGTAGTAGTATATCAATGGCACTGAAGGAACGCTGCTCACCCTGAGATGAGAGTGATGGTACATCCAGCGAATAGCAGCTGATGTCAGACTGGGTTTCTCTGAGCCGTACGCTGCTTCCAGAGCCTTCTGAACCCCATCTATGCCTTGGAAATGACTTTCCTTCCAGTATCTGAAATACAAAAACATGTAACACCGATCACACCGTAATGCTCAACTAACTAGATCTAGACTCTGAGGTCACACGACATGTCATGTGTGAGCTCTGAATTGAATGCACCTGTCTCTGTAAGTCCCGGCCCAGTTGTTTCCGAAGAATCGACCCGCAGGCTGAGAGCTATCTTTATCTACATAGTGATATTTTCCAGTCAGAAGCCCACCTGTGAGAAGAGCCGAGAATATGATTTTACTTGTGATCAGTGTATATTTTTTTTAGCATTTACAATTAAGCAAAAGCTTTCAAATTATACAAAAATGTGCAAAAGCATAAAATGCTAACTATGATGATAGCCCAAAAAGACTAAAGAGAGCATTTTAAAAAACTTCAGAATTAGATGATCAAATAATTTTTCTTTAAATAATGTATTTATTGTTTAATTATTATTAAGCTTAAAATATATTTTATTGTTCCATTTTTTTATTGCATTGTTTTGGTTTATTATTATTTGTTTTTATATATATTTTTAAATATTTGTTTAATTTAAATTTTAATTGTTTACATGTTTTTTGTTAATAGAACTTTTTAGGTTAATTAATATTATTTTTTTAATTCCATGTATTATACTTTATTATTACCTTTCATTTATTTTATTACTGTATTTTTATTATTTGTTTATTTTAAATAATGTACTATCCTAATTTAATTTTAGAGTATATATTATTTATAGTATATTATATTAACTAACATGAAAAAATGGGGAGGAAATCAAAAATTAAAAACAACAATGCATGGTAGATAAGTTCTTGTTATTGACATTAGGTTTTTATTAATTAGGAACTCATTTATTAATTGTTTAATTACCTGCCAGGGGATTGTATGCATAGAAACGGATGCCAAAGTATCTCAAACATGGCAGCAGCTCAGTCTCCACCTGTCGTGTGGTCGCATTATACATGCCCTTCAGAAGAAAACATCAACACTGTTCAAATCCGGCCTATTCATTCCTCAATAATACTCCACTGACACAAGTAGTTATACACTAGACCTTGTATATACACTGACATCCATCAATGCAACTACACTTACTTGATATACAGTAGGAAGCACCCAGTTATTGTGTTTGCAGATGCTGTAGATTTCGGCCACTTCCCACGATGCATAGTTTGATAAGCCCAGCTGTTTGAATTTGCCCTGAACACCAACAAACAGTTAAACAGCTGCATAATTATGTCAGCTTTTGTTTTCTGAACACGCAAGGAAATGTACTATCTAGGTCAGACAGTCATAAACTATCACTAGCTCAGCGATTGTCAGGCTTTCATCAAAGTACACGTCTGACGGACAAAGTCTAGGCTCTGTTTTGTGTGACGAGACGCACCTCTTTGTGCAGCTGGTGGCAGGTCTGTAGTGTGTCCTGAATGGGGTTCTGGTGGTCCGGCGCGTGAAGGTAAAACAGCTCCACACACTGTGTGCGCAGCCTCTTCAGAGACGTCTCCAGCTGATTCCGGACACTTTCTGGTTTGAGTGTTTTTCCCTCCCAAGGGTTTGCTTTAGTGGCGATTCGAACTGATAAAACACAAATCAAATGAAAGCACTGAACTTGATCACAGATATACACTCCTTTTAGACCTTTATTATATCAGAATACTGATATTTGGAATTAATTCCCCATATTTTAAAGCTTTTGTATTTTTTTCAATAAAGTCCATAAAGTTTTGTTTTTATTGATTTTGATGTAGTTTTTAGCTGTTTTAGCTCTTCAAGTTTAAATGAAATAAAAATAAATGTTGCCATTTATATATATATTTCTATTTTAATATTTTAGAATTAAAACTATGTAACAACCAGACATGAGTGACTGAACATATAATTAATTTCATGCATTACTATTATGTACCTCATTTTGAAATGTTTCTATGGTATTTATTTTAATATGATTGGTAAAATAAATTAATATATTAATACATTTAAAAATAGGATAAAAGTATAACATACTAAATATAAAATACAATACAATATTTATTCAAACAATTACTACTAATATTATTTACTTTATTTAATTATAATATAATGCTTAATATTTTAATGTATTATTTATAATAATAATTGTATAACTACTTAATATATTTATATATAATTCATAAATAAAAATAATAGAACACACGTTTACATTCTAGATATAAAATGCTACAAAATATTAAATACTACTACTATATTTATTATTAATTATAAATTATAAATGAAAACAATAAATATGCCCGGGCCTGTACACATTGCATACTAAGATCAATACTGAAGTATGCTAATGTATAAACGGTTTAACTAAATTAACATGTCACGTGCAATGTCATGTGATCTACCCACTCGTGTCTGCGGTGATCAGAGTCACTAGTGTTTGGGAAGAGTTCTACCTGTTTTGGAAAGCTGCATGTTTCCTATAATGGTCTCCGCCTGTCCATCATTGTACATGAACGCTGTGTCCAGCTCCTCGTGGCCGCGCTCTAAAAACAGCTGCACCATCTGCGCGCTCAGGTGCGCGTCTGCGCGTCCTCCAAACGCCATGGAGCCCAGCAGAGTGACGGGGAGTCTGGCCTGGGACATGTTGCGCAGCTGACTGAAGCGTGGTGTCGTGAGTCTGGGGAGAAGTGCGTGAGCTGCTCTCAGGCCTGCTCTGGCAGCGCTCTGCATGCTCAAGTTCCTGACGCGCAGACAGTACAGCCGGGGACTGAGGGACCGTCGCGAAAGCGTCGACATGTGCGTGAACGCAGAGGTCAGAGCAGACGAATGCCATTGGTCAGCACAGGGAGGTGGACTTTTAAAGGTTCACAGTTCATATTTTGTCTCATCAAAACAGCGATGCAGGTTTTCCAAGTATTATTTACCATTCTTTTAAGAACATGAAGTTCCCATTGTAACCTGAAGATGTCAGCAGAATACAAATAACTCATTACTTGATAGTGGACTTTAGGTTTTTTCATGCGTTATAACGAGGTTTTCGTTGTTTTAATCACCTTTTGGGCTTTATTGTTTCATTTTAATATTGTAGTACAGCAGCAAATCAAATAGGGGTCCTCAGCAAACTTCCAGACGCGGCCAGATAAGACTAATATTTATTTTTGTTAATTATTTCTAACATGATGTATCATTGGGTGCTTGAACAAGAAAAAGAATTCTTAAAAGCAAAAATATCAAATGCAGTCTCTCAATATGAGATTATATTGTAAAATACTGTTCAATATAGAATATAGTCATGTCAGGCTCTCAAATACACTGTTTTGGTCACCATTGACTTCCATAGTAGGATAAAAATACTATGGGAGTCAATGGTGACTCAAAACAGCTTGGCTTCAAACTTTGTATTCGGCAGAAAAAACAAACACAAATTTCATAGTCGACAAATGTTATAAATCTGACAGATTTGTTAAAACTACAATATTTTGATACATTTATATAAAAATAGTCTAATAGAATGTTAATGTTTTATTCCACAATGCATTTCTTCTACATTGCGTGAATTCAATTAAACATTCTTGAAAAGAATTCCACACAATATTTTCCTGGAGTGACGTGTCCGCATGTGCTCTGAATAGCTGATGTTTTTATAGGTGTGTTTTAGTGTGGGCTCATGGCAGAGGTGTTGAACCCTGGTTGGCATTGACCTCTAGAGTCGGATCGGTGCTGTTAGGGAATGTGTTCCAGGTTCTGTTGCCTCAGAATCCCTGATCCTTGATCTCAGCGCTGGCCTCTGGATCCTCCCCCCTGCGCTGCTTCAGCTGTAGCTCGTGACCCTCGACAGGCCCGTCCTGTGAGAGAATAACTTCTGATGTCACATGCTGAAGGTTTGGACTGGAATATGGGTAATGCAGTGATGGTTTGCTGTTATTTCAAGTAGTGTCTAATTGATAAAATATTAATTGCAATAATAATTGCAATAATTTGCATAATTGCAAATGAGTATGGTGATAATATTTCAAATATGATCAGCATAACAAATTTACTAAAAGAATAAAAAAAAAAAAAAAATTTTATATTACAAAAGTGATATTTTAGATTTTGTTTTTTAGTTTTCTTGGATGTTCATCTGATGTTTCCATTTTATTGAAAAAAACATTATTTTAATTTTCTTGAAACAACACACACACACACACACACACATAACAAAAACAGCATGAAATAACACCATTAGCTAATTAACATGACTTTGGAGCCAAGAACAGTAAAGCTTTATATTAGGACATCTACAGTGGTTAACATATTGGTTTCCATATATTAAAAAAATAATAATTTAGAATTTAATATAAATCTCAGAACTTTCAAATGTCAAATATTTTAGTTCCCTTGCTCCAACATTTTCTTAAAGTTTAGAAAACATTTAAACATTTCCATAATTAAAAAAATATGTTAAGATAACATTTGGAAATATTGTTTTAATAACTTATTATTAAGTTAGTTTAATAATATATTTTGAGCAAAAGTTGAAGTGAAAATTGTATTTTATATGACTATTTTAGCTTATTACAGTTAAAATAATAATTAAAATAAAAATAGTGCTTAAGTATTATAGATAAAATTATATTATTAGAATAATAAATTATTTAATAGAATATATGTTATATAATAATTGTATTATTATAAATGGAAAACTTTGGCTAACATTTTGGCAAATGTTTCTCAAAGTTATGAAGAAACCTATCATTCAGAAATCATTCATTCAAAGTTGTCTGGTCTTTACAGAACGTTAACACTTAGACCTGCATGTAATCTATCATGGCTCTATTTCTGGTCCATTAGAAGGTGTTTGGCTGTTCCTCAGTGATGTGAACATTAAAAAATGACCTTTATTTGGCTCTAAAATCTGTCTAATAAAGGGTTTTCCTTTGAATTAGGCTCTTTGAAGCGATGCAGTAAATCATGCGCTTTACGCTCGTTTGTAAGTCATCCTGAAGGAGGTCAGACAGCTCGCTTGTTTCTGTATGCGTCCCGTTCCTCTCAAAGGACATTCCCTTCATCGCTCATACAGGAAGACAGTGTCCTGAGGGCATTTGGATGTCGGCTGGTGTCTAAGGTGGATCTGAGAGTCTTTTTCCTCCTGTCATCTGCTGCTGCTTCTTCAGTCCGCTCTCCGCGCGCGTTAGCATGGACGCAGATTAGTTAGTTCTAACGCTTTAGGTGTGTTATTTAGTCGCAGGGCTCTTTCTTAACGGCGTACGACGATGGCTATATTATTTTATTCTTTAATCATTCTAATTCATGGAATTTATGCAGCATCCCGTTCTGGAAAAAACCTGAAGCCGCACATGTGAGTAACTGTACAGTTCTTGGTTTGATATTGCGCGCGCCTCTAGGATTATGATTATTATTAGGCTACTAGTTGGCTTGGAATATCACAATACATTTAATGTTTAATAGACGAATTTACGTATTTTGTTCGTGCTCACATTTATGTAATAATAAAATAAAAACACTATTCATTTTGGAAACTTTATGACGCGTAGCCTTTCCGCGTATTTTTGGAGAACGTTAGACGCTGAGGGGTCAGTCGGAACGTTCTCAGAATACTTTGGCTAACGTTACACTTTAATAGATCGTACGTTCGTTCAGTGTTTGGTCTTTACGACAATAGCATTTTATTATAACAAAAACTTATTCGTGGAACGTTTTCTGAAACATTTTAAACGTTATTATTTCCCAGTCAACAGGGAACATTCTCAGAACTTTGGCTAACGTTCTGATAACGCTACTTTAATTGATCGTTCGTTACGAACAAACGTTCTTCCCGTAACGTTAATAGAACGTTTATTCAAGGTTATCCGGTCCTAAAAAAATAATGTTGTTAGAATTTATTGGAAGCATATTTGTTAGCTGGGTGCTTGTTTTGGAATGTTTGGAGAGCATTGTTCACATAACGTTTGCAAAATTATCAAATGAAACACTTCCTTAACGTTAACATAATCAATAAAACTGGATGTTTTTAATTTCTGGGGACCCTACAGAAATAATATTTTGATTGATTAACAGAAATGACACCGACAAAGCACACTCTCACTTCTCTTTAACACAATTTACCAATAACCCAAACTTCAAACTAATCGCCTCGAGGCTCACTGTGAACTGTGTGAGGATATAAAACATTTTTACAGAGTGACTAATATATCACTTTGGGAACTTAAGCTGTGTAAATCATGTGTATCTTGTCATCTGTTAGTGCAGAGATGATTCAGGTGATTGATTGGCGTTCACTTATTATATTAATGATCACTATTGCTCAATCTGACATGGAGAGTCTAAGTGTTTGACAGGCTTACAGCTTGTTCCGCTGTTCCGAGTTTATTAAAATTGCATGGAAGTACTGTACTGTTAAAAATTCCAGCTGACGCATGATAAATGTTTATGATCTTCTATGTTTAGATTGGTGTGGCCTATTGGGCTAATATCTGGGCTTGGAACCAAAATTTCAGAAAGGTTCTTCAGGATGTTTCACTTGAGGTTGCTCAATGAGGACTGAACCTGCAGGTTAACTGTGTGTTTTATCTCTAGGCCAAATGTGTGTGCTGTGCAGGAGGTGAAGCTTGTGGCCCAGATGCAGCCATGTGTCCAGGCCTTCACACGGATGGTTAAAGCCTGGAAACAGGGATGCCAGGGACAGTCGTGGTGCATGGGATACGAGAGGAGGTGGGTCTGATATTCACACATCAAAAAACACTGATGTCTTTATGTAGAAATAAACTTAGTGTCTGATAAGTGAAAGTCAACTTCTTATTGTTTCTGTAGTATATAGCATGCATACTATGTGTAGTAAGCACACTTTCAACATAAATGTAATCTATGTTTGTAGAAGAAACAGAAACACTGCCCAAAGTAAAGATGTTTGTCATTCAAAACTGTATTAAAATAAGCATTTCACATGCAGTGATGCAGGGATTTCCATGCGGTGACAATGTAGTGTAGTTTTGTTTGAAATGCATACTTGAACACATATTAACATAATTAAAAAAAAATAGTATGCACTATATGCTGTGTGGTTTGCATTAGTTCGAATCCTTTTCCATAATTTCATGAGGCAGCAATAGAGCGTAATACTTTAAAAATGTTTATTGTTGTATACTATTTCACATACTTATAAAAAAAAAAAAAAACAGTACACGGTATATACTTTATACTATGCAATTAATCAAATCCTTATCCATAATGTCATGTGGCAACTATGTAGTGTAGCGTTGTTTGAAATGCTTATTGTTGCACACTGCTTTAAAAATAGGGTAACACTTTATTTTAGGGTCTCTTAGTTGCTTATTAGCATGCATATTCCTTTTACATTTATTAGTAGCACATATTAACGCCTTATTCTACATGGCCTTATTCTAGATCCCTAGTTAGTGTACTACTGTCATACCAGTGTACTTACGCAGAACCTGATTTTGCTGAGCATCTGTCAGCATCTTTGTTGACCCTGGAACAACATTGTGATTAGCCAATCAGATTTGAAGAACCAGTGAACATCAGTGTCAGTCATCTATCATTTCCTTTGATTTTAGGCATTACTCATGGTTTAGGTGTAGAGATATGGTCAAAACTAAAATATTGTAATATAATGTTGTTCCTGGGTCAACAAAATATGTTAACCCAGGAACACGTCGAACTCAGCAAAATCAGGACGGGAGTGTACGTGCATGGTTAGGTGTGGTTAGGCAGTGGTGATGCTGCCTTGTGCACTCCACACTATTCCCTTCTGAAACATCGGAAAAGGCTGTTTTCTTCTCATGGGTTACCGTCGTTCTCTAATCAAACTCTAAGTGTAAGGTGTAGTTATGGTCTTGATGAAAGCAGCAATTTGACAGGCATCTCCAGAGGGTCTCGCATACCTACAAGGCAGAAGGCAAACGCCCTGTGCTCACGCTTTGACAATCCTTCCCTCACAACGGCTCCGTATACTTAGCATGTGAGAGACCCAGGCCCTGCAATTAGGCGCTATAAACAAAGGGCGCAGGGTTACGACTCTGGAGCCGGGATGCAGGACTGTAAACTACAGGGAAACTCTGGATCTCAGGTTCACAGAAAGCATCATTAAAGGATAAGAGAGAAGTGTCCCTGATTACAGGCTCATATGTTTGTGTTTTCACACATCGGAGCTCATCCACAAACATTAGTCATGACCTGATCTCTCATTCACTCACTTACCACAAACACACACCGAGCGGCCTTTAATAGCTCACAGAGAGAAAGAGGATAAGCGCTAAAAGCGGCTGATGACAGACTTGTGTGTGTACTCATAAAGAACGTTTACGGGTCTTAATCTTTACCTGTTGGCTAAGTGGAAAAACAAATTAAACACCATGGATATGTTTTAATGCTTTCTTTGGATATGGATATGCTTTCTTTTTAACAATAGACTGGTTTATTTTATGGTGCATGTAGTGCGTAACAAATACTTTTGTGCTGTTCAATATGCATTTTTTGGCTTCTTTTTTTAAAAAAAACAGTAGTTTATTGAACAAATTGTTGCTTTAAAGCCAAATGCTGTTTATTTTTAGATATAATAATCAACTTTAAATCAACATTTAAAGTTGCAGATATGGCAAAGTTAAGTTTTTACTTATTTGTAACCCAATTATAAAATTTCTGTTCACACACACACACATATATATGTATATATATATATATATATGCACATTTTTTGCATTTATTTAATTTAATTTATTTAATTTTATTTAATCAGAGTGGCCAAGTCCATAGTTTTCCTGTGAAATTAGGGTACATTTACACGTTTCCCATGGGTTAAAGGGATAGTTTATGCAAAAATGAACATTACTCCATGATTTACTAACTCTCAAGCCATCCTAGGTGTTTTTCTTGTTTCAGATGAAAGTTTTTATATATATATATATATATATATATATAAAAGAGTGTCAAAACAACATTAATTGTTTGAATTTCCTCAAAAAATATACCATATAGTCTGGCAGAAAGTCAACGCAATTAGAGATGAGTGTGTAAGACAATATTAAGAAAGGTTTCCGTCTTTTTCCCCCCCCCGACAGAACGGCTTACTATACTGCATACAGACAGGTGTATCGACAGGAGCATCAGACAGTTCACAAGTGCTGCCCAGGATGGTCACAGCTCAACGGGGAGGCCGGATGCTTATATCGTAAGTCTTCTTTAAATGCCAAGCTGTGTAAAATCACAATATTTACTGAAAAAGTCAACAAATGCCCTTGTGTGAAGCACGTGCCTATGAGTTCCAATGACTGAAATCTCTATTTATGATCATTTGAGGCTTTTTTTTGGCCAGTTGATGCCTGATTATGCAGATATAGAAGAGGTAGAGATGGAGCTAGTGACTAAGAGATTCATGCTCCAGGTAATTAATTTTACTGTGATGTACTGTAAGTACATCCAGATTATACAATAGAGAACGTTTTAACTCTAACATGAAGGTCCATGTAATTTTTTTTGCATGTTTATGACTGTTAAACCATGAACTAGTCACACATACCATTGTGCCCCTGTACGCTGTGGAATTAGGAAATTAGAGTCAAGATACTGTAATCCTTTTGCTTGCTTTAAGGTGACTCACAGACTGGAGAGAGTTGCACCAGTTGTGGAAATGTGGATTGGTTTATTCAAACTCTCTGAAATCTGCTGTTCGTTTGCAATTTCTATTTATCTAAGAATTCTGAGAAATGTACATCATTACGCAAAAATATTAAGCAGCACAACTGAATATTGAAAATAATAAGATTTGTTGATTGAGCAGCCAAGCAGAATATTAGAATGATTTCTGAAGGATCATGTGACAGTGAAGACTGGAGTAATGGTACTAAAAGCTTTGCATCACAGGAATAAATAACATTTTAAAATGCATTCAAACAGAAAACAGTCATTTTAAATAATAATAATATATTACTGTTTTACTATATTTTTGGTTAAATAAATACAGCCTTAATGAGCATCATCAGTGACTTAAAAGCATTTAAACAATTGAGCACCAGTGTAATAAGTGAGATTTTTGCTCGTTTTATTGTATGCCAAGTGAAAATGTCTGTAATAGCACACCTCTCGTAAAGCTACAGATCTGAAGCATCATTAGATGGTAATACAAAATATATGGGATGAGTTACACACCACATTTTAATTCTTCGGGTTGGTGGTTTAGTTTAAATGTTTCTGATTGTTACGCTTGTCTCAGCAACAAAGCCCCGATCTCACGAAATTTGTTTTACCTTCTAAAGCCAAAAGCGCCGGTCTGTAATTGGATTTCAGCAGCTCATCCCGTCTGCTGTCTGGTCTGGGTGGGGTCCCGTCATTGTTCTGGTAACAAGAGAGCTCCTCTGGTTTGTCTTTTCAGAGGGGTTTTGCTGTGCCTAAATGGACCAGTTGGGAATCCTTTGATAGGATTTTATAGCACTGTTATAGTCGGCATACTTCCACAAGCACCCCTGACAAAGAGTAGCCTAGCTATGGACCCTTATTAGGCCATGATATACTCGCAGGGAGTGTACCCTAACAGTGATATACCAAGATACTCTGTCCAGTGGCTTTTTAAGTTTAGTTAAAAAGTTTAAAAGAGATAAAATGACAATTTGCTGTTAATTTACTCACACTCCATCACAGACCATCCAAGAAGTGACTAAACAGACAATTTTTACTTGAAACCAAGCTCATTGGTGATTCATTACATGCAGGTAATGGAACCATCTAAAGGCACTCCGACTCAAAATGAATCAAAACACCAGTGTATTTGATCCTATGACACCAACAATCCAAAGCTGAGGAAACGAATGAGCGAAGAAATGAACTGAGCACTTGAATGAAGGCCGAAAATTGTTACATCATCGTATGATTGCCTAAATAAACGAATGAACTGAACCAGGCTAATTAAAAATATCTGTTCGCTGAAAAGAATTGGACTTCCCTTTTTGCCTGAGGCTCTGTAAATAATGTTCGATTTCATGCACAGACTGGGTTGCCTTGATTTGGCCTAGATCAACATTACTGTCCAAAAATATAGACCAATCCCTACCCCTAACCCTATCCAAAATGTATGCCTATAAATCAGTGGGAAATCATAGCTGATTAACAAAGGTGTAGAAGCACCTAACCCTGATTATAAGTCTAAAATAGATATTTGCTGAAAAATCTTTCCTCAAATCTGATTGGTTGATTGGAATGTTGCTCCAGGAACATCTTGTACTTCGTGAAATCACGCTTACCCACAGACTGATCATTTTGCTTCATAAGACTTCATTATATCGTCAAAGCCATTTATTTGCTGTTCCTTGATAAGCCTTGATTCTCAAAAACAGTTGACTTGCGTTTTATGAATTACTGATGATTGCAGTTTGAGCCAATCATCTTTTTTACAGTTCAGCTGAAGAAAAAAACAAGTCACTGACATCCTGAATGACCCGATGAGGTGAAAATAAACAGCAAATTTAAATTTTGGGTGGACTGTCCCTTTAATTCCAGACGTTTCAATACATGAATGTTCTTCAGGGTTTTTTATGTTGTTCATTTAGAAGATTCCCAATAGTGTATGAAGGATGAGCGAACATTTCCAGAAACTTCGGCAAGCTGTTTTTCGAACTCCAAATGAACTGTGTTTGGGCCTGATTTAGTTTGAAATGCCGTCATAGTGCTTCTAGTGAGAGTAGATGCCCTATTTAATTTGCCAGGCATGAATATGGGTTTGTTGAGTCAATGATCATTGTGTTCGTTGTCAAATCAAGCCTGGCTAAGATTGGTTCTGTTGTTCTCTTTTAGATGAAGGGACTGGTTCCCAGAACAGGTTTTGAGACTCCGGGTCATATTCGGTCAAAACAGTTCCTTTTACCCAAAGCCCCCCCAAACTAAATCCTTCTCTTAATCAAGTTAACATCCACAGATCGTTTTTATCCCGGACTCGTGGCGGCTCGAGTGGTCTCATGCCAGAATGAATGACAGTTGCATAACAGTTTATCCTGCGAGTTGTGATTTTCTCCGGCGTCTTATTACTAGAGCCAACACAATCCTCAAAGACCCCTTTGTCTCCCATAGAAGGTGAAACTGCTCGTTATACCTGCAAAATTTAGGCCTCGTCCCGATCCAGCTTGTGGTTTGTTTTTAAACACGCTCAGCATGCATTCCTGTACACCGCTTAACATCTTTTCCTCTTTTGCATCAGTATCTGTTGCCTTTAAACCGCACGCTCGGCTTTTATCTCTGCAACTTGAGACCTGGAAGCACTTTAAGAAATGGGACAAACTAATCACTTCTTTTTCTGAGCCACTGAACACGGACAAAACACGAGTTGATGCTCACACCAGAAATCCCTGTCTGACTGGCACACGTTCAGCGTGATTCTCTGGCCAGCTGGGATGGACAATCCAGAGGCTGTTGGATTTGCAGCGGCAGTAAAGAAAAGGCAGTTTGGACCTTGTCAAGGAGTCGAAAGTTCGTCTCTGAGGTGTTGCCGTCGTTTAGTGATCTGCTTGATAAAAGGAAATGGCTTTTCTTTGTTGGCTAAATGCTAATTAGATTAATGTAGCAGTTCTCAAACTTTTTGTCTCTAAAAACCTCCATCATCCCTGACAATATTTGAAGGCCTCAAACAAAGCTAATTCAATATTTATACATTTATAGTAAAAAAAATAAAAATAAATGATATACAATTCAGATTATATATATTTATTTAATTATATTAATATATAAAATTATATATTTAAAAAATTGAATGATAAATAATTATAACATAGAAGTTTTAATAACTGAATGTTTAGAGAGCTACGTATTGCTTAAATTACTGTAGGAGTGGCAAAATAAATGAAAAAAATATTTATAATAACACGAGGGGTTAAATTAATGGTAATATTGAATTTAATTATTTAAATAATCAATACAAATAGCAAATTTCTGTAATTCTGTAATGTTATTCAAGGCTTGTGTATTTTATATTTATCTTTTTTATTACCTATGAATTCACAGAAATAGGATTGGTCATTGAAATTAGTTTAGTAAAATATTTATATATAAATATTATAAATTATGTATAAATTATAATATTAAGATAATTAATTATGTACAATAATAATAATAAATATGATGCATAAAATAAATTCTGCAATTCACACACTTTATTACCAATGAAAAATGTCTATTAATGTCTAAACTATTTATTTATTCATTTATATTCACAAATATCAGTTTCTAGCTAAAATACTTTAGAATTTGACATAATTACAAAACATGTTACAAATGTAATGTTTATAAATGTTTATAAAAGGTGTCATGTCTAGAAATCACAGATTTAAAATTTCCTGATGTGTCCAGGTTTCCTAACATATGTAAAACATATAAATCTAAAGAACAAAACAACAAATAAAATAAAGAACAATAGATCAGTTTGTATCTTTATTTCTTTATTTTTATGTTCTAGCTTGTTTAAAAGCATGTTTATTGTTATCTAGAATCTTCTAAGCCATCTTTGTCTTTAGATGAACACTTCTTCTCATGAGCTTCCTCTGTTGAGAGCATCTTTGACCTTTGAATGTACAATCCTTGACTCCAATTTAACATTTTGGCAACCCAGCACAGCATCTAAATTGTTTATTTTGCAAAAGTAAATCAAATCTTTAAAACCAAACACCGAAATTTGTTAATATGACCATGATTAACAAAAACGATTAACATGACAATGGCTGAAAAGGAAAACGACCGATTTAACAAACTGTAAACAGCAGCAAATGCTTGATTTTCAGTATTTATAGTTTGAGTGTCTGGTTTCGAAGAGTCAGTTGAATTTTGATGGTTTCATGCTCTTGGGAGACGATAATTCACCTCATAAAACAAATTGTGGTCAGCATGCAAACTGTATTGTTTATTCTGGTTACAAGTGAGCGTTTATTTCAAATAGTCTGCATACTTTTCTTCTTCTTTCTCAAGGAAGAGTGCTTGTCACATAATCTGTCAAAGTCAGCGTGTTTAATCTAGATAACATCTACCAAGTAATGATGAATTTGTGGCAGAATACTGTAGTTTCTGATTGAACTCATAACATCAACAATAAAACAGATATTATTTTGACTTTTAAAATTTAAAGGAATAACATTCAAACATGAAAATTTGCTGAAAATGTGTTCAGGCCATCTTACATGTAGATGAGCTAGTTTCTTGTTTGGATCAGATTTGTAGAAATTTAGCATTACATCACTTGCTTATCAGTGGGTGCTCTGCAGTGTATGGGTGCCGTCGGAACGAGAGTCCAAACAGCTGATAAAAACATCACATTAATCCACAAGTAATACTCCATTGATTGTATTATGAAGTGAAATTATGTTTTTACCAGACTCTTGTTCTGACGGCACCCATTCACTCCTCAGCATCTGTTGGTGAGCAAATGATGCAATGCTACATTTCTCTAAATCTGTTCCAATGAAGAAACAAACTCATCTACATCTTTGATGGCGCGAGGGAGAGTGCCCATTCAGCAAATATAATTTTTTGTGTGTACTATTTTTTTAAAAACAGGTTATGGTTAGTCGAATTTCATTTAGCGTTGTTCTTTACCTGCGAGCCACTAGATGAAGCTTTTCAGAAAGCTTTTCTTTTGTCTGTCTTCTTGAAATTTACGTCACTTTGCAGAACTGGAACTCATAAAATAACACACATCCAGGCGCTTCTGGAAAATTGCTTTGGTTTAATTTGGTCAGGCTTGCGAGTGGGACGACAAACAAATTCTGTTTCTCATTCTGTCTAAGTCTAAGTGTGCAACTGAATCATGAATCGGGGTCTTTTGGGGTACTCTACGCACACACGGAAGCCTTTCTTTGTTTCTCAAGTATACCATTTGACTTAAAGACTCTGGTTTGTTTTAGAAGTGCCCTCAGTGCTTGAAGCATGCTTTAGTGAGACTTCCTTCCCTTTTAAGAAAACGTGCACTTGAAAATACTTATCTTTTCTTTTAGGAGCAAAAGTCAAAATTTGTAGTCGGGAGCAGAAAGTGGCCAGTTATTGTGATTGATGCTAACAAAGTGATTTAAAACAGAACTGACCACTAATGGCAGCAATAATGAGTGAAGGGAAGCAGGTCTTTGTTTGCCAGGGACGGAAATGTCCTGAACGAGTACTAGGAATGTGCTAATACTGTCCTGGGTGGTCTGTACGTGCCTGACAATGCCTGTTGTTACAAAGGGAGTAACTGTCCATCCATTCTTTCAGGTCTGCTAAGGTTCAGAATGGAAATGTGTCCTAGAGTCGATGAGTGAAGCTCAGCTAATCGCTCACAACAGTCCTCGTGGATTTCATTTAATAGACTCGAGTTGAAGGTATTTCAGGGTTTATGAAGATTCATATCATGTTTTGTCTCAATAAGAGTTCCAGCACATCTTATGTAATAATATGTTAGGTAATAATAGAAGCATTGCCAAAGGTTTATTTATAACCAGATATTTCAAAAGGAAATGAAGTTGAAGTGAAAACTGGAGTTTGAAAAAATACAGCTAACCTACATAAAGCATGGTATAGTAATTCACGAGTTCCCACATCCTCATTAATAACACATTGTAAGCATGTTTGGCGTACTGTCCGGGGAGCAGGCAGAGAGCTCGGCGGACCCTGAGCCCTAGGGAATTAACCCCTAGAACAGGGGTCACCAAGTTCGGTCCTGGAGGGTCGGTGTCCTGCAGAGTTGCCTGAAAGCTTCAAGTATACCTAGTAAGAGCTTGATTAGCTGCTTCAGGCGTGTTTGATTAGGGTTGGAGCTGAATTCTGCAGGACACCGGCCCTCCAGGACCGAACTTGGTGACTCCTGCCTTGGAAGGTAAGGGCTGGGCTGGGCAGGGTCCGGAGTCCGGCCTGGTCCCCGCGTGCCCCCTGGAGGAGAGTGGGATGGCTCAAACACTAGGATTGCTATAAGCCCTAGAAGTGATAGCTTAAAGGGGCGGCTTGCGAGGAGCTGAGGTAGCTGGAAACCAGGTGTCCCCGACTAAGCAAGCAAAAGGCGACGGTGGCAAGGAATGAAAACTCCACATGAGAGAAAAAAAAAACCTTGGGAGGAACCTGGTTTAGTGGGGGCCAGTTCTCCTCTGGAAGGAGACCCGACACCTGGACTCCAGATTGGGTGGTGTAAGGGGTGGAGGAGGGATGTGAAGAACGAAGATGCAGGGGAGAGGAAGTTGGCGGTATTTAAGAGGAAGTCTTAAGCTGTGATAGGGTAATTAGAAATGAGGATAATTGGGAAAGGCTGGTTAATCATTCGTACGTACTCCTCCTGAAATTAGTTTAGGAAACATCATTAAAAAAATGTTATGTTTTTGCAAATAAACTCTTTAAATGCTAATGCTTCTGAAAGTTTTGATCCTAACTTGTGTTCTGTAAAACCTTTTTCTTTTTGTTGTTGTGTTTTTTGATTGCTACAGTATATTTCAGGTTTGGAAATAATTTTGTGTATGTATTATATGATGATCATGACTGGTCTTAAAAATGCAATGAAAACTATATTCATGTTTTGACATAGCTTTTAGATAATGACAACATTCACATTTAATACATGTAATACTAGTGGTGTAATTTTGTGTGCTAACATACTTCAGTGCTATTATATTCAGTATTATTTCTACTTATATTTGTTAGTATTTATTGTAAACTGTTAAATATTTTATTAGTTTTTTATCAAATATATATATTTTTTTTTTTCCTCTTTTTTTTTTTAAAATATACACAATATGAAATATTTAATGTTATATTAAAAATATAATACACAATATTTTAATTAAACTTTAACTCTTTTATTTTTGTAAACATTTTTAAATAATTTTGTTTATTTTTAACATAGCATACATATATATA
>JAUMHP010000060.1:4426341-4454820 GCA_032361065.1 Enteromius trimaculatus
TATATATATATTGTGTAATTATACAGTGTCTTTTATAGTTGTTGTTATTTTTTAAATAATATTTATTTTTAGTTATTCATGCTGTTTTTGTATTCATATAATAATAAAGCATGATATATATATATATATATATATATATATAAATAAAATGCATATATATATTATGCAACAGTGTTATTACTTTTTGTACAATAACCTATCATGCTTTATTATTATATGAATACAAAAACAGCATGAACACAAAAACAGCATATATATATATAATATATGTTCATGCATTATTATTATTATTATTATTATTATACAGTATTTGCTTTCATGCATATTTATCATTGATTGATCATTTCTGTTGGTATAATAATAATAATAATAATAATGCATGGAAGTTATGTAAGGGATAATATACAGCTAGCAGGTCGTTATCACAGAATAAAGCCCGACAGGCTTCGCGAATGTGGCGACTGACCAATCAGAATTGAATATTCCACGAAGCCGTGTAATAAGTGAATGTATAGCATCATACAACACACTATATTGCATAATAGTTTCATCCTGTGTTATGCATTACTCCTGTACTTGTATTAATGCAATAATTGCATATCCAAAACATTCCTAACACTCTAAAAATATATTGAGAAATATACTGAGAAAAAGCTCTGCGGTGCTTTCTGTTCAAATGACAGTCCGAGCAGCTGCCTTGTGCATGATAGTTTCTGTGAGCTTTTAAAAGACAATCATTCAGCGATTCTTGAAATCCACAGCCGTCTGATGATTTTTATCATTCAAAGTCAGTTCTGGTTTTGTTTGCTGATTCCCTTCTCTGACAGCGAGCCCTGATGCCTCTGATGAAGCAGGTGATGCTGTTTGGTTTCAGCAGCGAGAACAAAGGCTGTGTTTGAGATTGTGTGTTCTCTGTTCCTCCTGTCATCACCAGATGAGTAAAACCCCACCAGAGAAGCTCTTCAAGCTCTTAAATACCTATTAATCTGATGTGAGGCTAATGCATGTTTTATTGGTCTCTTTTTAGAGCTTCTGAACTTGGCACAGGCAAGGCTAACTCATCAAAACATGTCAAAATACTTTTTTTATGACTTTATGTATGGATCAGACAGCCCCGATGAACAACTTAAAGTATGCATATTTATGATTGCATGTTTTTTATATTCCAGCGTTTAATGGTCCGTACTGAAAGGTCTCTTTCATTGTGGGATAATTGTGGCTCTTTCTTTAGTTAAAAACAATGATCTCTGGGCTGTGAGCTCATGTCTTGGCGCAGCCGGAGGTCAGAACGTGCCAAACTGCTCAGTCAACCTTAGAGACTTCTCAGGGGTTACTTCTGTTGTGACTGGACACCATTATCAAACGCAAAGTTTATAGATCAGTCACAAAGCATTCCAGGTCATTGTTGAATGGATTAAATTGTTGATCTGAGACAATCTTGGTTTGTTTTATGTTTGTGTATAGACCGTATTAGGGAGTAACTAGTTACATGTAATGGAATTGCGTAACTTAATTATAAAGTAATTGTAACTGAGTAGAAAATTATAATGAAATTACAATTACTTCTGAAAATGTTAGCGATTACAAAGAGGATTACATATTTTCACACGCACACATTTCTTTCCCAAATTGTATTGACTGTTTCAAAAGTTTAGGACCCAAAATAGGACACATGCTTAGGACCGGCAAGAGACAACATTTGGACGAGTGCATGATTTCCTACAAAATCGAAACATTTAAACATAAAATATCTAAAAACCTATACATTGTTATTCATTTATTGCACAAAAAAGAGCCTATCCTCCAATAAAAAACGACTCTATAGGTCATTTGTGCAAGTATCTTATTGCCACCTATATTTATGTTTTAAAGGTAAGCACTCTCTAGTGGGCATAAAAAACAAGTGTCGTATTGCATGTGTCGCCATGAAGTGATGTATGACTGTGATTACCAATCAAAATGTGTGTTTTGTTTAAATGCAGTGTGTGGACTTCTTACACCGATCTCACAGTGATTAAAATATATTTTACTAGGTCGTACGAATGACCACACTAACCCACCCCTAAACCTACCCATTACATTTTATGAGCACGTGCAGTCTCTGGGTTTGTGAGCAAGTTCACAACAGCCGCCTCCTTGCTTTTATGGAGGATTGCAGACTTGTACGTGCAAAACCGCTACCTATCTCACAAAAGGAGCATTGACGCTCCTATTTGAGATTGTAGATTGCGTCAGTGGTGGTCAGTCTGCAATGGCGGTGGACTATTTGAATTTGATTTTATGTGTTTGAGAGGTCAGAGAGCCATGTTAAGAGTCTGTATGGTGCTGCAGGGCGTCTGAGCTGTTGAACCTGTGCTGAGAGTCTGTTGGAGTTAATGGAGGAGGACGTCTAGACTGTTGCTGGTGTGTCAGTTTTACAGCAGATCACTCGAGTCATCAACTGACCACTGAGACCCTGAGCTATAAATACAGCTTTCAACATCTGCAGGACACCAGTTGACCCTGACTTCTAGAATTAGGCCCAATTCACATTTTAAGCATTCCTGTCCATGTACCCTTTCTTATATGTGCGCATAACTTTTAGAATTTGTGCAAATCTTGGCATTTCCATCCATTGTTTTTTTTTTATGCCATATTCCAAAATGTGCAAATAAAATAGGTGGATGGAAACGTAGCTATTGGTATCCTTGAAGGCTTTTCTAAACTTTTAGTTGGCTTACGTTTTCTGTTGGAATCCAAACTTTGGCTGTTGTAGGTAGAAACAAGCTACATTCTTATAGAGACCGGATTAGACAAGGAAACCCCATGGACTTAGTGGAAACATGTTTATCAAGAGTTTAGCACACAGTACAGACAAGGAAATATGCTGGAATGATAAATATTCCCAAGTATTCTCTTGGAACGAGATGAAGACTTGTTTGTGGAAACGATGCCAAACAATTGGAGAAGAGAGTTGATCAACAGGGCTTGTGCAGAATAATGTGTGGAGTCATTCAGTTATATGAAGTAATGACCGTAAACAGGTGGATTTACACAGACAAAATGTGCTACAATGTGAAGGAGTCAGGCATGTTTTATTTAATGCATTTTTTCCATGGCGAGGTTGGTTAACTTAAAGTAAATCTTTATATACTGCCCTCCAAATGTTTGGAAACGCCCTAAAAAGTGGGCAAATATTGGCACGAATCCTTTTTAATTTGTGATAATTTTGCACAGATAAGGAACAACACAGACTACGGAAATGTTTTATTATATAATACTTAGCAGCTATTACAGCTCTGCATAATCTGGGCATCCAAGCTGTCCGTTCATTCAAACATTGACCTAGATATATTCTTCCAAGCCTCCTGAAGGACTGCCCAAAGATGATTCACACTGGTTGGACACTTCTTATGGACATCACGGTCCAGTTCCTCTCATAGTAGCTCAATCGGGTTGTGGTCGGGTATATATTGCCATTATTATGTAATAATTTAAAATGCAAATTATTATAGCTGGTCTTCAATGATAATGTCAAGTTACTTCTTTTTTTTTTTTTACCAAATAAATAAGGATTTATGCTGATATCATCCAAAACCACTTGCCAGGGGTGTTTCCAAACGTTTGGAGGGCAGGGTATATAATTTGAAAACCTTAAAAATTCATAAGACCGAATCAAAAAATAAAACATTAAAATTAAAATGATCAAAACCAGAAAATTTTAAAATAAAGACTAATACATAATTCAAAATGATTTCTCAATTATCTATAAAACTGATTCATGAGCGTTCTATTTATCATTGCAAGCATGCAACTTTAAACTAAATTTATTTATAAAATTAAAATATAATAAATTTAAATATAAATATAAATTTAAATATACATTTATTACATTTATTTTTTTTTTAATCAGCTCATTTTTAAAGTCTAAAAGAACCAAATTACAAAACTGAGCTGGACTTTCCTTGACTAAGAAGGCTAAGAATTGTTTGAGAGGAAGCTGCGAGCACGATAGAAATATGTAGCTAAAGGAATAGTTCATCCCAAAACGAAAAATTAGCTAAAAGGAAAAAGAGAACAGATCTGGAGAAATGTAGCATTACATTACATGTTCATCAACTGAGATTCTCTGCATGAGTCCAAACATCTGATAAAAACCTCACAATAATCCACACTATTAGTTAAAGTCTTTTGAAGAGGAAAGCATTGGTTGCTTCTGGCTAAAGATAAGCCATATTCAATAATAACTCTTCTTCCAGTGAAAAAAGTAAATACCCTGTTTTCCTCTCGCATCAAAATCCACCAACATATTTACTTAAAGTGTTTTTTTGTTGTTGTTGTTATCTGCGCATATATCTCTCCTGATTCAGTCATGACAACTTTTCCACTGAAGAGTGCAATACTGTAAATAGAGGACTCGTGTGAAGTTAAAAACACCTTGATGGATTTGTTTCACAGCTTTTCTTCTCATAAGACATTAATTGATAAACTGGAGTGGTGTGAGTTACTTGTAATGTTTTTACTCTCATTGTGACGGCACCCATTCACTGCAGAGCATCCAAGTTATGCTACATTTCTCCAAATTTGTTTCCATAATGAAACAAGCTCATCTACACCTTGAATAACCTGAGCAAGCTGAAAGTCTGCTCGTCTGTGTAGGAATGACAGATCTGGCCTCTCTGACCCGACTCTAGTAACAACATGCTGTTCACCTTTATGGTTCATTAGTACACAGCCATTGCTTTGTATGCTTCGTTTATCAGCCTGTCCGAAAGCTATTAAAGTGGACATAAATTATATCTATAGCCCCAGTGAATTGCTCAGCTAATTTTTTTTTCTTTCTTTTTCATCCTGTGTGCAGAGCTTTGTATTAGTTCATTTACTGGGCCATTAGCTGGAGATCACCGGGGCAAACACCTTTGTGCTTACAGAGCTTTTCTTCCTTTGACTCCTTCTGGTTTGCAGAATGTAAAACAAGAAGGCAAAGCTGAATGAAGACAATAAGTTTATGTAAAATTTCTGTTTATACTTTTAATTTTTGATGTTCTTTCACACAGAGTAAAACAAATCTACTGTTTTAATGCATTTAAAGTGCCCCTATTATGCTGCTTTAAAGGTGGGTAATATTTTTTAAATATTAGTCTCTTAAAACAGTTTCACATGTATGCAAGGTCAAAAAACACTTTAGTTTTCTCCAAAAATAATTACATTTTTTGTTAACGACTCCTGTGAAGCAGTTTGAAGAATCAGTCTGTCTAAGCCCCGCCTCTCCGTGAGCCCTAGCTGCTGTGATTGGTCAGATGGCGCAGTCCTTTATGATTGGTCTTTCTGAGAGAATACGTCAACTACTGTAGTTAGCAAGAACTACCGTGGAAAGTGCTTGCAATTTGCTTTTGTAAGTGAATCGGGCACACCTCTAACTTCGCCAAGAGGGGGTCATTTTTGCATTGTGCTTTATGAAAAATCAGTGATCTAAAAATCATTACGCGATGTTTTGGAGTAAATCTGTTTTACATCTTGACCATTGTCATCATCATCTTGACAGTTCATCAAACTCATTCATCTGGCCCTTGCCATCACCCAGTTTTATCCCTTTTTCCAGTCATTGTTCTCTTTTGCACATCTGTTTGAGCTGCCTTTTCCTGAGATCTGGCAGGGTTTGAATGCTTCCCCGAGTCCTGTTCAGCATGTGTAATGTAATGATGTCAGAGCGCATCATTCCAGTGGAAAACCCTGCTTTAAACGGACTGACTCATTGACATTCCTGTCGCATCGGCCATATTGTGTGCAAGGAATTAATCAGTTATTAAAGTCTGGTCAGTGTGCAGCGTTCCATGACCCGGGAAATTCTCCACGGGTGAAACGACCACAGCATGACAATAGAGGGTGAGCGTGAATGGGACGTCCTGAGACGACATGCACCACAGGTTCTCCTGCTGCAGTTTCTCACAGTCTGTCACATGTCTCCATCCTCCCCTTCGGTAATCTTTCTCTTTCTCAAATAAAATAAAATAAAGTAAAAATTAAATTAAATAAAGTCAAATAAAATAAAGTAAAAATTAAATTAAATTAAGTCAAATAAAATAAAATAAAAATTAAATTAAATTAAATTAAGTCAAATAAAATAAAATAAAAATTAAATAAAAATTAAATTAAGTCAAATAAAATAAAAATTAAATTAAATTAAATTAAATTAAATTAAATTAAATTAAATTAAATTAAGTCGAATAAAATAAAATAAAATAAAAATTAAATTAAATTAAATTAAGTCAAATAAAATAAAATTAAATTAAATTAAAATGTATTTTAAAAAGGTTTTATGTGCATAAGAATTTTTTTTTTGCTGGTGTTTTCTTTAAGAAACCCAAATATTCTGTTCTACTTATTCAAAGGAAAAGCATGAAAGAAGTCAGGAAACGGTGAAAGAAACCAGTGTGACTCTATCATTACTGCCACAGTAAACCTGCCTCTGGATAAACCCACAGTCCCTGCTTCCTGTCTGTACTCTTCCTGTTTAGTTTCCTTATTTTGCCCTTTATAGGCTAGGAGAGAATATATAGCCTGGGTCTTTATAGTTTCCTATAAAAGCTCCAGTCAGAATGAGTTTTCATAATCGTGTTTCTCATGCTAGAGACTGATGCCTTAATCTTTCCTAATTGAGCGGCAGTCCCTGCTGCGTTTGACCTGATGAAAGGCCCATCATGGTCAGTCTGGGGCTGGACGTGATGTGCACTCAGACTTGAAGCTGACAGCTGTTTGCGAAACACAATTAGGGTGTGATTTCAGAGTCCAGCTGACAAACAGAGACTTCATCCTGTGACTGCATGACACACAACCAGTTGCATTTACTTTAATGTTAAAATAATGCCTAAAGAGTGATTCTGGTTAACGTGTGGCCTTGAGGACATTGTGTGTGTGTAAAATAATGTGCAATGATGAATCATAATGATTAGACAAAATAAAAACAGTCCATTTTGATTTCATGTGTACTTTTAGTATATAGTTTATAGTGTATAGTTTATGCATACTGGTCTGAATTTGAAAAGGAGTTATATGTGATTCAGTGTGAGACGTGACGTGATGTTGAGTGTGTTTGAGCAGGTGCTGATGACTGCAGTGTCCTGGAGGAGCTCAGACAGGTTTAGATCAAAGTGAGTCAGCAGCACTTCTTCATGCAGTGACACCGATCTACACCTGCTTTACTTTTACCTAGTGAAGTCAAAGCCATTGTGCATGTTTTATTTAGATTTAAGATATTTTGTAAATTGTCAACCATAAATATGTTAAAACCTATTTATTGATTAGTAATATGCATTGCTAAGAATTTCAATTAGACATCTTTAAAGGCAATTTTCTCAATTTATTTATATATATATATATATAAACATTTCTCCTTATGGCTGGTTTTGTGGTCCAGAGTCACATATTTACACAATTTTTAAATTCTGTGTGAAATTTAATCAAGTTTGACTTTTCCTCTGTTTGTGTGTGTGTGTTGCTGCAGTGCAAACAAAAACAATAAGCATGTGTATGCAAAAACATTTGCAATTGGAACGTTTCATTTTCTGACAAAATTGCAAGGGTGCCGATATTTTTGGCCACGATATATAGTTACATAGACATGTGTATATCATTATTTATTGTAAATGCAGGTAATTAATTTAAACAATTACAAGCCAGTCAGAATTGAACAGTCAGTCACTTTCCACATTCAGTAGTCACAGTTAACTCACTGTTAACTAATGATCCATGTACACCGCATACAGAAATTCGGTAGTAATTTGGACATTCCTTTCATAGTCCTCAGATCCCTGCAGGCTCCAGCACAACATTCCCATGTCTGGGGTCAAAGCGTGCGTCAGGCCCAAACAGGTAACGCTCAGATGCAGAGCGCAGGTTAAAGATCAGCCCCGCGGGGTTTGCCAAACATATTTAGTCTCTTGTTAACACCAGGAGCTTGTAAACCAGACGAGATTGAGATCCAACAAAAACAAATCTTTTGTCTGGATGTCAACGTGTTTCTGAGACATCAAGACCAAGACCATTAGAGACCCCGAGAAAGAAATAGAGGGATACTAAGCGTCTGGTTGAGCTAGTCTTTTCAAACAGCCCTAAGAGTAAATCTGCTCAGCTTTGCTGTCTTTTGTTGCAATTCAGTTCCCAAACATGCTGAGATACGTACGGCTGGAGTCTCGTCCATCTCACGTAAATGACGGCATCCATCTGTGATGAGACTGATGGGAAATTCACTCAAACTCGCTGATGTGACCACACATTTAACACACACGTCCAATGCACAGAGTCAGATCCAGCGGGTTGACGGGGTCAGGAGGTCCTCTAATTAAGTTTGAAAAATGTCAAAGCATCATTAACAGAACTGAACACAAATTCTGAGTGTCATAATCAAAGACTCCCTGTCCAAACAACAAACATTTGAGACTCTATAAGGGCTTTGTCTACCTGCATAAACGTACCTTGGTGCACTTTTTAACGAGACACGAAATATGTACCAGTAAGTACATATCACTGCAGTTTCCAAAAGAAATTATTGTGGCAGTAAAACGAAGACATCTTTTATTCCTTTTTACACAAATTTACACAGTTTATATTAATAAAGCAAATTTTCACATAATTATTTGAAGAATATCATATGACTTTTGAAACAATATTGATATGCTGGGAGATTTGAAAACTGATGTTTTTGAATGTTACGGTACGTTCACACGGGGTGTCAACGTTTGACGGAAGGCGTGGCTGAAGATTGGCACTGACACCTGGTCATAGCAGTGTCAGGCAATGAAATTAGATAGTTTGCTGCTCTTAAACAGGATGAACGTGATTGGCTGCCGCCTGGCTACTTTATTTGCATAGAGCATTCCTGATTGGCTGATGCTTCCGTCGGAGGCGCTTCACTGGAGTTGTTTGCGACAGAAGTTGAAAAAGTACGTTCAGTTTTAAGTGTAGTACCTACTTAAGCAGTATATGATTTCACACGCAGCAAACTTCTGCCGCAAGCAACTCCAGTGACGCGCCACCAACGGATCCACAATGCTTTTCGGCAACGTTTGCCGTCACCCATTCAAAGTCAATGGGAAGCGTTGACTCTAATAATGAGTTTGCTGCTCTTGAACAGGATGAACGTTATTGGCTGCTGCCTGGCTTCTGTATTTGCATAGAGCGATCCTGATTGGCTGACGCTTCCGTCGGAGGTGCTTCAGTGGCGTTGCTCGCGGCAGAAGTTGAAAAATTCTCAACTTCTGCCACGAGCAATGCTAGTAAAGTGACGCAGACGGATCCACAATGCTTTTCGGCAATGCTTGCCGTCACCCATTCAAAGTCAATGGGAAGCGTTGACGCTGACGGCCCGTGTGACTCCACCGTTAGCATCACACATATTCAGCTTCATATCTACAGTATGTGTTTTCATAAACGTTAGGTGTGTTCTGTAAGTTTAAGGAGTACAGAGATTTTTAGAGACATATTAAACTTGTGTTTTAGCACCACTCTCTAGACATTTCACTTTGAAACTGCGGCAAAATGTGCAGTAAGGTACATAATTATGGGCTGCATAAATGTATGTAGAAGCACGTATTTCTCATGACCAATCCGTACTTATTTTACAAGGTGGCTAATTTGTACACCCTCACTCGTACAATTTGTCTACACCCCAGTGACGGGTAGGTTTAGGGGCAGGGTTAGGTGTAGATCATTCTTACAAATTCATATGAATTGGTAACTTGTAAAATATGTACAATTTAGCAAAGGTTGTATGAATTGGTACAAGTGAGGTCGTACAAATTTGTACGACTTAGCCACCTTGTAAAAATGTGCGAATTGCCACGATATAGGGCTGGATAATTTTCTATCTGCTACTGTAACATCAAGGTCTGGATCTCTATTTGCAGACTTTGAGAGAAGAAAAAAAAAACAACTTAAATACAGTTTTACTAATAATAAGATTTAAAATAAAATTTTCTCACCAATTAGTAATATTCACCATTGCTGCTGAAAATTCTTCTGCAGCTTGCTTTTTTACTTTTACTGTATCATTAACATATATCTGCCAGTTTACAGATGCACAAACATCCCGTAGGTCATTAATATACAAACTGAATAACAAAGGACCCAGTATTGAACCTTGAGGTACACCAACTGTATTAGTATCTAAATTTAAATCATTTTATATATATATATATATATATATATATATATATCAAATATACATTAATTCATAATAAATCATAAACAACAGGTCTCTTCTGCTCACCAAGACTAAAGACAGTTTTGCAGAAATGGTTTTCTGTTTGAAACTTTAAAATGTAATTCATTCCTTTGATGCAAATCTTCAGCGTTATTATTCCACTCATGTGTAATTTGTAATACAGTGTGTACAATATTATGTATTATATATTTATGTTGTGCTTTTGAGCAAAACTGCCAGTCAGCTCTCTGGAGTTACTCCTGAGCGACAGTACTGATTCTCTGTCTTGTCAACACATGCCTTGGGAAGAGGAACTGTGTAAAAACAAAACACAGCTGTTCTGAAAGACAGATATGTGAGGAATTAGAAATGGTTTTTGTCTAGTTGAACTGTGCTGTGAGAGATTCTCTGGAAAGGTTTTGATTTTGTGATGAGTTTTCAGAATAATGGCTCTGAGATGGTATTTGTGTAATCTGTCGGTCTTTGTATGTACAGATGTTGGAGATGCTCTGCCAAGTTCCTTTTGTCAAGGGCATAATGGTAAATATTTAATATTGGAATTAGATATTGTACCGGATTCTTTGTCTGAGATGTTTCTCTGTAAATTACTTGGGAGAAAGACAAATAGACACCACTGAGATGATTGTGCAGTAAGAGTTTAGAGCTCTGAAATGAATGTGGAGAGCAGCTCCGATCATTCAGGAAGGATCTGATGAGAAATGTTTGAGATCTATGATTTCTGTTGAGAGACATGGCAAGTATGAGCACAGTTTAAGAGATTTCTTCTGAGGTGACTCGTGAGATCACACGGAGACATAAACAAAATTAACAAAATTATTATTTTACTGTGCATTCATTCATTTGTTCATTCATTCATTTTTTTCCTGTACTTTTTAATTCTTTCGGTATACTTTGTATATTATTAATTTATTAGTTTTTCTATGCTTTTATTGTTTCATTAATTTTTGTTAACTTTATTTTGTATTTATTTTACTTTTTATTTTATGCATTCTTTTCATTTATTTATTGTTGTATTCTTATTTTTTATTTATTTATTTACATATCTATATATTTTTTTATACATGAATTCTTTACCATTTGTAATAATTTATTTTATTGTGTGTACTTTATTTATTTATTTTTGTATATGTCCTTGGGAACATTTAATTTCAGCCCAGAACTGTTGAAAAAAGATTTTAATTAAAGCATCATGAAGTAGATAATTGTTGGTTTTACATACACGGCTGGCTATCTGGTGTGTGTGTGTGTGTGTGCGTGGTAATGTGGTCACATTAAAAAACAGAAATATCTATAATACAAGTTTGGTTTTCCAAGCATGCATCTGGCTCTGCACACATGTGGCCATGTCTGTGCAATTTTAAATGAATGTTGCATTAGCCAGAAAAAATACACAGTAGGAATTATTTACAATTTGCACATTTACAGTTGTATACTTGTGCATTTTATTGTTTCTGGCCTTGTGAGATCAGTCTGTGTGCATGTGCCGCAACTGTCAGCTATACTGTAGATTCATTTAAACACCTGCATGCATCGACTTAAAAGTCGCAGCAGAGCAGCTGCAGATGTTTGAGCATAAACTCAAATGATTAGCTGTAAAAGTCTGTGATATAGATTCACAGCAGGAGCTGGGTTTTATGTGAGTTTATTTGCTCTCTGCTTTGAATAATCGCTGCGGTCAGAGCTGGAGGATCTGTTATTAGTTTAGAATGGAAAGTTATGCTTTGATATTTGAATGTCACGAAAATGTTTTGTTGTTGTAATCAGAAGGAACCTTCTCAAAAGCAGTGCATGCACAAGGAGCGTGTGATTGCTCATCTTCGGAAGAGCACAGCTGAATATCATCCCATAATTCATGTGACAAAGTGTTAGTTTTAAATTTTCGAACTGACTGGATCTGTTACTTGAATCGTTTATACCATTTTGACTTTCTTTGTTTAAAGCAATCCATCTTAAGATGAAGATCAGTTCTTATAGAAATGCACTGGTGAATTTGAACAGATGTGGTTGTTATGGATTATGTGTGGCTGCAGTATTTCATATGTCTGTGACACTTTTGCCTGCAGGTGTGTTTTAAGTGCACTATGTAGCGCAGCAGGGGGCAGTGTGTATCTCCAGTACACAGCAGCTAGCACAATATTCAGTCAACTGTACAGTATGGATTATGATGAATGAGACACATCTTCGTCTCCTTAGATTTTTGTTTGTTCATCAGTTTGCCAGTGTAAGAAATAAATCAGGGATGGTAGAGCACTTTATTGCTGAATCAGGAAGTGGTGATTGCACATATACAGAACACTAGTCTTCATGAAGACAAGTATCAGACTTGCTATCGCTCATTCTCAGGGTCAACTCCTTACTTGAAGTATTGTACTTAAACTGATCATTATCCAGCACTATTTCTGTTAGTAAATAGACATTAATTATTATTGTTATTATTTTATTTATTTATTTTGCTAAGTGATCAGACTATTTGCTATGCCTTTCTGTAAAGGAAATCATTACATTAGAGAGAACTATTTTGCTTTAATGAAATTATATAATATGCACAAATGATATACTGTATACAATCTGTTAAAAAGTATGCATTTATTTGATCAAAAATATAGAAAAAACAATATTATGCAATATTATTAAGGTTGCTATTTTCTATTTGAATATATGTTCAAGTGTAATTTGCTGATTTAATAATCAAGAAACAATTGGAATACATTATACTTGTAATAATAAATAATACTTATTGTCACACCTTTTTAAAAGTATAGTGCAAGAAAAAACCAACCCTTCAAATATGAATGCATTTTAACATACATTGTAAATGCCTTTTTAATGCATTGTAGGATTTACATTTTACTATCCTTTGTAGCATAAATGTCATCATCTGTTTGTTTGGTCAATGTCATGTTCCTTGCTGAAAAAAAGTTTTCATTTCTTACAAGAAAAAGAAAAATCCCTTATTTTAACAGTAATATATGGTATATTTGGAAATGCATGAAAAAAGGTAAGTAATTGGAAAAAAAAAAAAGAATAAAAATAAGAATAAATAAGATTTTTATTGCTGAATTGTGGTTTAATGAAAATGAAAAAACGTCCTGCTGTTTCAGATAAGATGCATAATATCATTTTGAGCCAGACGCTTCTTGCCTTTGGCTTCTCTGATGTGTGTATTTATATGCTGGACGGCTGTAGTGACCCTGGTGATGTTATGTGGTGGGTTTTCTTTGGCTCTGTCTGATTCAACAGCTGTGCCAAGCTACGGTACAGACCCCCGTCTACACAAAACACACTGACTTCATGAGAGGAAGTCACACAATGCACGGCTGGAATGCAAACACACACAAATCTCTCAGAGTCTCATAGTTTGACACGTAAAGGGTCCGAGCGATTGCTGGTGGTCAAAAATCATGTGTTGGATTGTTTTTCCTGTTGCTGTTCATTCTTCAGCATAAGTTTAAGCGTGTTTGAAAACATCGATAGATGAGAAATAATGTAGTTTGTGCATAGATGTGGTGGATGTGACAGGTGGTTTGTGTGTGTGTGTGTGTGTTATTCACAGTGATCTAAACATATGGCAAAGGCACTGACCAGAAGTTTAACAGATTTTCTCAAAGTAGAACATATATCACTTGTGTGTGTGTGTGTGTGTGTGTATATCTGCACATCTGTGAGTGTTTGAGGACAATAGATTTATTACTTACAGAACCAAGAACATTCCATATGAATTCTTTTCCTTCAGATATGGCAAATGATTAAAGACATAGTTCATCCAAAAATAAGAACTGTCATTGCTTACCTGCTGTCATGTTGTTTCAAATCAGAATGACTTTCTGCCTTAAACCAAAAGGAGATGTTAGGAAGAAATTTGTTAGAGAAATGGATGCACTGCAGTGAATGGGTGCCGTCAGAATGAGAGGCCAAACAGCTGTTAAAAACCTCCACATGACTACAGTCCATCGGTTAACTTCTTATTAATACTTCTATACTTCTTCAAACATGCAAGTTTGTTGAAAAGAAACCCATCATAACTGTCAATTCCAGCAAATAGTCCACTATTGATAATATTGCATTGTCTACGTTAGTAGAGAAACATGCACAGATCAAGCACCCTTTACAAGGGAACACATCCTAACTGTTCTACACAAATATGTTGGGGGGTTTTGATGTGAGAGGACAACAGGGAATGGACTTTTTCAATGTACTGTAGGACGCGTTGAATTAGGGGTACGTTATGTGTCACTAGTGATGGTTTAAAGTTAAAACATCTTGATAGATTTGTTTTTTACAAACTTTAAAAAGATGTTAACTGATGAACTGGAGTGGTTTTTATCAGCTGTTTGGACTCTCATTCTGACGGCACCCATTCACTGCAGAGGATATATTGCTGAGCAAGTGATGGAATGCTACATTTCTACAAATCTGATGAAGAAACATTTACATTTTACAGGTGAACTATTCCTTTAAATTTCAGTTTGGCATTTTTTGGGGGGGTTAGAAACACACTTCTCAACTTCTTCTAATTTGCCTGTATATCTATGAAACGTAAACAATGATTGTGTTTTTGGAGTTAGTGTGGTGTTTCCCTGTGATTTTGAATAGATGACAATCAATTACAAGATCGGCTGGCTTTTTGTTTGTGGTTATTCAGTTTGTGATGTCGGAGCTTTATGATCTATTGTTCTGTTAGTGAAACAAGTCTGTTGTAACACAATGGAAACGTGCCTGAACATCATCCAACTGACGACATCAAATTCCCAGCCAGTTTTCTATCATTATCTCCAGACAACTCGCATTGTACTAAACTAAAACAAAAATACATTTAAACATCACATTGTCTCAACACAAACGGTGTCTGAAGGTTATGCTCTTACTTTCTAAGATAAAACTCTAGCTCTCCCAATAAAAGTGTTTTGCTTTCAGATATGGGAGAACTGATCTGAACAGAGTGAGTCAAGATTTCCGAGGTTATCAAAAAAAGCTAAAAAATATGTAATTTGTAACTAAAATAATAATGAAAATTTAAAGGAAGAATTGATTTTATTTTAATTAATTTATTAAAACAGAAAAGTCACAGGACAATGTAAATACAATAATGTGAAACCTCCTTTTAACAGTATATCTAAAATGTCATTTCAGGAGGGTATTTCCTTTTACACCCTATTAACATATTTGTTTATTTGAAAAACAACACTACAATTACTCTACTTTGAAATGCTTGTTCACTGTTGGAATGTCTGTTTTTGTTAACTATCGACGAGGTGCTGATACTGTAAATAAACACTGACAGTCAAATGATTGTGAGGTGATGGTAGTGAGATGGTTGCTAAATGAGCTGTTTTTGTACTAATTGTCTTTGTGGACTGAGACAGGAACTTCTGAATCTAAATATTGACATTAGAAGAGTGAGAAAAACCTTTCTGTCTTCGTGTGACCTCTATTTTTTCATTTTTTTGGGAAGTGGGGGTTTGATTGGTGTGTGTTACACTGAGTCTTCCTGATACGTGCCAGACTTCATGATGTGGTCGTGACCCTTGACCCCAGTGACCCCGCACACCGCTGGTAACACCCTCCTCCGAAAGCCATGTCTCTGTGCAGGTGCGTGGCCTGAAGCAGGCCCCCTGACGGAGGAAGACACTACTGTTCCTGAAGGGTGTCTCTTTAAGTCCTTAACCAGCAGGCTGGCCTCGGGTCATGAAAGGGGTCGTGACCTCTTAGTGAGGGAATGTGGTTCCTCTCCATTTCCTTGTTGATGTTACAGTCTGGATGTAGACGATTGCATGTGAAGTCTGGTGTTATGAATTACTGACCTGTCACTCATTTTATTCACATTGTAGTTAAGTTTAGAAGTATTGGATATAGATTATATTTTTAAGTCACCCTATTATGGATTTTGTGCAGTGTGAATGAAAACATCCTGCAAAGTTAGAAATATGAAAGTGCACTGTGTATTAAATTATTGTCTCTCTAAAGAAAGAGTAAATGAGTCATTTTTAAAATGCGTTCCAAGCCGTTTCTTGTTGACGTTAAAAAGAAACATTAGCATATTGCCTGTCCACTTTTTGGTCTTTTCACATTGGTCTAAATGAAAATTGAAATACTTTTTTGCCGCTAGATTGGAGCAGTAAAAGCTCACGAAGGAGTGAAGGAATCATCACTCTTTCTCAACAGTAATCACACTTCCAACTTTTTATTGGTAAACCACATCTATATCATATTGTTTGTTGTCATCCTTCACCATATGTCCTCCTTCAATACTTTAATCCAACCTAGGCTCATTGGAAATGCATGCCTCTTCGTAGATTTCGGCAAAACTATTTCCAATGAGCCTGGGTTGCTTTAATCTATTTAATGATGGTTAAATATCAGTAACACTTAACTTAGCATTAACTTAATGATACTTGTAAAGCTCTCACGCCCTTGTCCATGTTATCTGTCACTAGTTCATTTTGGTTTCATTTTGTTATTTCCTATTTGTCCTTATATGGTCTAGTTTCCTGTTCTTGTTTAAATTGATTAGTTAACCCTTGCCACCTGTGTTCCTCACTTGTCCTGAATCATCCCCAGTGTTTATAAGCCTGTTGTGTTTTATCCAATACTGTTGATCGTTAATGTTATAAGGATGTCTGTAGTTCTCTCCTTGTCTACCCAACTTATATTAAAGTGAATGTTAAACTTGCTGAATTAAAATGTGAGTCTTAGCCTGGTGCTTCCTATACATCCTTGACAGAACGATCGACCATAACCGAAGAGGATGATCAGCCTCGAGGAGATACTCCATCGCCTCCTCAATGGACTCACTCCTCTCCCAGCGCCGCACAAGCAACGGCCATGGAGGCTGTCCTCCATTGCCTGGCTCTCGTTTCGCCTTTCGGCGGATTCCACTCCCGAAAGCGGCATAGTATGGGGGTCAATCAGTGCGAGCTCCCCAAAAGAGGATCCAGATGCCCGTGGATTCCTGTCTGCGTAGTTTGGGATTTAGATTTGTGGGCCGATATGCCAGTACTGATCCCTGCGGATCTCATTTCGCCATTCCCGATTCCTGTTCCTGTTTCTTGGCCAGGAGTGCCGATCCTGATTCCAGCCCCTAGTTTACTGCCAGGAGTGCCGATTACGATCCCTGTTCCAGAGTCTTGGCCAGGATAGTGCCGATTCTGATTCCAGTCCCTAGATTATGGCCAGGAGGGCCGATCCCGATCCCTGTTCCAGAGTCATTGCCAGGAGAGCAAATCCCAATTCCAGTTCCTGTTTTTTGGCCAGGAGTGCCGATTCCAGCCCTAGGTTACGGCCAGGAGTGCCAAACCCAATTCCAGTCCCTAGTTACTTCCAGGAGTGCCGATTCCAATCCCTGTTCCAGAATCTCAGCCAGGAGAGCCGATCCCGGTTCCAGTCCCTAGTTTACGGCCGGGAGTGCCGATTCCAGCTCCCAGGTTACGGCCAGGAGTGCCGATTCCGGTCCCTGTTCCAGAGTCTTGGCCAGGAGAGCCGATCCCGGTTCCAGTCCCTAGTTTACGGCCGGGAGTGCAGATTCCAGCCCCCAGGTTTACGGCCAGGAGTGCCGATTCCGATCCCTGTTCCAGAGTCTCAGCCAGGAGTGCCGATTCCGGTCCCTGTTCCAGAGTCTAGGCTGGAGAGCCGATCCCGTTTCCAGCCCTTAATTTTGCACTTGATGAGTGCCCCCTTGAATTTGTGCTGCAAGAGCACCTCCCTGAGCCTGCGTGGCAAGAGTGTTGTGTTTTGTCCATTACTGTTGATCGTTAATGTTATATGGATGTCTGTAGTTCTCTCCTTGTCTAACCAACTTATATTAAAGTAAATGTTAAACTTCTGTGCTGAGTCTTCACCTGGTGCTTCCTCCACATCCCTGACAAAAGCACTGTATTTCTACCTAAACTAGCGTGTATTGAGCAGATATTGCTTGAAGATTTGTAAACCTTTAAAAATGACAGACACTAGTGTGTAATGGTGTGTTGACCTCCAGCAGCAGCTACATTCACTTATTCATTATTTTCTCCTCGAGCTCACATCACTCGGCTCTTCGGGGGCCAATTTGTTGTGGTGTGGATTTCATTGAAATAATGTTTCGGGAAACTGACAAACAGATTTTCTTGTAAACATCTCCATGTGTTCGAGTGTGAGAGCTGGATATATGGGGTTTAATGGGGAGGTTTGTTAATCATCTGCACTGAAAGCTGAATGAAGGGAAAAGCTCTTGCTGTGGCCTGCTGAAGGACACAATTTTACAGCTATTTAGTTTTTTTCTGATTAACATAATGTGGTTTGAGGCCAATCAAATGCCAGAAACAACCGTCTTCATCTTATTGAAATGATTTTTGTTCACTGGAAAAAAGAAGTGGTTTTGTTTGACATGGGAAGAAAACACTTACTTTTTTTTTAAAGAGAGGATTAGCTTAATGGTAAGTTCATTCAAATAAGAAAAATGCTGTTAATTTGCTCACTCTCAGGCCACCCAAGATGTAGATGAGTTTGCTTTTTCAGTAGAAAAGTAAGAAAGATTTTCAGCTGCAACCATGATCCGAGATGATTCATAACATGCGAGTCATCAGCTGCCTGTTTTTGAGAATTAAAAAAGCATATCAAGGAACACAAAATTAATACCCATGCCTGCAGGTCTTATGAAGCATAACGATTGGTTTGTACAAGAAACTGTTATTCACAGAGCCTTAGTTAAACAGGGAAATCTGATTCTAAAGCATATGAAGTTAATAAACTAGTCTTCATCAGCTCAACTCTGATGAAACTATAAAAACCTTTATTTTGAGGTGTCCTTTTTTACAGTATAATTGTACATTTAAGTACTGAGTAATATTAGTGAACTACATGTACTTTAAGGTTACTCGTAATTCTGTGTAATTAATTGTTATTGTAATAGTAAGTGCATGTAGTATGTGTAACAAGCACACCTTTTAAATAAAGTGTTAACTTTCTTTTCACCATTTACCTGAGGCTTTGATTATCATAGGTGATAATAATTTTGGTGATTTTCTTGCACAAACCAATCGTTTCCCTTCATAAGACATATATTGTCAGGAGGCACTGGTATTCATTTTCTTATTTTGCATAACCATATTTTAGATTCCATAATAATACCAAGTATTAATAAGCAGCAGATTTGGAGTTTATTCAGAGGAAACGTTTAAGTGAATATGTGGTTTTAAATCTCAGCATAATTGAAGAAGCATTGTTGTTTTTATATCTGCAGGTTATATACACATGTATACTTGTACTTTCTCATAACCAGAATGCACCAAACATTATAAGCAACTGCGTGCTCATAGAATAAAAAGATATGGAAACTGAAAAACGGCCAATGCGATGGCTTTCTGTTGAGCACTTTCCCATGAAAAATCAACTGGCGGCCCAGATTTCAGTAGCTTCAATTAAATAATCAAATAAACATTGTTGTCAAATCCTGTTAAAGTGAAGAACAGCTAAACATGTCTTTCATTACACATATGATTTACTCACTGGCAGCAGACTATTATGTGCAAAATCTCTTTTCATTATGACTGTTAAGCCATTTTTGAGATGGAAAGATGGAAAAAGCATATCATGTTTTATTACGGCAATAAGCACTTGTTGAGACCTCATTTGACCTGTGCAACAAGCTTTTGAGTCTCATTCCAGCCTGTTTCTACATAAAAAAAAAGACTAATAATAGACCTGAAATGTAATTTATTATTTTATGGAACAGTTTTTTTATACTTAAGTAGTGATTTTGTGACTTGTTCATACTGCACCCTCATGAAGTTTCATAATTGGTTTGTATGAATATGTTCATGGGTCTCTAAATTGTAAACATTTGGAAGCAATTTTCCAAATCTGTAGCTCAGACTGTAATGTGTTTATTCTCTCGCTGTCAGATGTGAACGAGTGTGAGGAGACCAATGGAGGGTGTGAATCTCTTTGCTGTAATACCATCGGCAGTTTCTACTGTAAGTGTCCCGCAGGTCAAGAGCTCAAAGAGGACGGCAAGACCTGCCAGGGTGAGTCCCATCCTCTGTCTCTCTTTCTCTACAACTGATGCTTTTCAGCAGACAGATACGGTCTACAAAGATGGCGCTCTCACAATACAGTCAAAATTTCATGTGGGTTCTATATCCTGTTTGGTCCAGTCAGCGATGACGATCAAATGTGTTTTAATATCATTATTTATGAAGATTGTGTGATTTCTTAATTATATCGGTCTTCAAATGCTAAATATGAAAATAGTTTAACACAATCAAAAATACTTCAGTGTTATCTTTAGTTGGACTTCAGCAGGAGTTCCACACAGTTAAAGTGAATTACCCAACTAGCACACTTTAAGTAGTTTAGTACAGTATATCAAAACATTTTATTAAATGGCTATTAAAAATTGTTTTACTTACCTTTCAAGCATCCTGGGTGACTTTCTTCTTTCAGATGAATCCAATCGGAGTTAATAAAAACTGTCCAGAGCATTCCAAGCCCTTCCATGGGACTAAACGAGTGTTTGCTGTTTAAAGTTCAGAAGACGTTAAATAAAGTATGTGCATCCATAATAAAACATCCCTCATATTGGTCCAGGGGTTTAAAAGAAGAATCTTGTTTTCCTTTGCTAAAGACAAATGCATGTTGCCTACGTCTTATGACATCCGCTGGGACTGCTTCAAGTTAAAACCTTTAAAAAATGCATGGACTCACTACAGGAGCAGAGCTGTATGAGGGACGTTTTGTTGCGTTTGCACATGCTTTGTTTCACATGCTTTGGACTGTTAAAGGGAACTCCCCTGATAAGAGCCCGGACAGTTCTTAATAGAACTCAGATTGAAATCCTCAAATACACTGAAGAACGCTGGAATTCGGTCAAAGTCTGCTTGTATAAAACCTCTCTCAGTGTGTGTATATAATGTGTTTGGCCACAAGAGACTGGTTCTTCATATCCATCTGAAAAATGCCACTGTGAGATTTATTCCTCTTTCTGATGTTTCAGATATTTGTATTCATCTTACACATGGTTTAGATCTTGTAACTCTTTCATATTAAACCCAATGCTGCCCACATATTTTATATGCATTTGATTGCCAGAATATAAAGGCTGCAGCGGTTTGGTTGAAACTCTTACGGCTTCATGAACAGGTATATAACCTATAATTTATTTACGCAAAGAAACATGGTTATCAGAAAAATACTGGACCAAAGAAAACGGCAATTATCCCATCAGAATCAAGTAGCCAAACTGTTTTTGTATGTTTTGTAGGACTTCATGGAGGACAAAATTAGAACAGCATAATTAATTCCACTCAAAATGATTGCATTTGTGCAAAAGTGTTGTGAGATACATGAGATGCAGGCATGAAAGAAAGAGAGAGAATGTCAGCGGAAGAGTTTTAACAGGCAGGGAGGGAATAAAACCTGCTGTTTCGGTCCGTCCCTCTCAGACTGCTTGAACTTGTGTGAGACGTTTGCTGCTTTTTCAACCACAGACACATAGTCAGGTATTTATGATTCAATATCTGATAAACCATGACAGGCTGGTTCATGCTTTGTCTCGTGTGTATGGGGCTTCATTTTCATCCAGCTGATCTTGCCTATTATTCTGGAAACTGGAATCATTTAAGAAACTGCCCTAGGCCAATCTGTTTCCATGGATACCACCGATTCACTATGGGATACCAGATACCAGGTGAGAATATTTATTGGTCCATTTAATCTGAGGAGTTCCACCTGAGATGTTTTCTTGAATTAGATTCTGAATTACGAAATGCAATAGGTATTAATTTCTACATTTATTATATAAAATAGTATTAAATATTAGTATCATAATTTTGAATTAGCTTTGCATTTTATATTTTTAGTTTTGGTTTTAATTTTAGTTTTAAACTTTTTTTTTTATTTATTATTTTTATTTTCCAAGTAAAAAAATAATATATTTAATAAATGCATTTATTTCATACCAAGTATATTTCAGATCAACAAATATTTTTAAATGCAAGATTTTTAAGGTGTGCCTGAAGCAATAGTTCCACTTATCAGTATATCTTTAGTTGGAGTTCAGCATTACTTTATTACTAAATTATTTGTTTATTGGACTTTAAGTATACCAGTTTAGTATACTAAAAGTTCAGTTGCAGGGTATTTTTATTAAGCACATGAATATGTAAATGCATTGGCATGAAATTAATACAAAAATACATTTAAGTGTATTTATTTTTTACTAATGTTTGCAAATAATAAAACTGTTATGCATAGAGTTCTGGTTAAGTTAAAACATATTAATTACAAGCTACTTATTACGTCTTTAACAGTGTAATTTGACTTCTGACCTAATTTCCTCTAAAAAAGTATAGCGTTATTACTTTCAAAATCCCACCTCGACCAGTAGAAGAACTGACACGAAACTGCTCTTTTAATTCTTTCAAACAAATAATATAAAATGGCATAAATGGCATAAATTATAAATTATTCAAAGAGAAGGTTACATTAGAAACATACATTTTAACTTTACATGATGTTTAATTCACTATTGTTTTATATAGAATTGTGTTAAAGTCTACACTGATTTTAACGGGAGAAAACTAGTTTTTCACTGTAAATTTTACAGAATTATTTTTTTTTACAGTGTATTCAATATTTAATGCAATTACATCAGAAGTAACTGTAATTATATTTCAGAAAAAATAAGAGTAATTCCGGTAACACTACAATAAGTGTCATTTGTTAGCATTAGTTAATGCATTAATTAAAGTATTTATTCCTCTATTTTAACATTAGTTGATAAAAATACAATAATTCATTGTTAGCTCATGTTAGTTGCATTAACTGAAATTAACAAATACAGCATGTTATTTTAATTATCTATTAGTAAATGTGCAAATTAGCATTAACCACGATTAATAAATGTTGTAGAAGTACTGTATTGTTCATTCTTAGTTCATGATACCTAAGGTTGTTGACTAATGAACCTTATTGTAAGTGTTACCAGAATCCCTTAAAAGTATTTAAATTACAGTAATTATCCCCAACTTATCTATATCTATATATCTATATCTATATCTATATCTATATCTATCTATCTATCTATCTATATATATATATATATATATATATATAGACAGTAGTCAGCATTTGAAGTGGATCAAATCCTTTTATCCAAAGTTGTCCTAAAGCCTATGTACTAAAATGCATCCTTGTCTTAGACAACTCTTTTGTTCCACTTCAAATGTTGACTACTGTGTCCTTATTATCTTTGTCTCTTATGAAAATAAAATACATATAAATTCTTCTTGCCAGCGAGTCTCAATTAGTAAATGATTAGCAAGCATCAGTAATCATTTTCATGTTTAAAGTGTCCCAGTCGTCACTGTACTAAAACATCTTAACAGTATAAGGTGGTCAGGAACTTCCTCCGCTGACTCAGCGCCGGTCGCCTCCAGCTCTTCAGTCTAAAAACACTGATTCCAGAGCATTCAATAGAAGCCAAACCAAATGCTTTCACCAATGTGGGGAAACATTTCTTGGTAATTTAATAAAAGCCCAAACCAAACAGCAGTGTAGATGGAAAGTCAGCTGTGGTCTGCCAGCTTTCCTGGCTGGAGACACTTTTCTGGCGCAGGCATGAATCGGTGGCTCAGAATCAGCGTGCATAGTTGTAGTATTGCTCCAGCGTGGATGAACCAGAAAAGCCAAGCCAGATACTGGAGTTCAGAGGGCTGCAGCAATCAGCTAAATTGGTGAATGTTGTTTTGGCGACTGCTGTTGCTCATGCTTTCCAGAATCTGGGGTGATTTGCTTAAAGATGCCACATCAGTGGGAAGAGACGATTCAGAAAGTCAGTTCCATGTACTTAGCATTGGAAAGAAAGTCACCCATAAAAACGAGCAAGTGAAAAGTTTGACATGTCTCCCCTGAGATTCAGTAGAGATCTCGATTTTGTTTTTTTATTTTGTTTAAATGTCATGTTTTTCCCATTTAGTACTGCCCTTCAGAAGCTACAGGAGATACTTCCATGTTTCCAAGAAGGCAAAATAAGTATAGTGTAACCTGATATTCAAATTCAGATATTCTTTCCCGCTCTCAGCTCAATGCATTGTTTTCTTCTGGAACATCAGAGATTAAACCTTTGTGCATGAGTTGCGTATGAGTCCCTCAGCTGCTGTCAATGTAAACAGACGGATCTGAGAAGGGTTCAAATATGTATTTGGGGGACCTGGAGGATTCTGTGGGACCATCTTTTCAGTAGAAACAGTGAACTATTGGACAAACAAAAAAAACAACAAACAAATAAAAAAATAAGTGTAAATAGTAAATCATTTTTTATAAAATATCTTATTCAAGACAGTACTAAATAATTTTGTATGATCCCTCTTATTTTTTTGATAATGATTAGCATTTTACAGATTCTGCAAGCCATATGGAGCTTTTTGTTAGTGCTGTCAAATAAATAATCATGATTAATTGCATCCAAAATAAAACATTTTGTTTGCATAAAATATATGCGTGTACTGTTGTGTATATTTATTATGTGTATATATAAATACACACGTTTTTTTAAAGAAAAAATATGTTTGTATATTAAATATTTTTATATAGCATAAATTATATAAATATAAATGCATGTAAATATTGTCAATATATATACTTTATGAGTGTGCATTTATATACGCATAATAAATATACACAGCGCACACATATATATTATGCAAAAAAACACTTTAAACTTTATTTTGGATGTGATTCATATATATTTTTATATATAAATATGATTCCTTTGTTTTTTGCATTCTGATATTTCTCAGTATAATAAAAATATATATTACAAATAAAAATAAAATGTTTTCTCAAATTCTCATTGAAATATATATATGTATACAGTACAGGGCAAAAGTTTGGACACACCTTCACATTCAATGTGTTTTCTTTGTTTTCATGACCGTTTACATCGGTAGATTCTCACTGAAGGCATTACAACTACAGTATGAATGAACACATGTGGAGTTATGTACTTAACAAAAAAATGGTGAAATAACTGATATATATATATATTCTAGTTTCTTCAAAATAGCCACCCTTTGCTCTGATTATTGCTTTGCACACTCTTGGCATTCTCTCCATGAGCTTCAAGAGGTAGTCACCTGAAATGGTTTTCACTTCACAGGTGGGTCTTATCAGGGTTAAGTGGAATTTCTTGCTTTATCAATGGGGTTGGGAGCATCAGTTGTGTTGTGCAGAAGTCAGGTTTCTACAGGTTTCTTTTAAGTGTTAAAATTCATATTATGGCAAGAACCAATCAGCTAACTAAAGAGAAACGAGTGGCCATCATTACTTGAAAAGTCTGGAAAATTGCAAAAACTTTAATTGTGTCCCTAAGTGGAGTTGCAAAAACCATCAAGCGCTACAACGAAACTGGCACACATACCAATGTAAACGGTCATGAAAATAATGAAAACGCATTGAATGAGAAGGTGTGTCCAAACCTTTGGCCTGTACTGTATTTATTCATTTAAATCAGCATACTGCCATGAAATATATATGCATTATTTACATTTTTATTTGTATTTCATATTTTCTTGCTGTCACAGCCAGCACAGTTGGTGTAAAAATGTGTTAAATTTTCAATGCAAATGAATCAGTGACATATTTAAATGTGTGCAACAAAGTTTAAACAAACATTTTCATGCTTTGCTGGAAGCTTGTGATTATTGAGGCCTCCTGGCATCTCAGTCAGTAATTAAGATTCCACGTAGGTAAACAACCATCTGGTTCCCATTTCCAGTTGACCTTATGTACTGTTTAGTGCCAGCTATCCTATAGTGCCTTGAATACTCGCATAGACTCAAAATTGAGCTCAGCTGGTGAAGTATATTACAGGATTGTTACCAGATTTAAATAACTTCTTTAGCCAAACAAATTTTGTGCATCCTTGATTTGATCAAACTCGCTCATGAATCTTTGTAAAGGAAAACTGTATATTTCATTTGGCCCATATTAGATAATAACAGCCATTAATGGAAAACCGGCCAATGAAAATATCTCCTGCGGTGATGTTGCGAGGTGACAGAAACATAAAGCTGGCCATTAGTATATTAGAGGTCAAAGGTCGCTTGAACACAAAGCTCATTTGTTGATTTTGGAGTCGGTGGCGCTTGCTTTGGCGGCGTCTCGCAGGTTTTGTTTGAAGAGAAAGCAGCGTACATACTGAAGAGACCTGCTGTGAGATCGTATGGATGTAGACACCCTCAGGAGCGGCCTGCCAGTCTGCTCCAGATCTTTATGGTCAACTCAACAAGAGTCCACTGCCTGTGTTTGAGGTTCATGTTTGTTTATTCTGAATCAAGCCGCAAAAATGTGAGAGAAACATATTTCTGAACTGAGTTAAAGTTCGTAATTGAAAATATACTGTAAGTAAATGTTGCTTGTGATTTGAGAATTTGTGGACTTATTTAAAGTGGACCTGCGATGCGAGATGTACTACAATTACTGAGTGAAAGAGTGTAAATCCTATCTGTCTGTTTGTTTGTGTGTTTGTTGATGCGCCGGAAAGCAAAAAGGAAATTGTATCTATAAAACTGTATGACTATGTGGCATTATCACACGACCGAATTCCTTTCTGCTTTCTCTCTCTTTCTTTTGTTTGTGCTCATAAAGTCAAGCAACATGGGAAGAACGCTTCAGTTTAGTAATAGCAGCTGCTCCAGTGAAATATGTCTGTCTCAACGCTGATCTCAGAGCAGTAACAGTGTCTTTGTGACTCCATTAGCTTTGATCTCAGTGGCCAGTTTAGCTTTAATAGCCACAAAACTGTTTGAGAACCTACAACATTTCAGTGAACCGTGAACGTGCTCATTTTCTTTTTGTTTTGTGGTTTTTTTCTTAATCTTGAAGCATGTGAACCAAATGGCCACTTCTCTTTCTTTATCTGTAATCTCGCTGCTTTAGTTTATGCAAAATGAGTTTGCTTATTTATTTGCTCCTGATGTGAGACGTTTTTCTGTTTTGGATTTGGTCTGACTGATTTTGTGTGCAGAAGTTAGAGGTGCCTTGCCTGAATCTGATGAATGTTTCATAACACGGGATTACGTTGTGTGTTTCTGTGTTGTTTCCGTAGATGTTGACGAATGCCAGGTGCATAACGGCGGCTGCCAGCACAAGTGTGTGAACAGCAGGGGTTCGTATCACTGCCAGTGTAACCCTGGGTATCGACTGCACGTGGATGGACGCACATGCATCGGTAAGACAGACAGACCTGACCAGCCTCATGTTTCACCACTAAATCAAAGACAGCAAGTCTGGTGGAAAGGAAATGAAGGACCATTCAAATTTTTAATACTGTGTGTCAATGATCACTCTATCATCCATCTATCCATCGCTCTGTTGTTCCATCAGTTCATCGCTCCATCATTCCATCCATCCAATTTGTAAATCACACTTTTCTTCAGTTTATCCGTCAGTCCATCATAGCTTTGTGAATTCATCCATTCATTGCTTTATCATTCCATCTATCTGTCTAATGCTCTATTGTTCCATCTGTTTGTCCATCCCTATCTTTCCTTTCATCCATCCATCCACCCATCACTTTATAATTTCATCCATCCCTCACTGTATCATTCTATCCATCTATCCATTGCTTTATTGTTTCATCTATCCATCATTCTCTCATTCCATCCATCCACTCACCGCTTTATTATTTCATCCATCTAATGCTCTATTGTTCCATCTGTTTGTTCATCCATCCATTCATTCCATCCATCCATTTGTCCATCACTCTATCTTTCCATCCATTCATCCGTCCATCCATCATCACTCTATCATTCCATCCGTCCATCATCACTCCATCATTCCATCATCACACTATCATTCCATCCATCCATCATCACTCTATCATTCCATCCGTCCATCATCACTCTATCATTCCATCCGTCCGTCCGTCCATCCATCCATCCATCATCACTCTATCATTCCATCCATCATCACTCTATCATTCCATCCATCCATCATCACTCTATCATTCCATCATTCCATCCGTCCATCCATCCATCATCACTCTATCATTCCATCCATCCATCATCACTCTATCATTCCATCATCACTCTATCATTCCATCATTCCATCATCACTCTATCATTCCATCATCACTCTATCATTCCATCCATCCATCATCACTCTATCATTCCATCATCACTCTATCATTCCATCCATCCATCCATCATCACTCTATCATTCCATCCATCCATCCATCATCACTCTATCATTCCATCCATCCATCATCACTCTATCATTCCATCCATCCATCATCACTCTATCAT
>JAUMHP010000060.1:4502124-4515583 GCA_032361065.1 Enteromius trimaculatus
TATATAAAATATAAAAAACAATATATAATATACATATAAAATATAAAAAAACAATATATAATATACACATAAATAAATATATATATATAAACTAAATATAAAAACATATAATATACACATGAAATATAAAAAAACAATATATAATATACACATAAAATATAAAAAAAACAATATATAATATACACATAAATAAATATATAAATAAATAAAGCATTTTATAATGAATTTCAGGAGGAGAACGTACAAAATAAAAAAATAAAAATAATAATTTTTTTGTAAATTAATCATGGTCAGTCTCACCTAACATCAGCTTTTTTTTTTTAAATACACTTTTATATTGCAATAATTTCATTTGAATCTTTTTATGATTTAAAGTGTTACTCCACCCAAAAATGAAAATGTTATCACTATCATTAAATCACCGAATGCCAATGTCATTGCAAACCCATAAAACTTTTATTAAATTAAACACAATTTAAGATATTTAGTATAAAAACCGGGAGGCTTGTGACTGCCCCATTGACTGCCAAGTAATGAACACCGTCAAGGTCCAGAAAAGTAATCTGTCATCAGTGGTTCAATTTGAATTTTATGAAGTGACAAGAATACGTTTGGTGCACAGAAATAAAAATTATGTTTTAATAACAAACAAATAACAAAGAGCGAGTCAAGTTTGCATTCAGCGGATACTTACCAAAATGGTGCTACGGTGATGCAGAGAGACACAATAAATCCATAAATAAAGTCATTATTTTATTTTCTTTGTGTACAAAAATTATTCTCACCACTTCATAAAATTCTGATTGAACCACTGATGGCAGATGGGCTATTTTGATATGTCTTTATCCCTAGCATGCATTTATGTACTAAATGTCTAAAAACCCCATCTCTCCTCACACTATAGCTTTCCATGTTTTTATACATACATATTTTAGACCTGTAACATCGACCTGTGCCGAAATGGAAGATTTTATAGCACTTTAAGACTTAAAGTTTTTGAGAGATATACGTGAAAGTGATGCATAATAGCAGAACTGTGTTGTTAAATTACTGTACAGTTCTATACTGAGCTTAATGGAAAAAGCTCCAGCAGCTTATGTTGCTATGGTTACCTCCACAGGCCAACATGATTTCAGCTTTTTTTTTATTATTTGGTGAAAATGTGCATTTCAACTAACTAGTAATCTTAACTTTTGTGGTTTAGAAATGCTATTGAAACATCCCTTATGCAACACACAGAATTCCGAACTGACTTGAAAATGCAAATGCGCACTTTCTAAGTGCTGATAATCCGCATCCTGGTGAGGTGTTTCGGCCCACATACTTCAAAATCAATGTGTTTTTGCATGATGGCCTTTCAATAAAGCATTGCACTGGATGGTGTGATTGAGTTGTGCCGAACGTGGAAACGGGCATGTGATCTTATCTCATCTCTGGCTGCCAAAAACGAGCCTTCTTATTCTCATTATACGCAGCAATTACCACCCAGTAGGAAACAAACAATATGCACACATGAATTCCAAGGCTGTTTATGATTCATTCATTGGTTGCGCCCTTGCTGATAGTATGTACAGTGAATAAGATCTGAGATATGGAGATCAGGAGAAGACTCCTTTCATGGTTTGATGTTAGTGACATCAAACGGAGTCTCCTAACATGATTAGTACAGATTAAACCAGAACTCTGCTGTTGTCTACACCGATAAACACATGACTGAAGCTGTGTAACTGTGTCAAGGAAGCTCAAATAATAAAGCGACCCTGTTAAAACCATTATGTTGGACTAAAGAAATGAGCAAATCGAAAGACAATCTGCGGCAGTGAAGTCTTGATTGTGTTACTGTTTTCTTGTTGTCAGCGTTGTGTTGTGTTGAATATTTCATGGGATGGAGCTGAATACTGCATATTGTGGACAGCGGCCCAGTCACAACTGGACCCAGGTGCAGAGGTTTGCCAGGAGTCACTGGAGACCGAGCCAGAGGTCAATAAATGTCACCCGTGTCTTTTAGCCAGGTTAACGATATGCAGAGAACACGGGGCAGCCGGGTTTGTTTACGAAGCAGAGGGAGTTCAGAGGACTTCTGTCTGTGCTGATCGTGACTGTCTCCACCTGCCTCAGTGAGTTTGTCAACTCAAAAGATCAGGACATCTCACTTTAAAAGTAGAACACCATTTGTCAAAACACATTTGTCAGTAGAAAAGGAATAGTTCGAGCAAATAAATGCCAATTCTGATCTCATATAAACGGCACATCCTCAGGAAACACATACATAGCCGTTCATTTTGATCATCATTGACAATGGCTTCAATATCAGTCTGTTCAAGACTTTGCATGGCTTCAAAATAAGTCATATCGTCTACCTTTACGATGGCTATAATTGCAGACCCTCTATAAATGCAGGTTTCATTTAAATAACATCAAAAACTAGAGGCTGAGTAAATTTTGTTATTTCTTTGTTTATTATTTATGTAGCATTGCACAACTGAAGTTGAATCATGAGGGCGAGTAATTAATGACAGAAGTTTTATTTTGGGGTGAACTAACCCGTTAACTTAAATGAACTTCAACATCAGCATGAGATGGCTTCAGTACTTCAAATACAGTGCACAAGTCATACTGCCAGCATTATGTCGCCTAAGGGTGAATAAATTATGACAAAATGTTCATTTTTAGGCAAGGCGAATGCATTTCGCATGACCAAACAGTAGCCGACTGGCCCTCAAAGGAAATGAGAGCATCACTGAAGTAGCACACAAGCCGTGCAGTTATGAGTAGTTAATGCCAGGCAAAGGCTGAAAGGTCATGTAGGAGCAACGTTGCACATTCTTCAAGGAATCTGCGGTGGGTAATGTGTTGAGTTTCATGTACACCGTTCTTTCATTCGCACACAATACTCTGATGGCTGCCTCGTGCGGATTTGTTCTCTGAAATTTGTGTTTATGTAAGAGCAATTCAGACTTTGAGCAAGCCTCCTACACCCTGTTCTAAAAGCAGTAGCTCTACCTGAGAACGGCTTCAGCTCGAGTCAGAAAGAAGTTGCATCTCAAATCCCACATCTTTCCCTCTTCTCCACCAACACCACCCGTTTTTCCACAGCCTCCACACACACACACACTGTGAATAAGAGTTCACGTTACCATTATCAGGGTTATGAAGTGGCCCACACAAATCCTCACATGCTCAATTTCACAGACCTGCAGAACTGCAACGTCCGTCGTTCACAAAGTCCTACACACTTGTATGTTGCTTCCATGTTGTTCTCGTTTAGGATCACGTTTAGGATCAGTATGTTTTTTTTTTTTTAAAGCAGTCCTGTATGCTCACCAAAGCTGCATTTATTTGAACAAAAACAGAAATTCTTGTAAATCCAATTTTTCAAATAACTGTTTATGTTAAGTAAAGAATAATAGACTTCGGTCTGCTTATTTCTTAAAAACAATAACGTACACCCAAAAACAATCGCAGTGTTCATCAATCAGATTCAAGCATTTAATGGCCCTGTAGTATATTTTGTTTTAAACTGTCACTTGTTATTGAGATGCAAAGCTGAGTTTTCTGTGTCACATGACTCTTTAGAAATCATTTGATATGCAGCTTTCTTCTTCCTCAATCAAATTGTGCTTTTTAAGCCAACAGACCGTTCAAAAGGACAGAATTTACTCAAAACATATTCATTAATTAAAAATATTTCTCAACATTATAAATGCTTTTAGTGTCCCTTTTGATCAAAGAAAGAGTTCAATCATAGTTGGTCATTTGCTGATTAAACATTCAAGCGTCTTAAACCAAGCACTTGAGAATTCAATTCTTTTCTCGCCCACAGAGAGCTGTGACCGCGCAGAGACACCAAATTATATCCTAATCATGTATCCTTGCATCTGGATGGACACATAGTCTAAAGTGACCAGACGTGCCCCTTCCCAGGGATACATTCTGGCCAGAATTTTTCGATCATTTTATAACATCTAAATGCAGTGAAAGAGAAAGAGAGCAAAGCATATGGCTCCTTAGGCTTCTGAATCACTCTCATGGTACTTTGATCAGTATTTTAGCAGTTTAGAAATCCTGGGCAGAACGTGTTCCTGGGAAGTGGCATGTCTGGTCACTTGCAAGTATGCTTCATGGTTATGTCTTAACTAGGGATGCTCATTTTAACCATTTAACCGTTAACTGACCAATTTGAATTTTGACCGATTAATACAAGGTCATTTTATTTATTTAATTATTTTACCTACTCATAGTATATATAAAATTGCGTTGACAAAAAAAAAAAAAAAAAAAAAAATAGCATTTTATTGGCCACATTCATACACAGCAGCTGAATGCAGTTGTTGAGTCCTAATACAGGGAGTGACAACCGCTTTCTGTAACGGAATGTTCAGGACTCACAACAGAACAGGACTCGTCACACACTGCTTAAGATGAACAAACACTCATCTACCGGGTGTTTTGGGTAACTTATAGTGATGGAGAAATGAGCAGCGTGTCATCTGGACGTTTTATTAGATCTTGCAGTTTTCCGCCGGAGCCGCTCCCGTCAGCGATACAAACGCTCCGCATTAATGAAGGTTTGATGAAAGAACTTGCCCCTCGATTGGACTCCTGTCATGTCAGAAAGTGACTTTTATGGACGTTGCCATCTTGGACATTAATTAGGTCACTTTTACTAACTTTTTTTTTTCGTTTTCTAGATTTATTATTTATGTAAAATAGCCATGTTTCTCATATAGGCACATTTATCCTTTATAATGTTTTTTCTCTGGTCGCAAAAGTGCTGCAGGAGTATGATATGAAATAACGTTAGATATGATCATGTAAATATTCGTCTTCTGTTGTTTGCTAGTTTTTGCGCATGTACAATGAACCTGCAGAAAACAAATAGAACTATTTTTAACGGGTTACAGACGCTTATCCTTTCTAATTGAAAGAAATTCTAATTTAAAATAATGTTGTTGGTTAACCGGTAATAATCGGTAAAAATTTTGAAATTACTTAAAATCTTTGTTAGGATCGCACTTAAAATGCAGTGGTTGCCTGAAGAGCACAGGCAAAACTTTGTATGAAGAGAATTCTTTTATCTGTATTATTATTTATTTATTTGACTTGCAATCGTATCAAAACGTTCGGTACGAGGCTTTCGGTTTGGTACGTATACGAACCGAACGATTCAGAGACAGAGTAAAAAAAACAAAGAACTAATGTTTTCAGTGCTACGCTCAACAAGGCAGCGCAAACGATGGGACAGAGAAGCCGCTGTCTGCTCCTCCCACCCCCAAACAGACGAGAACCAGAAACACACACATTACAAACGATCCCCGCAGCATTCAGGTAATGTTAGGCATTTCCCTTTGCCATTTCAACCCAGCATCCAGCTGTATAACCAGAGCTGCTTCTTTCTGCTCGAACACACTAAAATAATGTTTGTATTGGTGTTAACGACACTTTAGCATTAAATGCACGTTCACGAAGCGTCTAAAAACGAGCGGAAAACGTGAGGCGCATCGCTTCCAGGGGAGAGTGGATCTCTCCCCTGTCGTCTCCTCTCACGCGGATTGTCCCACAGGAAGAAACGGCGCCCTGGATGTCAGTGGATGGCACGCACGGTCTACGAACACGGGACGCTCAGCTTTCACCGTTTGAAACGGCTCAAATCTACTTTTTATTAAGTTTTAATTAATAAATACCATCCAAGACTGACTTTTCCAAAACACTTCTTTATTTGCTGCGAAGAAGAAACCCCAGAAGATGTGTGAAGTATAGCTCCGTTGTTGTTTAAAGTAAAAGAAAAGCGGGGAAAAACTAGGTCACATGTTAGTTTTAAAAAATAAAAATGTGAAAAAAGAAAAAAAAAGAAAAGAACTTCTTTTTTTATTGTATTTTTGACGTATCGAAAACATACCGAACCGTGACACTACTGTATCGTATCGAACCTGATTTTTGTGAACCGTTACACCCCTAATTTGACTCCCTAAAATAACTATTAAGTTTGGTTGTGGCATCGAAGTAAAGCCTTCTTTAGATAATGTTCAAATAAATAATTTGTGCACATCAGAAAACTGATCCTAATTCCAAACTCATATAACACAGATACGATCACATAAACAAAACACCGTCATTCACTCTAATGGTCTAATTTCAAACACTTAATCAGTTGCTCACCACCTGCAAAACGCCCAGGTAATCTAAAGCCACTCTCAAACTCTTTGCAGCCCATTTTACTTCTGCATTATGAAGTATTGATCAGTATCCGTCTGCAACACTGCTGAAACCCTCTGGCTGAAATTTAAGCACCCTCGGCCAAGTCAGCTAAAATGAAAATCTTTTCAAAAGCAGAGCAACTGAAAACGTTTTGATGAAAGATTAGGAACACAAAAATGTCCTTTACCTTTAAACTATAATTGAATGAATGGATGTTTCCAAACAATTCAGATCTGTCTCTGTCTTGAGAACTGCTTAACAAAAAGCAAAACAGCTGAAGGTTTCAGACCCTTTTTATGCAAACAGATGCAGTCCACAACATCAACACTACACAAATGATCAGGGAGATGAATAAAGTCTATTTATAGTAGAGCCCAGCCAGAATTATCAAATCTATTCCTAGAGCGCAGGGAAAACCGTGAGAATCTACACGTTCTTAAAGCGCGGACACGCTAGCCTTAATTAAAAGCTATCAGGACCACACAGAGAGCAGAACATGCATCCATTCATCCTCAGTTCAGAAGCAGGAAAATAAAAACCTTATCAGGAGGAAGAGCTACACATACAGTCCGCTCAAGACTTGAATAGAAATGCACATGTGAGACGTTTATAGTGCTATTGTGTGGCTTTGTAGAAGCAAAAGCTGCTGTTTGTTTCTCACAAACATTCATCAGGCATTATTTCATGTGGGAGTGAGTCTGAACTGAAGGTAGTATCAGTTATAGTGAGATCCAGAAGTGCAATAAAACCTCTCAACACGCCTACTCTTCAACGCCTTAACACTTTAACGCTTACTGCGCCGTCTTTAATCTCTCAACACTTTGAGTTCAGAACTTACAATTATAATTCGCTATTTAAGTGCATTTGGTGAATGCCAGATATACAAGTCATTTTATAAACATTGTTTCCAGGGAAACTTTTGATATTAATATCTATGGTCTTGGAGACAGATTTATTATGTTGTGCTAACCAAAACTTTTAGATCACAGAAATCTTTGAAAGCTACAATCAGTTTTAAAAAAGCATGAATTATCTGCATGCACGCTAATAATTATGCATATTTTTAAGCACCAGAGCTGCGTAATACATGTGAAACTGGGTTGCAAATGCATTTCATGTAGCCTTGCATTATATTTGCATTTTTCATCCAAATATATTTGTTTTGTAGAATGACGGAAAGATATAAATAAATAGGTTTGCAGCCCATTTTGCATCACCTAGCTTAATAGGATCTCCTCCACAAAATCATAAGCCTGTTTTACTCGATCATTAACTGGATCCCGGAGCCATTTAATCGGTCCACACAGCTAAACTGAAGCATCTCCACAGAGAAAGCATGGATAAGATAAGGCTAGAGATGTCAAGCGACTTCAATCTACGATATATGGCATCGTTCCCAATTCTACACCCACCGGTACAATGTCTTTGTCTGTCGGACTGTGGAGAGCGACCAGAGTAATACTGCACGATCTGGACAGGAAAAGATGCTGGTTAATTGAAAGCCAGTCCTCTCTCTTTACAATGGCCCTGTCTGCTTCGATTCATCTGGGCAGAATGAGATTGTGATTGGAACTGACTAAAGAAAATTACACTAGGTGAGACAAAGGTGCCGGTCTGCCAGAGTGAATCCCGGAAAACAGGGCTGGAAGGACTTTTGTCCCTTTGGGAGCACAGAGTAGAAGCTAATCATACTGAAACACACCTTTATTTTTCAAGGAATGGAAAAGTGTGGCATGAACACCCTTCACCTGCAGTTCTTTACCTTTAAAAATAAAGGTTCCAAAAAGAAGTTTGTGTGGCAAAGCTGCAGAACCATTTTTTGGTTGAAAATAAGCTTATTACTACCCCAGAGCTAAAAAACTGAGTTTTACCGTTTTTGAATCCATTCATCTCTGAGTCTGGCGGTAGCACTTTTAGCCTGTTACAGCCAGAAAGTTCCTTGATTATTACTGCTTTTCATTTTCCGTCGGGTTTAGTACTCAAGGTAAGGGTCAAGTTTTAAATAGGAAAAATATTGAAACTCTTTGGTTATTTTTAAACGAGATGCTTCTGGTCTAATAAGATTCAATGATCTATGCTAAGCTATGCTAAAAGTGCTATCGTCAGACCTGGAGATCGGCTGAATGCATTCAAGAACTAGTTTTTGGGGGAGTTTTTAATAAAAAAAAAAAAAAAAAAGGGAGATTTCTTTTAACAATTACTGCCCTTTTATCTCTCTTGTTCTTCTTATTTAAACGTATAATTTAACAGGACACTTTAATCAATCAAGGATGCATCAAATTGATTAAAAGGTGACAGTAAACAAATGTATATTTTATTATTTAATTTATATTTGTGCCAAATAAATGTTGTTTTTCTTAACTTTCAGCAAAAATCATGAAAAAAATGTATATTATCCACAAAATATTAAGTAGCAATAATTATACAAAAAGATGTCCTACGCATTATTCACCAATGCACATTATTCCAACAACAAAAAAAAGTTTGTCTTTGGAATATTTGACCAAAACGAAACATTAAAAAGGACATTTTGTGCAATGGAACGATTCCACAAATGTCACTTTAACAAAAAACGGATGCCATTAAAGAACCTTTACTTTAGTGTAGTAGCCAGAAGCTTGTTTTCTGTTCATAGCATGTTCATTACATTGCATCAAAAGTGGTCTGTGATGTAACTTCCTGTTTCAGACTCTTGAACCAACAGCTCTAGGGAGTTAATATGGCACATCATTGAAACTCACCCTGACAAGAGAGCAGTGCTTCCTGGGCTGTGTCTTCCTCTGGGTATCGGAGCACAGTTCTCAAACAAACATAAACAAACCCTCAAAGAAACTCCAAGACACTGCCCACAGTCTTTCATCACATATACATGAACTCTCTGTATGTTTAAAAGCACACGTTCACTGCGGCTCGATTCAGTCGCTCCGAGCGTCATTAGAAAAGATCAGCTCAAAGCGATGCTCTAGTTTATCCACACAGACCCACATCCTCTGGCAGAAGATCAGATGCTGACCTTGCAGTCAATATGGTATGGGGGGGGGGGGCTTATAAGAGGATCTTGCTTGGGGGGGGTCACTCTACGACCTCAATCTCAAGGCAACAGAAGGCGCTGGTATCAAATACTGCTTGCGTCAGAGAATTTAAAACAATGGAAAGAAGGCCCACAAAAGAAGTTCTCATTTTAAAGGTGCAGTTAACCATTTATGTTATGTTTACTCACTACTTCTGTCTCTTCTCTAGCTAGTAAATCTGGCACAATATATTACAAATATTGTGAAAAAAAACTGCTTTTGAAACTTTCCACATAATTCCAAACCAGTATGCTTGTTTCGGTTAAATATGAACATGGAGACTTGGCGATCAGCATATGGTAAACACTTCTTTCAAATTTCATAAAAGTTGTGCAAAAACATCCTCTTTTGTTTTTTAATGTGCTCCAACATAATGAGGCAAAATGAAGCTTCAAGACAGTGACATTCCATGAAGCAACCTATAATGAGTGCATAAATGAATAAATGAATTTATCAAGGTCTAGCTAACTCTCTCGCTTTACAGAAGCAAATATAGAAGCTTGACATAAATTGGAGCCTCTGACAACAATCATTTCGCAATCCTGATTTAAAATAGGAAGGAAAGATCACACGCCTCCATTAAGAGCTGTTATTAGGATTTTTCTGCAAATGAACATGACAGCTGAAAGCAATCTGGCAGAGTTTCTAGCAGTCATTATGTAAATTAACAAATACTTCCAGGTTTGTTGTTAACGAATGCAGAAAATGTTACGTTTGAAATATAGAAAAAAAACTCCTAATGGAAATTTCAAAAAGGCATATTACATAATGCAATTATATAATACTATGAAGACCTAAGAGAACGATTCTGAGACAAATATGTAGTTTTATTTTTGATACAAAGCTCTGGGATTTTCAAGGAAAAGCAATGCAGGAATATGAATCTGGTTTGCCAGTGATTGAGTAAAAGAGCATTCATTATTCTTCAACAGCCAAAGCTGCAATTTGCAGAAAGATTTGAAGCATAACCGTCAAACTGAAATGCATATATGCACCAGCATATTCAGATTCTTTTGCTATTGAACCTGATAGGATGTTTCAACACCTTTAAAAACAAATAGTCGAAATTATGTAAACGCTAATATTTATTGTGCACAAATCATATCTAATAAGATTATCAGGCATTATTGCACAAGCTTTACAGTCACAAAATAAACTCTTCTTTCCTTATATTAATTCTCCTACCTATACTTCATGCCAGTTCTCATGCTTTGGTCACTTGAAGAAGGGACGCTCTGGACGGAAAGCTGCCCGAGGCTCCTGGCCACCATGGCTACGGCTTTGAACTTGCTTCGGGTACCAGTGCTGGGACTGTTGGCGTTTTGTCGATTGAGCCTGTCATCCGTGCTACGGCTCATGGACCGGTGATCCGTGCAAACAAACGACACCTGCATCCTGTCTCAGAGGATGAACGGCTATCACAGGGCAAATTCAGGGAAAGACTACAAAGTGTCTCCAAGAAACAAAGCCAAATCAGCCAGATCCTCCGGAGAGCAAATTTTTAAAGTCCCTCGGTCCTGCTGGACTGTGGAAAGCGCTGGGACTCCTGCTCGGAGAACTGAAGCTCAACTAGACAAGCAAAGAGCTTATAAAGCGATGCCCACGACTCATTTCAGTGCTTCTTCGACCGGCACATGAAGTTCACAGCTCGTTTCTCACATAGCCCGCTGCTCAAGACCACCTGCACGGCTTCCATCTCACATAAGAAAGGTCTTAATTTATTTCCTTTCTCAGGTTCAGTGCTTTTTCTTTGCATTCAAATCCTCCGGTCAGAAACGCTGTTTATCCAAACACGCTAACTGGTTTCTCAGCTCACTGCTTCGGATCACTCGAGAACGCCTATACTGACTTCAAACATGTAGTAACAAACTGACGGAATGGATGAGATGTCTTCTCATGTCTCGTCCTGTGAGCACTGTATCTGACAGCTACTGAGACACCTCATATGCACTGGTGCTCCTCCTCCTTCTGCTCCTTACCGGAGATTAAACTTACGAGTGCATTCAAGAGCGCAAGACACAAAGAGGCAGAGCATGAGTGAACGAGTATGAGAGGGTGGGAGGAGCAAACGGCTGAAAGAGAGAGTACAGAAACACGGAATGTGATCGAGAGACAGGGAGTGAGGGAGGGTTTGGTCTGGACTGATATTTCTTTAAGGTTTGTACTAATTTTCGTTCCACTTTTCATTGCAATGTTCTGAAATAGAAGTGAAAATCATAAATAATGTGCACTCTTTAAAAGTTTAGGGTCGGTACAATTTTTATTATTTTTATATAATTGTATTCTTTTTATAAGAAAATGTTCTATTTATTTTTTTTAATCTGTTTTTATAAGAAGTAACCAAGGCTGCCTTTATTAAAGCAAAAACTAATGTTATTTTTGTTAATATTTAAAATTGCTGGTTTGTATTTTAATTTTTAAAATGTAATTTACTTCTATGAATTTTCAGCATCATAACTCCTTAGAAATCAGTCAATATACACATTTTAGATGATATATTTGTGGAAACCCTGATACATTAGTTTTCTTTGCTGAATATAAAGTCCAAAACTATAGGGTTTTTTCAAAAGATTCTGTAAAAGCATAAAAGCTTTTATCACTTTTAACAATTTCTAGCATTCTTGTTAATAAAAGTATATATTTCTTAAAAAAAAAAAAAGGTTTTCAAGAAGCACTGCTATGAGATCTGCTGTTGTGAAGTAAAACATTCTTCTGTAAAAGTCAATGTGATTTCAACAACATTAAAAATGAAAAAACAATTACAATACCCAAAATCCTAAAGAGAGATCCATCAATTAGAAAAGTCAATAAAACCTAAATCTGAGAGAAAGAGCTCAGAAGTCAGCAGCCATTTCCATAAAGCATTGCAAATAATGTATTTAAATCACTCTGAGTGCATATATTTTTGCAACATACTTCTAACAATAATTTACTTTTAGTCTCTTATTTTCTTCTGTAGTAGTATTTCTGATCAATTCTATAAGATATATTACACATTTGTCTTTTGCTGAGGTTGAAGTATTTTAATTGTGAATTGTCCTTGAGATAGATGGCTTCTAGTGAGTTCTCACAGTTGTATATGTACACTTCTTCCTATGTCAGTAGAACTCTCTCTATATATACATATATAAGAACCAGAGGTTTATTTGTACAGTGTGGAGCTGATGTCACCGTCGTGGCCACTGCATTATTAGTTCTTCACTCTGACTTCAAGCCGTTGAGTATTATCAAGAGAATAAAAGAGCAGAGTGCTGGTGCAGGCAAAAACTATTTGGCCCAGTGCACGCCAGGATCTTTCATACATGCATGCAGTGCAGGCATGTGTAAAATATTCATTATGCAACTTGATCTGTCTGAATGTGTATCAAAGCCAGGGGAGGCTGGAGCACATTACAATGCAACCGCTAAATTGTTATAGCTCACATGCCCGCCTGCCTTCCTGTCAGCTGTTAGATGCACACGGGGGAATGTGTTAGCCAAACTATTACCTTCAATTCACGACAGCTCTCTTAACCCTTTAATATGTGCTGACGATTTCACCAAACTTTCTTAAATGTGGCTCAGTTGACCAATTATATCAGTTTCAATAGAGTGCGTGATGTGGTAAAGACAGGAAGCACACAGCGGAAACCAATTAGCTGTGTTATGGAAATCAATGCAGGCAGGAACGACATAGGGAAGCTGGAAAACAGTATTGGCAGAGCAAGGAAATTTAGTGGTAATTGGGAGTGGGCACAGGACTAGACAACGAACATGCTGATGGTGCACTTCTACAGAAATAAAATAATGAAACATATCTGTCGATCTGCTAACTTTCAGCCAACATGAGTGAACTGGAAAAAAAACCTCCAGCCACATAAAAATCTTACTGCACTTTATACAAATGCATTTGTATATTGTAATAAGAACTTAAGAGTGCCAGGGAGTGGCTTCAGGGGAGAGGTTCATTATTATTTAACACTGCATTTCTTAAAAGGGGTCATCCGGTGCCACATGCACTTCTACAAGCTGTTTGGACTGAAATGTGTGGTGGGAGTGTGATCCACTAGTAGTTTTGTTGTAATGTAATAAAAATAAGTCAACAAGCCATTCTCAAATGCATGTCGGTGTGATGTCACACAGACAGAAGCCACTCCCACAATAGTTGATTGACAGCAGCGTGTCACACAGACTGAACTGGTGTCTTACCT
>JAUMHP010000060.1:4521297-4532437 GCA_032361065.1 Enteromius trimaculatus
TTTATTAAGTACAAACAGGCGAGTTATGAAAAATTGAGTGTGAGGAATAATTTGTTCACTTAACACAAAAAGATGAGTAATGAGATGGCTAACTGTAGTAGCGTATAGTCCACTGTCTATAATAGCCTCATTTAGATATCACTTTTTTTTTTTTTAACCGACTACTTTGGCCGGTTAACGTTGATACGGTCAACCACCAGTCAAACGGTCATCGGTTAACATCCCTATTGGGGAGTGACACTGAAAATGGCCAGAATTATGAGAGTTAAAAAAACAACAACAACAACAACGCTTTGATATAGTGCTGGGTGATATGGAAAAATCATATATCATGATATGGATTATTTTATTTTATTATATCACGATAACAATACATTTATCACTATATACTACAATAAAGTACGTTTTCAGTTATTCTCATGAAACGTTTGACAAAAATACCATAGCATACTTTTTTTGAAGTGACATTTAACTGAGCTGTCACAGATGAGCAAAATACATTTTAGTTTAGCAATATAAATGTATCAAATGACACCAGATGTGGTGGAGATGGAGCTACAGTAGCCTTCACATTTTTTTTTTTTTATCCACATCAGTTATTTAAATAGTATTATTAAAATAAACTATTTAAAAAAAAAAAAAATTAAGTGTGCAACCATTTCAAGGACGTTTTTTCATATGGTGTGCTTTTTATGAAAGACTCTTTAATTTTAGGCTGGCTATACTTTTTCTTGCCACTTGCCCAGGCTGTTTCACAACTTTCTTCACGTCGCATTTCTTCGATTCTCCCTATTCTTGGACCTTCAAGTGGTAAAGGAGGTTTGTTGTGTTAGCGTCGGGCGCGTAAACAGTCTTTTGGCAGAGTTTGCACATGACTGTCTTTGTACCCCCACGTTTTGGTAAAAGTACTTATTGGGCTGCTGCCTGCATAGCGGTTTCAGTTTGTTGCGACTCCGGCCATTCATCTTCAACCTCTTGCGTTTCCATCTTTAAGCACTCACGAGTTAACTGCGTAAAGCATGTCGCAACAACGTAAAGCGTCATGTGGCAAAAACCACAACACCTCATTTTTGTTCTTGATTAGCACTTATACAAAGGGTAGAGTATGCATTGCACAGCGACAAGACATTTTCATTCATTTGTCATAGCCTATTTAATGCAATGTTTTCTTTAGTAATTGACAAAATTAGCTTAGAAACGATAAAAGAGAAATAGGACGATAGACACTTTTTATATAATCGCCATATCGCCCAGCACTACTTAGATATTGTTTTTTGGTCAAACCACCTTGGACTACCTTTTGCCCAAAAGAGGCACTGTCTGCAAAAAGCAATTAGTCATTTTACCAAGTCACTTCTTTTTGAAAAGAACAAATATTCTGTCCTTGTCTGTGTACACCTCCCACACATGTCAAACAAAAGAGAGAAAAAAGTGCTGGCTTCTGAACATGAGATCCTCTTTGGTGAAACGCAGGAGCCCTTGATAACAGGACCAACAAAGATCTGCAGCATTGCAGCACAAACAACTACCAGGGGAGGACAGCGCTCGAAACGTGCATGCAGGTAGCCTACAATGCAAACATGCCACAAAATACAACTGACTTTCTTTTGAACAGTACAGCCTTGGTACGTGACAACAGACCTACATTATAGCCTTGAAAAGAATTCCTCAAACACTTTCTTAAAAATTATCTAAACTACTGACTACCATTTACATTAAGCAAATAACACACACAGTAATCATCAGAAGTTTATGCTCAATCAAGAGTCAGAAGCATTATGTATTATGGACCCATAATTTGGCCAGAAACAAAAGTTTCAAGTTAAAATCCTAATGATGAATTTGTTGAATACAAACACATATCTTTAGGCTTCACAGTGTGTTAACTGATAGACTGAGGTCATGTGGATTACTGTGATGTTTCTAGTCAATCGTTTCTCATTCTGACGGCACCCATTCACTATTAGTGAGCAAGTGATTATTTCTCCAAATCAAAAAAATATATAAATAATCTCTACATCTTGGATGGCCTGAGGGTTAATACATTCAGTACATTTTCATTTTATCTTAAACTGTTACTTTAATTGTGAAGTAGACTTTTATATCCTTGAACATAAACCATTGTTAATGCACTCTCCAACTCAAGACATGTCCCATAGTGCCCTTGAATCACTTGAATGAAAGGTCTGTGTGACACAAACGTCTAATCTATGTTGATGCCCTCCTGCAGCAGACACAGTGACGGCTGGCCTCCAAACAGATGTCCAGATACTGGTCCCTAAAGGCGATGCCGTATAAAGCTCTCCTAATCCATAAATAGCCCTTTTTATGGTCTCAGTCTATCTAATCTGACTCTGCTGCAGACAGAGGTGACCTCGCAATTGGCTCTGACTTCCATCTTGGGACAGAATGATCAGAGCAAGTTAATGTCTTCGTACATCTAGTGACTTGGTGAATAAGCAGGTTGGTAACCAAAAAAAAAACAGTTCCATTTGTAAAAAAAAAAAAAAAAAAAAAAAAAAAAATCAACTTGCACACAATTGATTCTTATAAGCAGATCAGTGTATCTTTTAGTGTATTGATCAAAAGACTCAAATCATTTCAAACTCAACTACCAGCTTGAATTAGTGTAATTACTCACTCACTTATTGAAGTGTTTTTTTACTTAGTCAATGAACTGCTATAATTACTTTTACATTCAGGTAACAACAACAACAACAACAACAACAACAACTAATGAATTCTTTTTTACAATGAAAGACTTAAATGAAAACATACTGCCAGATTCAAAACTATATGAATTATAGTTCTGAAAACATGAATTATTTCTACCCTACTGAAATGTCCAGATTTGAAATCAGGAGAGTTGTGATGTGATTTTTAGTTTTTCTGTACATTTGAAATTCATTTTCGTCATCAGGAGGGCTCGCAGACAGCTACACACCTATTGCGTATGTGACGAGCTCGTCCGGGGCAAACGCGGCTCTGGAAATGGAACGCAACACGGAAAGCGAAGTATACCCGGGCCTTATGTCTGCCTACACTGGACGCAATAAAGCAACTATTAAAAACCATTTGAAATTTTTGTCAGAAGTTTCCTGTCTGAGATTTGTTGTGCTGCATCATACCACTATCGCGAGGATATCACCAAGTTCTTGCGATACCAGTCACAACTCGCGAGACACATCGCATTGCATCTATCCATCTATCCATCTAGATACACAAAGATTTGACTTTTTGGAGTGCAAGAAAATTGTACAAGTTTGATAAACTAACACAAAAAAAAAGCTTGAAACTGCATTTGTGATGACCCTTTTAAACTGTACCGCTACAAGCTTTAGTTGATTTGCAAAAACTTGATAAGAACACGTGTTTTTATGTTCATCAAGAATGCATTTATGTGACCATGAAATGCAGTAAAAAAAAAAAAAAAATTAAAATGTAATTAACTTCAGTGATTTAATTTTTCTGCATCTTTATTCCAGTGGTCAGTGTAACATGATCCTTCATAAATCATTCTAATGTTTTGTGTAAAATGGTTTAAATTGGCTAAATGGCATAAAAAAAAAAAAAAAAAAAAAAAAGTAAGTAATTTGTTCCAATTCCCATTAGTACTAATTAGTGAATGTAAAAAAAAAAACAAATAGGAATTTATTCTGCTCTAGAATAATTACAGATCAGTCCAACTGTATGATTTACAGTGTTTCTCATTCAGCACTGCAGAGCTGCGGCAGTGAGGTTGGGGAAGCCCTCTCTGGCTCTCACCCTCGGTTTCATTTCCATCTCACCAAAAACACAGACTCTCACTGTGCCAGCTTCACTCCCCTGCATTTGGCACAGTCCACTTCAGATCTGTGCTCAGCCCGCTGGCCTTGCAGAGATCCACAGTGATAACTGCACTGCTGCAAAGGTGAGGTATTCAGATGAATCTAGGCTACACCATGACGCCTACTTCACAAAATTGACTGCCTTGCTTTGTGGGTTATCTAGGAGATGGTTGAATCAGCTCTGCATCATGTATTGTGTCAGGCTGATTGTCCACTTGAGCGTGCAGCGCTCTGAAAGGTCACCGATCTTCAATGTGCTTTGTGGTGCTACATGAAGGGTGAAGGAAATGCAGATACGCAGGGATCGCTGCTACAAAGGGAAAGTGGGGATTAGGTTCCGCATAGGTGTGCATCTGAGTAGGCGGGGATAGATTAAAAATAACTCTGTGCTGCACTCAGTAATGTAAAGAATAGCCCTGAGATCAATAACTCTCTGTCTGGAGAAGAAACAGGCATGAGGAGTCAGGTCTATGAAGGACAGACGGGCAGCGGCAGCAGTCAGGAGATGATGACACAGCTTGAGTCTGTTTAAAAACACCTCAAAGAACCAAGACATCGTGCTCATTGTCAAAATAACCTCTAATTACAATGAAATTGACATTTTGGGTTTCTCTACACAGCAAATGCACATGTGTGAAAGGTCAATTCAGATATTATATATAACTTAATTAATAAGCATTCGATTCATGTATGGTTTGTCAGGATAGGAACATATTTGGCTTAGATACATCTATTTGAGAATCTGGAATCCTAGTGTGCAAAAATCTAAATATTGAGAAAAATCACTTTTAAAGTTGTCTAAATGAAGTTCTTAGCAATGCATATTACTAATCAAAAATAAAGTTTTGGTATATTTGAGGTCGGATTTTCATTGATCATGATCTTTACTTACCATCCTAATGACCTTGGCATTAAATTACAGAAAACTGCTGCTGAGCAAGTGTTTCTAATAAAACAGCTGAGTAAGTGATTTTTAAATCAAGTGCTGATTAATTTATTTTCATTTCCTGCTATTGAAGCAACTGGGAAAACAAAACTTACATTAGGTCTAGTTTCTGACTATAGAAATTCATGACTGTAGAAATTTACACAACTCTTCAGTTTCTGAGAAACCTGAAAATGCAAAAATAAATCTCTAAAAGTTCTAATTATATGTTTTTAAAATCACTCTAACAAAAAAGCTATAGTTTAGAAATGCCAATGAGACAAATAATATCATAATAACATAAATCCCAGCCGGTTAGAGAAGTCACCTGAACACATGGGGAAAGGCCAGTGTGTCAGAGTAAGTGTGTGTGTGTGTGTGTGTGTGTGTGTGTGTGTGAGTGAGAGAGAGAGAAGCTATCACTCCTCATGTGTAACTGTGCATCACATACACCTGAAAACTCCTCCGGCTATGTCAAAACAACACAGGCTGTCCAAACATTTAGGTCGTCAAACCACCGGGAGTACAAACACTGATGCAGGTAAACTTCCAGAACTCTCTGAGAGCACCCAGAGACATATCAGCAGTCGTCCATACATCCTCGACACATGAATACACTTAGATTCACATAGTGATGTTAAGTAACCTTCCAGAACTCAGAGAAGTGGTGAAGTCAGGGGTGCTTTACAGGTACACGTCAAATGCAGTGCTGCTAAATAATTCACAATTGTCCGGTCTAGTTTTGTTTCTGTTGGTAGCTATTGTGTGAGTAGAAACTGACTGAATCTTCCCCCCGGGATGCTGAAATACCACTCTGACGAATGCCGCTGCTAACTGAGAGGGAAAATGCTGCGAGAATGGTCCAGAATTACTAATGAAACGTGGTGCAAATGCAGAACGCTGTGCTGAGTGCTGCAAGCAGACTGAAAAAAACCCGCCCCCAGAAAAAGGCTGCCTGCAGCAGCTGCCCTGCACGCACAAACACACACACACACACACACACACACACACACACACACACACACACACACAGAGGAAGAGGAGGGAGGAGAGGGAAGCAAAGAAAACTGCAGTTGAAGAGAGATTAGAGCAAAGAGCTGACTAGGCACAGCCATTCTAGCAGTGATGAAGGTAGAAGAAATGTGAGGCAGCTTTACCCTCAGCTGGAGAGCAAAAGACAAATGCATGGCACTAAGAGCCTACAAAGACACACATAACACTAAACCAGCACCCCACAATGCAATCATCATCATCTATCACTGTGCTATTTATGACCTGAGAAGTGCTTTCCTTTGGGACAGTAAAGGTTACTTTGAACAATAACTTTAAAAAATATTCATATTATTATTATTATTTTTTTTAAACTGTTTACTGAAATTTTGTAAGGGAAAATTAGTTATTTACATTGTTTTGCAGATATATGTTTTGTGTTTTATTTAAATTATTTATTTGTTTACATATTTACAAAGGCTGTGTTTTAAAATTACTGTAACATTTTAAAAATAACACATGCTTTATATATTTGGAGCCAAAAAACTAAATGTAAGGCAGTATTCTGATGTAGAATAAAACAGAAAATAATTTAATGAAATATAATATCTATATTATGGCTGGGCGATATATATATATATATAACAAAAAAAATCTCCATCACCTGTTTTCATTGACAATCACTGACATAGCGTGCTGATTTGTACTGACTAACTATCATTTTGAACTTTACCTACTGGTCAACATGTTTAATGCACTATAATCATAATGCAAGGCAAGCACATTGAATGTAGGTTGGCCATGGGCCATGGCTAAATAGCAAATAAATACTGCTACTGGAAAATTGTACCACTAAACTTATTCTAATCAGTTCCTTTATACAAACTTAAAATGGTATTCACGACTAGGGTTAATGACAGTTGAGCAAGTTGAGCAATGACAGTTAATGAAAGGTAACCATTTTTAAAATGTATACATGAGAGCATGTTACATCCTTTACACTCAACCCTCACCAAAGTGACACATTGTGTTGGCCTCTCCGCCTGAAGGACCCAACAAACATCTATATATAACATCCATAAACACGAACAAAAACATGGGCCATCTGTCTAATTACATACATGTCCACACATGTGACTCAGATCTGTGCTGTTTTCAATGCATTTGCCCAAAGGACATCCATCCGACTGTTCTTAAAAAAAAAAAAAAAAAAAAAACAAAAAAAAAAGGCTAATCTTCACACTTAATCAACATCTAGCAATATGCTTCAAAAAAAAAAAAGCACTGCACAAACATTACATTAGATAAACAAAAGCTTCAGGTTAAGCTAAAAAAATAAAAAAATAAAAAGCCAGTATACAGCTTAATGGTTAACAAGAATCTAAAGTGGCTCAGGTTTGCTGTGCATGCTGGGGTTTTGTACAGAGACACCTAAGCCTTTGAACGGGCGTCAGCTGCAGTTGTACATACGGCAGCAGTGAAGAGTGTGTGGGCTGAAGCAAACTAATGTAAAGCTCTGTGTGGTATGAGTGTGCATACTAATGTCTGAGCAAAATACTATGCTGCTGATATGGGTTGAATTTTGTAATGCTTACACAAGACATTTAAAAAAGATGCACACTACCAGTCAACAAAGCAGGGGGCAAGCTGATATAAACTATTATTTCATAAATATAAAACCTTCTAATGAATGCACAAGATATGCACAACTGCAGAAATTACATTTATATTTACAATCAATATTTATGGCTAATATCAAAATGACAAAATATCAGCCTAGCAGATCATCACTATGCACTAGTTTCACAACGCTGAAAAAATTGCAATGTTTTGCTCACATGGCACATCATCTGTAGCGTGAATCAGCAATCTTTCAAACTGATCCCAGTATGATCATTTTGTCAATAGACTACAGTGTTTCAGTGTGGGTCGCGATCATGTGAAAGTGCATCATTATAATCTTCTGCAACAAAACCACCCGGTACTGACACAATTTCTCACTCAACTCTTGTGCAGGACATTTTGGAGCAAAGGTGCCCCCACACACATACACACACACAAGCACATAAACAGAGACTGATCCAATTGGTGAGTTCAGTCACGCAGCAAAGCTGCGATTGGTTAGAGACAGACTGCATAGCAGAGAAGCAGCTTTACTCAGCAATAGTCATCCTGCTTTGTGCCTCTCCAATTTTCCCCTCTGAATAAGATTTTTCGCAGTCTTTGTGTGTGTATGTGTGTGCTATTTTCTTTTCCCTACCTCCATCTCATCCTTCTGCATTCTCACTCTTTCCTCTACTCGCCTCAGGCTCACCCTGCAGCACATACACATGTGATTGTCCAACGACAGACCTGACTGATTGAATGTGACCCCTACTGTACCTCTTCAACAGATACAGGACAACATTTAGTCAACAGAAAAGGCCCGCTGGATGGCCTCTGGCAAAAGAATCATTAAAACCATGATGAAAATAAATGAAAAACATTTCTAAATAATACATAAAAAGGACTTTATTTATTTATTTAGAAAGATGCCACAGGCAATGAACACTGTCCCTATTATTTATGTTCATTAGAATTAATGCACTTCACATGCATGGTGTCAAACAAGTGAAGTGGACATCCAGTGATGCTCTGATGCATGTGCACTACCTTTCAAATGTATTTAATCAAAAACAGTAATATTCTAAATATTATAATTTAAAATGTAATTTATTCCTGTGACACAAAGCTGAATTTTCATGATCATAAGTCAGACTTCAAGAAGCATGTTTTGGGAAATTGTCACCTTAATTGTGATAAAAAATAAATAAATGAAAAAGATAATAATACACCCAGTCTGTAATTTCTGTAAGAATGTTAATCTTCACTGTCATGTTGGGGATGGAAAACACTACCACTAACAGACAATAAATTAACTTTTTCCCAACAGTGTTTTACAACAAAGGCTCAACCATTTTTAAAATGTAATGCGTTTTTCATATCAAACTGTTTAAAGTGTTAAAGTCATACTCCGACCACCTCCCTAGATGGTCTCGGACTGTTCGCATATCATGTGCCAAAAAAAATTTCACACAATCTACGGTCGGACCCCTGGAAAGGACTAAGTGTGAAAACACCATAAGATAAAGTAAACGGTTTTGCAATGCTCATCTGGACAGGAAATTTCAACATGATATCAAAATAGTGTGACGGGTTAACTCAATAACCCTCTCATCATCTGCTTCACTGATGACTTCAATTACATAACATTTTATAATAACTGTTTCGTAACAGTTAGTATAAAAGCAAACATAGAAACGCTCTGAATTCTCATCGATGCTTGCAAGACTTCCATCAAATCCATTCTACTTTCATAATGCATTTCATACACGCTAATACGTTTGAGGAAAACACTTCCAGAAACTCTTGATTTAAATATATGAGGGCACCCGAATAGGAAGGCCAGAGAATAGCTCAGCCATCTGACAGAAATCGGTTCACGAAATAGAATCAATGTTGTTTTTTTTGTTTTGTTTTTTTCTTTTTATCAGAACCAGAGATACGATTATTGAAAGGTCACTCACAGAGGCAAACAATAAATTGGCAGCAATGATGCAGTGCTGATTTAAAAAAAAAAAAAACCTGATATTAATCCTTGGCCTCGATAGCACGATCTGGATGGTCAAGCTGTTTATCTCTTCGGAAAGAAAAGGGCAAATGGGTGTGCTCTAGTTAAACAATAATGAGGAGAGAAAGAAGTCGTTCCTAATTAGTATTCTCAGCTCGTTTGCATTATTCTCTTTTTGACCAATTATGCAATGTAGTAACAATAATTGAGTCAACTGAAGTTAGCCATCTGCAAGCTTTGATCGTAATAAGACAAGTTACCGTTTCCTTTTTTAAATTAGATGTTAACTCTACTGTGGTTTCGTCTGAAATGTGGCTCTGGGCAAATGAGGCTGGACATAATTAACGTGCTAGTTAGGATAGAAATAAACATCTGAATGTAGGTCAGTGAAAAATTTACAAGACCCCAAACCCTACTGCATTTGAATCATGTGCTATTCATTACAGCAGATGAACCCTGTTTATCAGTGGATGCCATAACAGAGCGGTCTTTAATATAGCCAGGGAACAGGTGGAGGGATGGTCTGTATCCTGAACCCCTGGAGTGAAAGTCTGTCTCACATAGGCCTGTCTAAAATTCACCCAACAAAAGCAGTAGGAACCGAGAAAATGTATTGGCTATGAAGTGCGTTTGCATGATTTCAAACTGTTTACCCAAACACTCCCTTCCTTCCATTGCAAACAACAGGTACTGCCTCCCCCAGTTACAAAGAATGCTCATGCTCTTACAAAATTATGAACAGGTGTTTCTCCAGGAACGTAAATAGACTATTCATTCAGCGTTATATTTTCTTTTAATGTTAACAGAAAAATGCTCATATCTCATTTATAATACATCACAATAAATTCTGGTATTTATTGTGATATCAATGACAATAATGCAGGGGCATTTGCGCAACATCCTACAGTTTCTGTATTGATTCGCCCGTTTCGGGTACTTAGCCGGTAAGTGCCAAGTGGTCACAAGGACATCTTCAATTTGGACAAAAGCGTCCAGTTATCGCTGTAGCTGAAATTCTAGCAAAGGAAACTTGAAGACAATCAACAAACGATTGTGACAATATATGGTTTACCCATGTTTTCAAGCAATTGGGTATTTTTATAAGAATAGTGCATATTTATAATGCAATGCTAATAATTTTAATTAATTTAATTTAATTTAATTTAATTATTTAAACACTTGATGTTATAAAAGTTAATTTAGAAAAAAAAGCATCTTTTTTGGACAACAGTAGGAACGTACCAAATGCTCGAGCTCAGTTTTTTTGCACTGTACAGCCCTGAACAAACCAGTTCCAGACTGCAGGAGATCCTTGTTTAGAGATATACTCCTCAATTTCACGTCCACTTTTCACCAGGTGCATGGCCGACAAATAAAACTATGCCAACAACTAGGATTTTTAGTTATTGCGGGAAGACTAATTCTTTTTGCATGGAGAATTTTACTGCTAACAGCTGGTCTGTGTGGCAATTACAGTACATCGCTAAGGACTTGCAAAAGTCAGTTTCATCAATCAAACTCAAATGCGGCATATTAGAGGAAATACAACATGGCTGCTCGCTTAAAAACAAAGACTATAGAATACCCAAGACGTGTCACTCGTATAGTTTTGAATGGGAGAAAATGCTACGTTTAACATGGCTGATTAAATCACAAGAAAAAATAAATAAATAAATAGCCACTCGCTGATTTGTAAATTCAGCGCATCTGCCCAGTGGCGATTTCTGTAAGACTGCAAGGGAAGCTCAGCTTCCCCTATAATGTCACAAAATTAATGGTCAAATTATG
>JAUMHP010000060.1:4574611-4586102 GCA_032361065.1 Enteromius trimaculatus
CAATCGCCTTCGAGTAATGAGAAAAGATCAAGGAAATTTGGCGTGCATTTAATTACAGCCAGGTGCACCTTATCACAGCGTGAGTATAAGAGGGCACTGATGTAATGCACTTGCAGGTTTTCGCAGAGGAACCAAGCCGGTGTCAGTGCGACCCAGGGTCATGCCAAGGGGATGTAACTCCTTCTGGAAACGTGGGTTACCTTCGTCACCTTAGACGTTCCCCTTCAGTCGAGTTACTATGATGTTACATATGGGAACAGACCAGTGGAAAAAGCCACGACCCTGTGGCCGCGTTACGCAGAGACCCCGGTGCCGACAGACAAGCGTATCAGCAGGAGAGTCTGCACATAACCTTCCCAACTCCCTGGGGGACAAATAGTGAAATGTACTGAAGCATGGGTTCAGGGCGTAGACATAAAGTATACACAGAGTTTTTACATGTAAGATTCAAGGAATACACTATATCGATAAGATATGGATATAAGTGAAGAGAAACGCAACCTTCTGGCTGACTGTGGAACATAAGGTATGGTAGCCACAACCTACTGGGCGAAGTAGACCCATTGGGAACACAGCCGCAGCTACGCCGCTCTAGGTCCAACTGTTGGCAGGAGGAGAGGGGTTCGCCTTGGCACAGGGGAACCTTTGAGAAAAGCGCACGGATCCCGTGGGAATGCTGCAGCAAGCCAACACGAGACGGCCTCCCGCTACCTGCTCGTCTGATTTAAGACACGGGAGGACACAGCCTCTTCGTGGAGGTCGTAAAACCTGGCGAAGGTGTTGGGTGTCGCCCAGCCTTCAGCCCTACAAATATCTGCTGGAGAGGCGCTGTGAGCCAAAGCATAGGTGGAGGCAACACTCCTTGTTGAGTGGGCTCTCAGACCTAATGGACACGGCTCTCCCTGGTATAAATAAGACAGGGAGATGGCATCAACCACCCAATGGGCCAACCTCTGTTTGGAGACAGCATTCTCTTTCTGCTGGCCTCCAAAGCAGATAAAAAGCTGCTGAGAGCGTCTGAAGCTCCGAGTGCAGTCAACGTAGAGAGAATCAGCCGGACCGAATTGTCAACAGAGAAGGCCTGTAGGTCCCCTACCCTCTGGATGGAGGCCAAAGCAATCAGGAGTGCTGTCTTCCGGTATTTTATCTCGAGTGATGCTAGGGGCTCGAAAGGAACTTGCCCGCAGGCCGGTTAGGGCGACGGCAAGGTCCCAAGAGGGCACCGAGGGCAGTCTCGGGGGATTAACCCGACGCGCACCTCTGAGGAACCTTACGATGAGTTGGTGCTTGCCTAGGGACTCACTCTTCACTGCATCGTGGCATGCTGCTATGGCCGCAACATTTTAGAGTCGAAGGTGACATCCTGCGCTCCAACTTCTCCTGCAGGAATGAAAGCACAACTGCAAACGGGCATCTCTGAAGGTCCTCATTGCGAGAGGAGCACCAGTTGACAAACAGACCCCATCTCAGAGCATAGGCCTGCCTTGTAGAGGGGGCCCTAGACTGAGGGATGGTGATAATCTGCCGCGTCCCATCCAGGAGCCAGACATGCAGGTTCCAGAGATCAGGCCGTGGGTGCAAAATCGTCCCCGGAGAGAGAAAGTCTCTACTCAAGGGGATTTTCTTAGGAGGGGCTGCTGCGAGGAGCACCAGGTTGGCAAACCAGGTCCGGGAGGGCCAATATGGCGTTACCAGCAGAACCTGCTCCTCGTCCTCCCTGATCTTGCACAGGATCTGTTCAAGGAGGCTCACTGGGGGAAAGGCGTGCTTAAGATGCATTGCTTATAAATTTGACATCTGTGCTTTTAGAAGACACTTTTATCCAAAGCAAATCAAATTGCATTTAAGGTATATGTTTACTTCATTACCTTAGAATCGAACCTATAACCTTGCTAACAAAATACTATACAATTATTGATAATTTATAGCAGTAGCAAATATTTTAACAACATTTTTGGATGTACCTTTTTCTTCCATGTTTTTTTTTTTATTTACTAACTCTCAAGTACGTCCAAACCTGTAGGATTTTTTTGTTGTCGTTCTGCTAAACACAAACAAATTCCTGCAGGTTTGGAACTAGTTGAGGAAGAGTAAATTATGACAAAATTTTCATTTTTGAGTGAACTATTCCTTTAAGTTATCTACTAATTAGTCAACATATTTAATGTGAATATTATGATGAAGGTCTTGAGTGTGGAACAAAACAAAACTGAACCCTTTAATTTCAGTTTAATTTTCGTAATTTAGAGTGAAAATAATTTAGTTTGTTTGTGTGTTTTTTACAAAGCACATTGGCTAAAATATGTATTGTACATAAATTATTTAATTTTACTGAGGAGAATAAGCAATAAATCTTACGATTTTGAACTTCCAAATGATAAAAAGCATACACTATAGTAAACCTCTGCAGGACCTGCAAGAAAGCGTTGAAGAACATCAAGCCAAGTTTGAGGTTATTAGCATGGCACGACGTTTGTTGTGCCAATGTCGCCTGTATACTCCAGCCTTTCCCTAAAGGTCTCGTACACAATTACAGATCACAGGACATCTCTGCCGCTGTGTTTGTTGCTATTAGAGTGGCTAATAGGTTTTACGGGGCCTTTGGGAGCCCCCTTGTGCCAGCTATTGTGGAAGTCATGAGTTATATGATCTTACAATTATAAATATACACAAGGCGGATTTCCCTTTCTCCTAATTATCTTTCTATTGTGTGCTGCTTGGCCAAGGAGGGGCACTGATGCCATAAGCTGGAGAAAGAGACAGACAGAAAGAGAGAGAGAGAGACATCCACAGCCAGATTTGGCTAGTTGGCAGCAGTTTCCAGCCAGAGCACAGTTACCTTTTATTACAGTCATAATTAGAAACTCACGCTGCCAGCATCATGAAAAGAGGCTTTTGAAGTCATGCGCTCACAGGGTGTCGGGTGGAACCAACCGAAGGCCCAGAAAGTGTTAAATTAACGGAGGGAGGCAGAGCTCTGGGCTGCCGTAATATGACAAACAAGCCAGAACATTCCGTTTGGCGTCATATGAATTAATCAGTCAAACAGCGGTGGACATGTTGGGCTTACAGACGTTTGATTCATTCCTGGGGACTGATGAGGCCCGTGATTAAATTAGGAAGCTCTTAAGCAGTATGTCTGAGGGGGGCAACAGAGAGGTTTTCAAAAGAGTTCAATGCAGGCTGACAGGCAGATCGTCTGGAGGGGCTTAGACCCGCACTAATTACCTAATTACTGACATACACACAACAGCTGCATCTGCTTGACCACACACACACACGTGTTCATGAAGGTAAACGCAGAGGTGTTGATGATCTGTATTTGAATTTCATCTGGTTGAGCATTTAAAGGGATACTCCACACATAAATGAAAATGAATTTATTCATCCTCAAGTTGTTCCATCCTATATAAATGTCTTTATACAACCCACCTTGTTGGCAGAGGCTATTTGCCCAACTCTGCCCACCAGTGTGTGATTCAGCTTTTTGCACCTTTGTAATACTTTCTATTTTACTGATAGAGAAGAAAGTATACACATTTTGCTTCAAACAAAACAGTGATAATATCAAACAAACCCCACTTGCAGGTTCAACAAACAATCTACAGTCTTATCTGTAATTATGTTGGTCACTGAAGGGGTCCAAAAGTAGTGATGCCAGCCTGGAGCGTAGCCTTTGCTGAAAAGTTATTACATATTGTAGAGTGTCCAAGTAATCCACAAAAAAAAAAAAAAAAAAAAAAAAAAAATCCCTCTCCCAAAGCAGAGGACTGACCAGGTCATTGTTAATCCTTCCTTGCAGAAAAAACAACATATGCTAGTAACATTCTGAAGCTGGTATGTGGATTTAAGCTAGTCCTATTTGTGCTGGTCCTTTGATGGTCCTTTGCTGGTTTATACTGGTCCTTTGTTGGTTTGTGCAGCAAAAGGTAGTCCAGCAAAGGACCAGCACAATCCAGCAAAGGACCAGCAAACACCAGCACAAACCAGCAAAGGACCATCAAAGGACCAGCACTAACCAGCAAAGGATCAGTTTAAACCATCAAAGGACCAGCACAAACCAGCAAAGGACCAGCACAATCCAGCAAAGGATCAGCTCAAACCAGCAAAGGACCAGCACAAACCAGCAAAAGACTAGCATAAACCAGCAAAGGATCATCAAAGGGCTAGCACAAACCAGCAAAAGACTAGCATAAACCAGCATAAACCAGTAAAGCACCAGCACAAACCAGCGAATGACCAGCACAATCCAGCAAAGGATCAACTTAAACCAGCAAATGACCAGCATAAACCAGCAAAGGACCATCAAATGGCAAGCCCAAACCAGCAAAGCACCAGTATAAACCAGTAAAGCACCAGCACAAACCAGCAAAGGACCAGCACAATCCAGCAAAGGATCATCTTAAACCAGCAAAGGACCAGCACAAACCAGCAAAAGACTAGCATAAACCAGCAAAGGACCATCAAAGGGCTAGCACAAACCAGCAAAAGACTAGCATAAACCAGCATAAACCAGTAAAGCACCAGCACAAACCAGTAAATGACCAGCACAATCCAGCAAAGGATCAACTTAAACCAGCAAATGACCAGCATGAACCAGCAAAGGACCATCAAAGGGCCAGCAAAAACCAGCAAAGGACCAGCCAAACCAGCAAAGGATCAGCACAAACCAGCAAATGACCAGCACAATCCAGCAAAGGATCAACTTAAACCAGCAAAGGACCAGCACAAACCAGCAAAGGATCAGCTTAAACCAGCAAAGCACCAGCATAAACCAGCAAAGGACCAGCACAAACCAGCAAAGGACCAGCACAAACCAGCAAAGGATCAGCTTAAACCAGCAAAGCACCAGCATAAACCAACAAAGGACCATCAAAGGGCCAGCAAAAACCAGCAAAGGATCAGCTTAAACCAGCAAAGGACAAGCTTAAACCAGCAAAGGACCAGCTGAAACCAGCAAAGGACCAGCACAAACCAGCAAAGCACCAGCATAAACTAGCAAAGGACCGTGTATTGTCCAGTCAGTTTCGGTTACACAGCCAGGTGAGCTGTTGAAAGACCATGCGGTCTCAAACCCGCAAATAAAGGGTCTTAGTCCTGTATCATGGTGAGAGGGGCCGGCTCTCTGGTTGGCACGCCAGCCTCTGACTTTTTACTTAGTGTCAATGTTTCAACCCTGGACTTTATTATCAATGAACTCATGTCTCCACCCCTTTGTCTGTTACAATAGTGTTTTATTCATGTCTCCGCTTCACTCAAAGTCTCCACTAGCTTTTACATGTATTTATGTTCCGGTTCTTTTGTTTGTAGTCGCTGATCACTGTGTGTACGGATTTTCCTGCCTTTTGTAAGCGTTTCCTTCTGTGTCTTAGTCATTCGTGTTTCTCGTTTGGATTACCTGTTATCGACCTTTGCTACGGACTTTTGACTATGCTTTCACCTTTTCCAACTGTTCTCTGTTGTCAAATCTGCCTGTACGACTCTGAATCTGGACATTATTAAAGCTTTGCATTTGCATCCACACGTTTGCCATCTCTTTCCTATCTAATCTAACCTTTCGGACTAATCTAGAAATGTTGCCTTTGCAAATATTTAAGTTAAAGTTAAGTTAAAAACACCAAAATTACTAACTAGAAAAAAATAAAACTTAAATTTCCTGCAAAAATTTTATTAAATATAAAAAGTAATATTAAAAAAGATTAAAAAAAATAATAATAATAACAAAATCTACAATATATAAATTACTCTAAAATAACATTTTGACTAACTATGTCATTCTGACAAAAATATCCTTAATTATGTGAAGAGATCCCTTGGGAAACGTTCCTCCAACAAATCACTGACCCTGATGAAAATGCAAGTAATATGTTTCGTTACCCAACATAAATCAATAAATGAGAAAAGTGATCTTGGTTTAAATATTAGCTGCTCTCAGTCCAAAGGGCAAGTTCATTATTCAGCTCATTTACATTAATTATGCCTGCTTCATTCAGCATTGGGCTCAATTGGGCTCATAAAGATTCTAAACATCACTGCTGTCATTTTGGAATAATTTTACAGGACCGCATCAAATTTTTTAACATACTGACCAAACTAAATAAAATTACAACCCTTAACAATATGGAATGTGTCAATAGTTTTACTGTACATTAAAAAAAAGTAATGGATGATCTGTAAATATGTCAATAAGAAAGTACATGACAACATTAAACATCAATAATAACCAAAAATGCAATTTCAGTCCTTAAATTTTATTAAAAATATTAAATAAATACCTTAAATATCTGAAAATTATTGTAAAAATATTTATATTTAACTACAGGATAATAATGGATTTAAACGTTTGGTGTGATAAATCTTGTGTACACACATCTATTTACAATGCCACTCTTGCAGATCTGCTTACAAACACACTTTTGCCATCTATAATTGAACTTTGCAGAATTTAAATAATAATTAATGTGATGATTTTTGTAGTTCGAGGGCCTTTAGCAGCAGTCACACACATTTACGCTCACTAACACACACACACATTTTGTGTGACGCTTCAAGCTCACTTGAGCGACCAATAAGCCACTTAAGCCTGGTTTCCAAGGCAACCTCACACAGGCTTTTAACAGGCTGTTGCTTCGCCATCCGTGTCTACTGTATTAATGAGATAATTACACGAGCATACATCCTCACTGCTGTTTAGAAACACTGGATAACGATGCCTATTTACATAAGTTAATTACAACAAACTGAGAAGTCAATGCCTCAGTTTGTTTGCGCCTTTGTAAAGCGCTCAACCTGAGTGAAGCCGAGAATCCTGAATATTGAATAGCTGTTGCATTTATTACAGCTCTCATAAAGAAGTGTTAAGCGTCTAAATGGGAAATTTGCCCTTTAGAATTGTAATTTAAATGTTGCCTTTTTTTTGGAATTGCAAAAAAATTTGGAGATTTCCAGTTCTGAACTATGACTGAATAATGCGTGTTTTATAATGACTGGTCTTCAAATTACAGTCATCATGACATTATTCACAATAAAAAGTTGTTAAATGTAAATATATATTTTTAAATATTATTGCAATAATTCCATTTGAATGTATTTTAAAGTGCAGTTTATGCAAAGCTGAATTTGCCACATTCGTCAGTGTCACAAGATCATTAATAATTGATTAATTAATATTAATAATTTTAATATGCTGATTTGATGCTCAAAAACATATTATTATTATTATTACTGTTAAAAACTGTTGTTTTTTTAATATTTATGTTGATACTGTGATACATTAGCAATTAATATTTTTATTCATTAAGCATGCATTAAATTGAACAAAAGGGACAGTAACAGTGCGTGATGTTATCAAAGATTTCAAATAAATGCTCATAACAAAAAAATCCTGAGAAAAAATCAGCTTTGTCATCACAAAAATTAAATGTATTCAAAAACCCACACAGGCCTGTCGTGTAAACTTCATTTTAAGACCGTGTCTAAAGAGCTAGTGTGACCAGGTAGCGGTTAGAAAAGAGTAATCTGTTTTATATTTAGCTTAGACTAATATACATTTTTATGTAACTAGATTTAAAAAAAACTGTGACCAGTCTTAAAGAAAAATGTAGCTGTCTAAATGTAAGACTAGTCTTAACCTTTTATGCAACCGGCCCCAGGTGGTGCTGACTAAACGTTCTCATTCCAACCAATCACGTTTTGCCTTACAATTGGTCACTTCCGTGTTTTTCCTTGGGGGCTTAAGTCCAGTGTTGCCCCGGAAACCATTGTTCCATAGAGCTTTCAAAATGACGAGCAAAGAAGATGAAATTTCCGGGGCTTTCCTGAGAAGGGCATTTTAATGTCTCAAGTTACATCGACAACTATGGTGAGTATTGTGTTATCTTCTAGCAAATGTAGCTAAGAAAGCTGGATAACGTTGCACGACTTCTTCGCCAATTTTATCAGCACTTTAAATAGCGGTTTATGTTAGAGCTTTAAACTCTGCTCACCTCAGGTTTTTATAACTCCTAAGAGATAGCAGCCATTAAAGCAGAGATCCTGGTTATTCATGTTTGTTTGTATCAGGCTCTGATAGGCATTTGCTGTAATAGGAACCCCTATATGAAGTATTTTATATATACTCAGAAATTGTTTAGAGGGATTTCCCTTGAAATATTTATTAACTACTTACAGTGTATTGGCATGTCTGTAACATTATATAAAGTCTTCAAAATATATTTGAAATATTCAAAATATTTCAAATACAACCCAAAGTAATTTAAAATGTATCTGGAATTAATTCAGTATGTAACCCAATGTAATTTTCCTCTCAGATTGTTTTAAAGGACTCCCATCCATACTGTTGCAGCACTGTATCAGACAGCACACACTATTCAGAACGGAGAACCAGTGCAGTTCCTCCTGCACAGAGCTGCACTGAAGTGAAGTAGAGCTGGCACAAACTTAGAGCAATGGTAAGTAAGATAATTATCAAAATCTTTAATAAACTTATATAATATTAACATGCCCTATTGGTATGCCGAGAGAGTCAAGCAAGGTCCTGTCAGTGGGACGGTGGTTAAAGTAGACTGTAATAAGGTAAGTGGAGGCGTGCGCAGAGGTGGACGAAGTACTCAAATCAAGTACTTGAGTAAAAGTACAGATACATACAATAAAATATTACTCCGGTAAAAGTAAAAGTACTCCTTTTTCAATTTTACTCAAGTAAAATTACAAAAGTACTCGTTTTTTTTTATGTACTTAAGTAAAAAAAGTACTGATAGATTTATTATTATTATTATTTATAATCGCTCGTCTGCGTCTCACTCGGAGCACGTGGTATACGAGTAACGATATGTTTTATGAAATGTACTGTAGTGAAGTAAAATGTACGATCCTTTGCTTAGGAATGTAGTGAAGTAAAAGTTGCTAAAAATAAAACTACTCCAGTAAAGTACAGATACTTCAAAAATGTACTTAAGTATAGTCACGAAATATATAAACAAATATATCAAATCTTAAACTTCAATCTAGAATTAAGAATATCACATAGAAATGAAGCATTATTTTTTTACCAAGCAAAAAAATCATATGCAGAGTTCTGTTATTAAAATTCATAAATATGTTTATAAAGCACTGGTGTTTATTATATGAAGTAATTTATTTGCATGATCTTGTGTGCCTTATTGCTTTATAAGAATACATTTTCTTTTAAATGATACATTATTTATCATGGCGTGGATGTACCTTCTATATCTACTATCTTCTATCAGATAAACAGAAACAGAGCCCTCTACAGAGCAGGGCTTGTCCAGGGGGTCGAGAAACCTTCCCATGATGCCCCCATGCTGTGCACCCAAGCACTGCATCCACGGCGGTGAGAGGTGCTCCCCTGCTAAGTTTGAAAAGATCAATTTTCAGCTAATATGGAGGTCGTGACAGCGGCATAAAGGGCCTGGTAGGACATTATAGCGGCGGAATTGTAAATATTGGTTAGAGACAGACACAAATGGAGGGGCAGGCTGTGGGAAATTTCCATACAGCGCGCTGCGGCACCACTGGTGGCCCACTGCGGCAGAATAGATTTTCCATTCTACTGTGTCACATTAGATTTTCGGAGGTGCTGGGTGGCAGGTACATATCATTAGTAACACTTTAGCGTGGTAATGAACCTTTTTATTTATCCTTCACTTTCCTCATGAATGCATAAGGAGTCTCTCTGCGGCTCCCCCCTGGAGAGAGAGTGACAGAGAGAGACAGACAGCACTCATGGCCTTCTGAATGTCTGCGTAGTGACCAGGAGACACTGAATACTGCAGGAAAACAACCAAGGAGCTGCAAAAACATATAAATAAATTAAAAATACACATACTACATGTCATAATACACATCTCTGCCTTGTAGTTGTAAAAGTATTGTTTCTTCATCAGAACAGGTTTGGAGAAACATAGCATTACATTACTTGTTCACTAATGGATACTCTGCAGTGAATGGGTGCCGTCAGAATGAGAGTCCAACCAGCTGAAAAAAACATCACAGGGATCCACAAGTAATTCACACAACTCCAATCCATCAATTAACGTCTTGAAAGAAAAAAAAAAAACCATTAAGCTATTTTCAACTTCAAAAACTTACTTCTGGCTAAATATTTGAGTCCTCTATCAATAATATTTCTTTCTCCAGTTAAAAAGTGCTCTTGCCTGAACAAGGAGAGAAATATGCATTATTGAAAACAGTTCTAAAAAATACATTGTTGGATTTTGATTTGAAAAGAAAACAAGGGATGGACAAGGCAATGCTTTTTTATATTTGGCCTAAATAATGGATTGTTAATTACAAAAATAGAGCTTTTCACTTCATAAAATGTTAACTGATGGACTGAATCAGTGTGGATTATTGGGATGTTTTTATCAGCTGTTTGGAGTCTCATTCTGACGGCACCCATTCATTGCAAAAACATCCACTGGTGAGCAAGTGATGTAATGCTACATTTGTCCAAATGTGATCCAATAGGAAATTTTAATTTGGTGAACTGTCACTTTAATAATAAATGTTCCATTTTTGGATCAATAAAAAACTCAAAAAAAAAAGAACATCATCTATTTCAATAAAGATCCTTTATTTTTTAAAAGTGTATGGTCATTTTTGATTTCTGATTTTTGTTTTGATGTGGCTTTAAGAGCTGCTTAAGCTATAGTTTTTAAAGTTAACAACCACTGCAGGGATTTCACAAGCTTCGGATCAGGTAGAAATACCCTCAAAACAACCCAGCCACAAGCAATCAACTGACCTCATTGTTGTGGGCAGATCACGAGCTAAATGCCCCCTGACAGCACTCAGTAGGGCTGATGACCCCCTCCGTGTGGCTTTAAACGAGTGAATAGATCCCCTGCCTCAGCATCTCTGGAGAATCAGGCATATCACAGCCGTTACATGAGAGTCTGTCAGCCAACAACTCCACCTCACCATTTAAATACACACACACACACACATGTTGGTTTTTGTGATTTATGGGGACTCTCCTTAGGTGTAATGGTTTTTATTTATTTTATTTAATAATAAACAATTAAAACACACACACACACACACACACACACATATATATATATATATATATATATATATTTTGCCTGTTGAAGTGAAAGATCTTACCTGGTCATTAAAAGGTTAATGGTTCAGTTCTATTACTAAATGTTCCCATGATTATTTGAACAATGGCAAATTAAATTAAATTAATTTGGATATATAGCCCTGTTTTTAAAATTGTTGCCTTCAGATTTATTCTGTTATATTTATCAAGCGCACTGAAAATTTTTAATGAAGCACACTAACACCATAAAACAGCACAGAATTATTAGAAATCCACCACCAAATTGGTCACTTACTGAATTTTGATGTCATTAAAAAACTGCCTTTTGTTAAAAGAGTATTATCATTGTTTAATATATCAATGTTAAAATATCTCATTTTATTTGTGAATTTAGAGGCCTTAACAATGTTTTAAACAATACTATAT
>JAUMHP010000060.1:4614283-4624437 GCA_032361065.1 Enteromius trimaculatus
GTATTATTAAAGTATTTTGTTTTACGTTTACTCCTGCCTCCCGAACTCCTTCTTCTGCTCCACGACAAACGTTACAGTCTAGAATGATATGTCAGTAATTTGTTTAACACATTTGAACTATAATTAATATGAAACAAACATTGTTTTAAGTATATTACCTTTTTACTAGGGCATGTATTATTAAAAACTACAGAGAAACCATAAAGAGACCACATTAAAATTAATTAATTAGACTATTTATTTTTCAAATGCATGTTATATGCATATAGTACTATTTATCAACAACAGTATTATATGCACACTATATGTGAAATATCCTCTGCTTTATCATGACCTTCATATCCTCCCCTTTTTAATCACCTAGCATAAAAATGTTAACATTAAAGCACACAACTCAGGTAGAGAAAGGCTAACTTCCTGCCAAATCGATTTCTACGCATCATAAAAGGGAAATATTTAAACCTTATTAGACTCTGCTAACTATAATAGCTGCATGCAAAATGCACACTGCTTGTGAAAGGGAATCTATATCAGAAAGGAGCAATACGAGCCAATGGCGCGGCTCTCTTATGACTGCTAACTGAAGTGGAGCCACCGTAACCTCTTAAAAATTCAGAATGAATAAGAACAGAATGCAATTCATTCCATCGTGGATGATTTATAACAACCACCAGCCATTCTGCCACTGTCCACTTTGTTTTTTAGTGCTGGTTGAAAATTCTCCCCTTGTTTCACCTAGCTAACACTTAGAACAGTCTGCAAATATTTCTCGTTCCAATAATGGTCTGAGTGGTGGCTCGACATCCTCAGATGTCACATGACATTTATCTGCTGCTCATTTACCTCATGGATGTAAAGCAGCAGGACTATGAAGCCACAGGGAGAAAGCCTTTGCTAGGCTACATAAGCCTGTCACAACCCTTTAACATCTCTGCAACCATAAAACTAAAATGAACCCGGTCTGTGTAAGATATGGATTGTGGTAACTGATTAGTCAGAACTTCAGTGGATGTGAGGAAGGCTGGGGCAACTGGATGTTTTAAAGACTTGGTAAAGATGGTTAGAGTCAAGATAAACAAAAATGTTAGCTAAAACTTAACCAAGACGGATAAATGCTAAATTTAAAAGCAAAATGATGAATTGTTCCTTTCAAATTCATGCGGGTGTATTTGAATTATTTTGGCCTCATCCTGCAGGAAGTCCAATAAGAGTTAGAGGTTGCTCGGTCACAAAACACTTTTATTGTCTTACATTATGCTTTTTTTTTTTTTACCTTATTTGCTCACCAACTCCGAAACAATTTGCTCAACGATTAATTTTTCCAACCCCCTCCTTTATGTGACCCTAATCTGCAGCGATTGGTCATTTTATTTCAGTTTTATAAAAAAAGCAGCGTTTGTGAGTGCAGTGCTGCTTTGTGTACAGTCGTTACTCAGGAAACAGCTATTTTACCACTCCTAAGTGGGCAGGCAATATGCTAATGTTTCATGCTGATGACAAAATGAAACGCTTGTGATTCATTTCAATGATTCAGAGTCGATTAATAATAATAGTAATAGGGGTATGTTTATGTAAAATACAAGAACTATGTAAAATAAAAACAATCTAACTTTCCTAGTTATTGTATGTCAGTTGAAAAAATCTAGTTTTAGTTCGTTCTGCATCCTAACAATTAAATCTGACATTCCACATCTTGTTTGCTACCTCAGTTCAAATTCTGGAATTTAAAAAGCATTCTCAGTTTAATTCTGAATAGTGCACAACCCTGCTCTCTTTTCTACTTGCATATGCATATCGTTGCCCCAAGACTGCAGAAGAAGGGCTGTCTAACATGCTCTTGAGTTGAACATCCAGGGGTGGAGAGGCCCCACTTTTGGCCCCTGTCTCACCACAGTGCCCTCTTCTCCACTCCCCACCAAGCTGACATCTGCCGGATGAGTCTGCACAGCTGTGGCGGAGCAGGTCACCAACCAGGCCAAAGGTCTGGTCTTGTTCTGGCCTGAGAGGAATCTCTACACAGAAACCTGCCGACATACCGAAGCCAAACCAGTGGGAACTTCTGTGGAACACCCCGAATGGTAACTGCATGAAGAAGACCTGCATTCTTGCTATGAAACAGCAAGTCATATTTTATTAGAACATTTGAAAAAGTCTCTGCCAACGCAGCTGCCTTAAATTGGCAAGTATGAGCCCTGGAATGCCATGTTGGGTCTTGTGCCAAACCTGGACACCTCGTTGAATTAGTGTTTTTTGGGTGGAATAAATGCATTATCAAGTACCCTTTAATGTCAGTCCCATGGGAGGTCAAAGTGTGAGCTACGATGAACTTCACTTTTATGAGTAAATCTATGTAAGTACTATACCAGGCTGACTCCTTTAACAGTTAAAAAGTCAATGGCAAAACCACACATGAAATCCCCATTTGGGGGAGGGGGGGTGCTTTGGGGAGGGGAAGAACTTTGACAATAGACTCTACAGAGAAATGCCACAATCCCCCCTTAACACTGAGTGAGCAGAGGACAACATTGAAGACCCATGGTCAATATTTACTGTGCTTAACCAGAGTCACTTTCTTAGGGTGACCTTTTTGGAAGATTCAGTTTGAGTTGACCTTTGGAGATTTTCAAAGTGTTCCAGAATTAGATTATGAGAAAAACTACATTAACAAATTATATCCATGACTCGAATACCTCAGCTTTTCACATGATATCTCTTTAGCCCTATTATGCGAGAGGGGGGAGATGTGTCCTTTTGGTTATTCTGCCTTGTTCAAGGTTTTCTTTGGGACCTATCTCTTGTCATTTACATCAGTTACCATAAATACGCCAAGCGCCCCCCGGGAGATTCTTGCGGGCCAAGAAATGCACAATTGACCTACAAATGTGGCTTATCGGTTGCCATAACATGCTGGAACAGAAGACACTTGTGTTTGACAAGCATGTTGCTTTTCATTGACCAATTAAGAGGTGGTTTTTCACGCACTTGGTCTTATGTTCAATATTATCACAGCTAATATGAATGGTAGAATTCTAATGGTTTAACTCTGGGCTTTCCCTTTCGAAATCCCCAAGACACTTCTATCTTCTGTGGTGCTGTTTAAGTAATAATGTTTTTACATACTCCAGAGCTTACCAGACATAAACCTACAATCAATGCAGATCAGCCCCCTAAATACATCATGTGTGAAATATTGCGAGAAAACAAGCGTAGCATAAATCTCTCAAAATTCTCCCAAGAGTGTGGAAGCAACCATTTAGACACATACATCTTCTTCCTTGAATGCTCAGAGACAGACAAAGACATATGTTAAATCAGTTGCCCCGCTGATGAGTATGTTTTGGTAAGGAACCTAAGCATAGGTACGGATCGGGAACTATGGAGAGCAAATTGAGGATGAGAATTTGGAGAAACCTACACCCCCTACCCCCACCTTGCAGAGTCTTTTACAAGCGCTTGATTGATTAATGTTGTTGTCAGGGAACAGAGTCCCCAGAGAAAACCAGAGGGATCCTTTCTGATATGTAGAGGGATTTACAAGTAGCGGCCGGCTTTCAAGTGCTGGGAAGCGATCGCCGGCCAAGGGAAGAGATGAGAAATCCATCAGGAATGCATTTTGTCTGTTCTTCTTTCTTCCCTTCTCTTTTTCCCCCATCCCTCTTTTTGTCTCCCACTAGCTTGCAGTGCAGCTGCTGCTATAATTCTGCTGTATTTGCTTTGCGATGTTACATAAAACTACAGGGTTCACAAACTGTCAAGAAGCGTCCCAAAGACTCGGGGTGAAAGCAATAGGGCAGGGCTCCAACTGTCATCTGACCAAGAGTGATGTACTCCCATAGGGGAGGGGAGGTCAAACAATTAGTCTCCACTGAATAAATAAATATAACAAACACCAGCAATAAACAGAGGCATCTAGATGACAAGAGAAGAAACGACTCCAACAGGAGGTCTAAAAGCCAATCAGATGCATTCAAGGTCAACTGCAATTGCGAAACCATGCAGGGAAAGTACAAGTATCTATGCAAGTGAGCATATCCCACCTGTACACGAGCCTCAGTCAGTTTGGTCCTCTGTGCAAGCTCCTCTCTAGTGTAGATGTCGGGGTAATGCGTCCTCTCAAAGGCCTTCTCAAGCTCCTCCAGCTGCTCTGCTGTGAAGGTGGTACGGCTGCGTCTCTGTTTCCTTTTCAGGGGCAGGTCTGGCTCCGACTCCACGTCCGAGCCATCATCCGTACGGTTACCTGCGTACACAGTTTGGAAATAAGTCTTTGAGAGGCTTTGAACATCGGCACCAATCTTGGATGATTTACAAAATGGCAAGTTATTTTTAAAAACTGAACATGTACAGCAATTGAAAATCCCAGCTGTCGCCGCTATGATGGCTCATCGCAAATTTGTCAACGGAAAATGATCCTGAAAGCCAAGACCAGCTATCACGGCAATATTAATGCATCCGTTATCTCGAGGTGTCAATGGAGCCCTAGATACCATTTTATTGAGTCTTATTCATATGTGAGAAGTCTTCAGACACATAATCCTGCCACTGAGCCCTGGAGAGGCCTGGGGGACGTAACTGTGAGGGTTAGGGTAATCTACACCAGACACCTTGCTCTAGCACGTCCGCCTTATTCTCTCTGTAGCGGCCTGGGGCTAGCTCCTAAGAGCAAGTGTTTGAAATAAGAATGTATGAGACTTCTGGGCCATTGAATCCCTCTCTTTGTGTTTCAAGCTAGTGTTCGAAATATATTACAACATATTTTACATTACTTTTTTTTCAGGCATGCAGTCAAAGACAAGTGCAGATCGCAGTTGGCAGTTTGCATTTTAGCCAGAGGAGTATTTCCCCAGCACAAAGACGAACACTACTACGACCGAGCCAAGAGGAGCGTTTGTAAGGAGAGATATGGAGTGTGTTAAGATATATTACTGAAATACATTACCATGATAATTGATTCTAAAATTGCATCATACTTTATTTGTGAGCCACCTCTGTATATCTATTCATGGCAGCAGAAAGCTTGTGAAAGGTCCTGTCACAAAAATCACACTTTTACATTTGCTTTCTTTAAACGTATGAGTGCTAACAAGCAGCGTAGCTTGAGTCTTGCTCCAGGCCCTTTGGTCTTGCATCATCCACGGGGGAAAGACAGAAGCTCCGAGCTCCTTCCCCCGCAACGCCACAGCTGCCACGGAGGAGACAAATCTCCTTTGAGCCATCGTGCGCGCACTCTGCCCACTGCTGATCAGCAGGTTCCTGCACCCTGGACCACTTCACACGAGTTTTCCTGCATCTCGGTTTTCTTCTGCCAGACCTGAGCCTGATCGTCTCTCTCAAACCCCCATCTGCCAGGCCTCTTCTACGGCTGATAGGCTGCCAGAAAAAGAGGTTACAAAAAGGCCTGTGGGAGTGTGCAAGTGTGTGTATATTAGTATGTGCGTGAGCGTGCGAGTATGTCCGTGCGTATCGGCGAATGCATTCTTCTTGGTGCATGTGCGATTATTGGGTGCACTTGAAATTGACAATGGGGGAAAACAATCCCCCAGCGTAGTGCAAGTACCAACAACAAAAAGAACCAAACTGCGGGCACAAAAGTGTGTTTGTGCATGCTTGCATATCCATACATGCATTCTTCTTCAATTTCAATTTCCAAATACATGCAGATTATATATAAATATGGAATTGTGGGTGACAAATCTCTCTCATTGGCTTATAGGTAGGTGATCTGTCACCCACGATAGCCTATTAGAATTGTCTCCGCTGGTATTTAAGGCTAGAGTTATTTTACCTGGTGTGCGTCATGACTGGGAACGCCCTTACGGAGTGTGCGTGGGCAGACGGTGTGTTGTTTTTGTTTATAGCTGTGCAGATATTTCTTTTCCCTTAGTGTGCGGAATGGCCAGTTGACGCCTGGTTGAGTTATAAACTGTCCACTTTCTGTCAGGTATGTGTACGCTCATTATGTGCCGCTCGTTTTTGCATCGTAATGTTAACCGGTGTTTGTACAACAGCCGTGGAACTCTTTTCTGTTAATGTGTCTTCCTGCTTGTTATTTTGCTATGAGCTGTGAGCAGCGGTAAAATTTCACGTGACACAACGATCCATCTTGGTAAGTTAGATTTGTCTTCTCTGGTATACAGGAGAAATGTATTTTATTAATCGTTCTTTTTCTTAGTGCGCTAAGGGTGTCTAACGCAGTGCCGGTGAATCACTTGAAGGCGGAAGTATATACCCTCTGCATTAAATGAGGATGGCGCTGCTGTTTTTCTTCCATTTTCTTTGAGTTTTCTCTTTGTTTTCTTTTTCTTTTGGTGATCTGCCCATTGTTGTTAGGCTACATATGGCCTGTGTACTGCTGATCACCGATAGCTAAATGCATTAGCGGTTCTGAGTTGCCCTGCTATTGTTGGGCTTTTGGCTATCTGCATCTGGGATTTTTGCTGGTGCTGTGAAGAGTGTGCTAATGCAGGTCTCTGAAAATTCTGATTTTGACTCTATCACTCTAGTGAGCACTCAAATTGAAATTTCCATGTAAATGGAATGTAAAGAGAACTTAGTTTTTTTGGTCTTCACTTTATCTAGCCTGCCCCTGCTGCTGGAAAGCCTGTGCCTGTAATTTCTGTTTTTGTTAGTAGGTAGTATACAGAGTGTCCTGTGTGAAATATATTGTGCTCGATTGAGACCTGATACTTGACATTGATTGCCATTGAGTATTTTAATAATTTATTTTGAAAACTGAAATAAAATTTTGTAATTCACATGTCTCTCTGGATTACTTGGCCTATGAACCTGTGTCCCTTATTTAGGTTATATGGCGTATTCGGTTATATTTGGGTATGCTCTAAAATGGTTTACTACATTTCTCCTCCCTCAGCATTGCCACATAAAGAACCCAACTCTGGGCAAGTAAGTATATTGGGTATTAACAAATGCATTCTTCTTGTAAAAGTCCATGGAAAATGACAAAGAAGAAAAACACTTATATATTGTTTTTAATCCAGGTAACCGCATACTGTATGTATAAAGGACCAAACAAGCTATGGTCTTGTGTATTTACACAAGTGGTGGGCCGTTAACGTGCTGCGTTAATGTGAGTCTCTTAACGGCGATATTTCTTATCGCGTTAATCTATTCACAAGGTTGGGTTGGGAGTTGGGTCTATACTACGCTAGCTATGATGACTTACATCTTGATATTTCAGTGCGGATGTATACCTAGCCGAATTGCACTGTAGCCCTATTCGGACGGGACTAGTTTTCTAAACGACGTGTGAGCTTCGATTCTTATCACCTGACGTCCGTGATTTTCAGGTACCATTTCGGATAGGACTAACACCTCTGTGTTTATTACCATGGTGAAACTAAATGGCTATTATAGCAAAACCATGTTAATGTGTGGTTACTACTATGATTTTTATTTGTAGCAAACCCATGTTTAATTGTGATGATTAAAACATATGTAATCGATCTTACCTGATACTGATATTACAATAGCCAATCTTAACAGTTTACATGACCTGGCTCTTTTTATGTATTTATTTATTTCTTTTATATATCAAAATATATTAAATGTGCGTGCGGTAAGAGCATCTAAGGCATATCGCGTTGGCTAAAACACACAAGGAAACACGTTGTGAAAAATCTAGATTAAAAAAATGCATCTATGCCCACCCCTAATTTACACATGCATTCTTCTAGGTGTGTGTCAACTTTGATGGCATCAATAGTGCCAAATATCAATAAACTAACCAAACTCTGGCAGTGCAAGTATGTTAGTGCATACTTGCATATTAGCAAATTAATTCTTATTGTTGCATTTGGAAGTGCATGGAAATTACAAAACCAACTAGGGTATTATTTATTCAGTTATGAATTCGTATTGATGCACGTGCAAATATTTGGTGCAACTACATCAACAATAGAAGAAAAACTCCTTCTGCAATGCAAACGCTTCAAGATGCACCAAACCGCTGCAGTCTCCAGACCAGCTCTGGAGTTTAATTAAACAAGGAATTAACGGATTATATGGAGACTATCATTACAGGCCACTCGAGCAGTCTTCACAGAATGTCTTTTTGTCTCCCCAAGCTCTGGCTCAATGATTCTCAATGGATTACATGCGACCGCAGGACATGAGTCCGCATTCATTAAATCAATTCCTCCATCTTCCCCCTTTTAATAAAGATTGATTTTTTTTTTTTTACAACACTGCCTGGCACTCCAGCACACGAACAAAATCTTGAATATACAAAGTTGAATATGTACATATACTGGATATCCCTTTGTTGGTTTTCATGAGGATGCGCCAAAGCGATTTGTTGCTAACACACCATGACAACACTTGAGACTCGCGCAGTGGTCTACGGATCACTTTCCAAAGTCACCTCGGCATCCTGAGGGGGAGGGAAAGACGTGCCGCTGTGATTTTTGTTTCATTGCACAGTTTCGCCACATGATTCATGAGGCAAGATTCTGTCAGCGTATCCTGCCCTTGTGTCTCTTTGTTGTTGTTTTTTCTGTCCACACGCTTGATGCATCAAAGCCTTTTCGCTTATAATTACAAAAGTACTGTAACCATATCAAATCCCAACACACGTCTTTTATACTGAAATATTTCACAAAACACACGTAATCAGTGGGCAAACTCGGAAACAAAACTCAGGTTGTTGTTCCCGTTTCACAAGCTCTAGTTCAGCCGTCTTGCAAGCCCAAGACTGAAGGTCAACAGGCCCCCTGACAACAGCAAAGGATTATGGTAATGTAACAGATGCTGGCAGAGATAGAGCAGTGAGAGGGGCAAGATACAGGCCTCGTCTGTGTCCCAAAGAGATCCACTGATTGGGATGCTAGCTTCTATCAACAGAAGCCCCAAATGGGTTCAGTTAGGTTATGGTAGACATGTAATATGCCACAAGCATGCAGTGTTAGATGCTAATGTGAGCGTGGATAAGCTGACTAAAAGGCTAAAAATATACAAAACTTTCAACTCTTGCAATTATTCCATTATTCCTTGTTTAAATAAGCACTACATTTAACCACAGTAATCAGGGGACCAAAAAAGCCAGCAGTTAATTTGCACTTTAAACACAGTTAAGCTCAAGAAGATGTGAGGTCAATTCACAAGAACTCTTCGCTGTTTTAAAACAATAAGGTACATCCTGACTAATCCGCCTCACAATAACCGAGCTGTAATTCTATTTGAGGGTTCTGGGGATATTGATAAAGTCCTCTGCTCACTTATCAGCCAATTAAAGCCTAATTATGTTCCATTCATTCTGCTCGACGCCCTGAATGTTTTTCCTCCAGGGCCCAACGTGATCTTTAACGAAATGTTGACTTTGTGCCGAGTATTTCATTTGCAACAAAATCAGGTGCGTACAGAAGGCTCTGACAAATGTTTAGATCGTATTTCATTTAAAAACCAAACCCGTATGAAGCAGAAGGCTAGAAGCAGATAAACCGTTACGAGTAGGTTCTCTGCTTCTTGGATACATGAATCACTAAAGCCAAATCTCATCCATTTAGGGCCCATTATCTGCAACAGTTAAGCCAACATACACATTTAGCTCAATTTAGCAGTCGTTTACGTTAGCTTACTTTGGCTTAAAGGGATAGTTCACTGCAAAATGAAGATTCTGTCATCACTGACGCATCCTCATGATGCTACATCCTTGTATGACTCTTTCTTTCAGACCCCAGTGACCTTCACAGTAAGGACAATTCTATAGTTTCAAAATATCCACTTCTGTGTTTGAAATGTGACCATATTACAAAACCCCTACCTATTTAACAGATGAATTAAAGACAGTTCTGAAATGATATTGTGTATTAATATTTCCCATTTTCAGCAACTTCCATGATACTGAAGAACCATTTTGGGCTCCTCAAAGAATATTTCAGTAAAAAGTTCTAACAAATATGCTTTTACAGCACAAACAACTGTCTCTTCCAACTAAAGGATTATACTTATGTTGGAGATTCTAAATGGAACGTTTGATGCCAATAAAAAACTTTTATTTTTCTGTTAACATTAACGTTAACAGCACAGTTTTTTTTATGATGTCTCTTTTCTCCTCTAAGGGCTTTAATCAAAGTATCTTGAGTATGTTGACTAGTCATGTGTCTACTATATATATATATATATATATATATATATCTTTT
>JAUMHP010000060.1:4624537-4649131 GCA_032361065.1 Enteromius trimaculatus
TATGTTGACTAGTCATGTGTCTACTATATATGTATATATATATATATATATATATCTTTTTGTCTGCTTAAAAGAGAGATGACCAACAAAAAAACATACCAAAGTGCCAAATCCAAATTCATGCTACTAAATACTTAGTAGCATGGATTTGGTACTTTGGTATGTTATTGATAGTCATCTCTTTTTTTAATGATTCAATCACTGAACACTCTCAGAAATAAAGGCACAAAAGCTGTCACTGGGGCGGTCCCTTTTCAAAAGGTAGATGTTTGTAACTAAACAGTCCATTTTTGTACCTTAAAGGTACAAATTAGAACTGAAAGTATACATATTTGAATTTAGTATGTACAAAATTGTACCTTTTGAAGAGAGTATACCATGCTGTAAACCACAGTAGCTTTTAGTCTGTAAAACACATTCAAGAAACGGTGAATAATCCAAGCTAAAAACTGTCTCTTTGTCCGACTGCTCTATCTTTATCGTGTTAATTATATCACCCAACAGCATCAAAAAGTGATTTGCACAGCTCGTCTGAAAATAGAGTTTCGATATATCATTACCAAACCTAAAAGGATGTCAAAGATCCTTATAAAAAAAAAAAAGACAATTGAAAAGCGCGATTGAGCCAGAATTCAAAGTGCAGCTTTTGACATCATCAGAATCCCAGGAATTAGTCAGGGATGGCGGATAATAAAAAGCCTCCATGACACAGTGAGAAGGAGGTAGAGGCGTCTCCAACCTCATCTGCTAAGATTGCCTTTGAATCAGTATTAGCTCAACACTTTACGGCAAAATTCAATGCAGCCTTTTTTTTTATACCGTAACCAATGTCCTCAATATCAGCTGTACCTTGCAAACTACCCAAGACAGAGTGACAAAAACAGACAGGGCTTTTTGCAGTGCGGCATTAGCTCATAATGGCTCATTTTGAAAAGCATATTAGTTCCAGCATAATTACAATCAAGTCTTACGCTTGCTATTTTACAGGCATTCAATAGGACCAGCCTCGGAGCTGCAAATGACACCAGTTGAGTGTAACTGACAACACATCTTTCCCTCTCTTTTTTTCCCTTCGGCATCTTCCTAAACCCCCCACATTCCCACAGGACAAAAATAACAACGTCCCTGCTTAATTTTTGTTTACATGTTTATTTTGTACACGCCTTTGTGAGAGTCACTAGAGCAATTATACTTTTTTGTCACTCTTGGAGGAGGAGAGGGGAATCATAATGCCGAACAGCCCTGTAATGAGCCGAGTTCTCGCAGTGTGATCTGATTTGATATCTCTGACATCCATCTGCCTCTCTTTGCTATCTCTTTGGCTCACGGCCTGAATATAAAACTCAGCGTGTTTCCTCAGGTCTGTTTAGGGATTGAACCTTTGATACCGCTGTGCCTACGGTGGGAGAGGGAGGTGGAGAACTGAGGGGGGGTTACAGCAAGATCAAAAAAATGACAGAAAAATTAGCATTGTTGAAGATGGAGCTGAACATACTTTTCCGGTCCTGCCCCCACAGGGTTAAGCCAATCTGACGAAATGTTCAAACAAACAAACAAACAAAAAAGTCCATGAAAAGGCTAGGATTACCAATTACATATGCTTATATATACATAACTATGATGCAATATTGCACATTGACAATAAAACGAGTATCTGGTGGAAGGTTGCTCAGTAGCATCATACGTTTCACCTAAAGCTTCCCATAAAATGTTAATAAAATCAATGCTAGTTGTGTACATGCTATAAATTGAAAGTGGAAGGCAGCTCATTTAGCCTCTACAAAATAAATGAGAAATTAGAGACCATGGCATTTTAAATGCATGTAAATGCATTAGCCTGACTGAAGTGAGACAACGTGGGTCAGCTTCACCCAGCACATAAACGCCTGCACCTGACTACTCAAACATTAAACATACTATACTGAATGACTGAGTTATTGAAATACTCCAAAGCTGCACAAATAGCCAGATAACATACTGAAATCCATTGCTCAGCAATTTTTCATGCTGTCACAATTAAGAGCTAAAAGTAACTAATGAAAGTCAACAATTTCCTTTAGCTGAACGCTCTCTTGTGTCTCATTGCCACTGTCAAAAGCGGTCCCCCAGGATCGTTCCTCTTTTGCTTCCCTTTTCACAACATTCGGGATAAAAATCACATCCTTTAGAAATGACGAGAGCGGCGGAGAGAAAGACGAGCCCAAAGAAAACAGACGAAAGGAAAAAAGAGCAAAAGGAGGGGAGGGTCTATAATCTTTGGCTCCCACAACAAACAATTAGACCTTTTTTCTTTCGAGAAAAGGTTGAAAAAAGCGGTTTAAGAGAGGGGCAGAAGAAACAGTGAAGGCGTTGGTCTTTTATAGCTCTTGTCATGTGCGTGAAGACACAGGGCGGCCATAGGAACACACGCCTAACGTCCAACAACAGGCTGGGCCCCGGGCCTCCTTGCGCTTTCAGTCTGCATAGACGCTGCACCTCAGGGGGCCATTAGAGCCTGAATAGGACCCTGACAACCCCGCGTAGCTCAGTGGGGTATCGATAAATGCTGACATATTGACTCCCTATGCCCCAGCGCCAGGGGACAGGCGTGCCGAAATATGAGAGCGTGAAGGACATGAATGGCAGAATTTTATACATAAACATTGATACAAATATACAGCGGTGTTCAAAAGTCTGATGGAAACCAATGGAGAAGCTGCAACATTTTTAAATGTAGTTTTTTCTTCGCAGTTCGTATTATCAGAAAATGACAATTGTAGTGAGGAGTCCTAAACTAAATTTCAAAAAAATGTAGAATAAATTATTGCAAATGTCACCTCATTTTAGAGGTCGATATTGAAATTGCATTTTCATTTTGATCAGTCCTCGGAAGAAAAAAGCCATTTATCACTCCATACGTCCAAGTAGGGATATTTTGAAAAGAGCTGAATTCCTGTCACCATAGGGAGCGAGAGAAATGAGAAATGGAGGATGCCTCCCTGAGCCGTTTTCTTGAGGGTCACCCTACCTACCTCTGTTTCGAGGGAGTGGGGCTTAGTTTTCTACAACCTTCCTTTTTTGCCAAAATGGGATTTCGTTTCCTGGGGTTGGTTCCCTGCTAATTAAGGTCACAACTGAAGTAATGAAATTAAGAAGGACCACAAAGAAAAAAGGGAACCCAAGGGGTCCGTGCCAATAGTGCAGAAGCCCCTTCAGGAGGCTTGAAAGGAAAATGCAGGAAATCAAATACTAACTCAGAGCTCTGAGAAGCGCCTGTTTATTTTATCCAGAATGTAAAAGGATGGAGTTTAGGTAGGAGACGGAATGCACTCAAGGATTGAGATATGTGCCTGAAGGACGACTCTGGAGTCAAGGCATATAATTCTTTCATCATAAAGTGGTTATAGTACAGACAAAACTCAGTGTGAGCTCATTCTGGAGGGGGGGATATTGCCATACTTTTTGGGCAGTATTCTAAAAAAAATGCTAATTTCTAAACCAACTGTTGGCTTATTCATATAAAAAGATGCCATGTAGAGTAAGCTTAGTAGAGTACTAGAAGATATAAAAATAGCAAGATTGACCCATAGCATATCTGCGCTTTATCTAAAAATTAAGATTCCAAAATGGGCGTTTTTAAAAGTGCCATAGAATAACAATTTTCAACAGTTATTAATCGACCAATTTAGATCTAAAGAAAATCTAAAGAACCTTTTTTCATTGTAAAGAAGCTTTGATTTATCAGTGAAACTGAAGAACCTTAAACCTCTTCCCGTTTCTTTTGAAATTTTACCAAAAGGGAGATGTTTGACAATATTTGACCCATTTCTGTCTAGGACATCTACTGAGATACTGAAGAAATCTCATTTTTTTAAAAACAAGATTGAAAATTATTTGTTAAAAAAAAGCAATCACCGTCTATACAGTCGTACTTTGCTGCTTTTGTTTCAGTGGATATGAAATTCCCAAGACATTCTTAAGGAGACATAAGGAGGTCTTCAATATTTCCTGTTTTCTGAGTTTACATCAGCTCTCAGTCACAGCAGCTGATGGTAAAGTCAGAGATCAGCACTCTATATTGTATCTTTGGACCGTAAGGGTATTTCAAAATGAGAGTGTACATTGCCCTAGGGAGTGTCCGACAGGGGACGCCTTAAATAAACCCATTAGTTAAAAATGGAAGGCTTGGCTTTTTTTCCCTTTGAAGTTACTGTGACTGCTCGCTTTCCACCGTCTCTCTAAGCTCACCGGTCAACGCCTGCGTATTTTTTAACTTGCTGGAAAGACCAAACACATTTCTGATTTGCAACACTCAGTGAACGTGTTTATTGTCTTTTGGTACAGCCCTAAAAATGAGCGGCCACATGTTGCATGCACGAAAATAATGAAGAATCCATTTGCAAAGCAGGTCAAAAGCATAAAATGGGCGATGTTATGGCCGTAAGTGGCATGGGCTAATGGTGATTTTAAAGCAGTCGAGCATGGTGTGAATGGCTCTAATTCATCAGCTCTCTGACTGGGCACACGGCTCCAAACTTAATTAGTGTTGCACATTATGTGGGGCATTTTCTCCATTGTAATAAAATTAGTGAGAATGCTTGCTGTACTTTCTAACACGCCTTGGTGTAACGGGGGATGACAATAATCCGGCAGTGTCTGTGCCAGCTGCATGTCAAAAACTTTGACATCTATGGCAGGCAGGAAAAACGCAAGGGGGAGAATTTAGGCATTTCTTTAGACATTTAGCTCTATTATGATTCTGTGTTTTCTTCTAACATGGGTTGCAAAGAAAGATCACCCCCCCCCCCAATGTTATGTCTGTGACTGAACGTGGCATGCATTTCAAGTGAATTCCTTCTGATTTATCAGTCAAGAAATCACAACGTGCCAAATGTTTTCCTAAGCAGTGGTTAAATATAAATAGACCACAAATATAATAGACCACACAGATCTTAGGAGACACCAGATCCAATCAAAACAAAGCCAAACAAGCCCATTCCTAAATATGCTGCTTTGTTTAGAAGAGTAAAAAAAATGATACAATGTTGACAGATGGAGGATGGGTAAAAAGATGTTTAGAAGTTCTAGTTTCATAGTCACTAAGGCAATTTACAAAAAAATTTATCGAGTTAATTCATAAAATGCCAGACAGTGAAAATTGCATTGCTATTTGACAAGTTATTTAAAATCCCAATTCTACAGTATGAGTAAAATTGACCGCACTTTCATTGGTTCACTGGAATTTAAAGAACTGCACATTGAAATTGATGCAATTAAGGTCTACGCAAATAAGCTTTTTAAACGTTAACCTAAAACACAAAATTAAACATTAATCTTGGAGATGCAAAAAACTATAAGACTAAATGGGTTCACCTATTTCACTCGTGTTGGAATGAATATTTAAAGCTCTGGGTATAATATCCAGCAGGAAGCTTCTTTTTTTTTCTCAAAGGCAGACGGTTCAATCAAAATCTTCACTTTGAACGATGTGCTTCACATAAAACCCTGGAGAAAACAAGACACACTTTTCCTTTCTATTTGTTTTCGGAGAGCTACCCTGAGTGTGTGACAAGAAAGGAGTCTAAAACAACCAATTAAAGCAAAATTGCCTTCGCTCTAGAAGAAACATTGAGTCAAAGCCCCATGGGAACTACTATAGAGCGCTGAGCACTCTTGTCCTTTCCAATGGCACGGTCAAGATCCACCAGATGAGCGTAGATAGAAAGATAGATAAATGACTTTTGGAAACCGTGTTTTTCTTGTCAACACAAGCACTTACATGAGAATGCAACCCTGATGTCAACTCATTCCTTTACCAATATCTCGTCCTGCCTTTGAGTAAAACCTTTGAGCAAAGACTTGCCGACATTGTCTTGACACCGACCGAGACCGATTACCACCTGTGATTACAGAATTTGTCCAATCTCAAAGTTTTCAAAATGTCCTGTGCTGCAGAAAAAGAGTTGGAAAAATATATAAAACTTTGCCTAGACATCAATGAGATAATGTGGATAACCTTTACTTGTGTCTCCCCTTTCTCTGAATCTTCAGTATGAACTTAAAGGAATAGTTCATCCAAAAAATCACATTTTTAGTTATACTCACCCCCAAGCCATCACAGATGTATTTGACTTTCTTCTTTCAGATGAACACAATCATACATAAAAGTTTTTTATATCCGAAAGTACTGCACATAAAACTAACCTATGACTCGACGAACGACGCAACTTACATCATACTTCATATGTTGAGTCAAAAGTCAGCCAAGAAGCTGACTCGGCGCTGAATCAGTCAGTTATTTACGTTATAATTTTAAAACTAGAAATATGTTTGTTACAAAAACCCATCGATCTGCTTCAGAGGACATGCAATAACCCCTCGAATAGGTTAGTTTAACATTGCAGTACTTCTGGGTATATCTGATTTACAGAGCTTCAAAATAATGCCCGCTATCCAGCAGCAAGCTAGGAAGAGCCAGGATAAATAATAAAAAACCTCACTGTGTTTGTCTGAAAGAATATACACCTAGGATGGCTTGGGGGTGAGTAGTTTATGGTGTAATTTTCATTTTTGGGCGAACTGTTTCTTTAACGCGTCAGTGATCTGAGATTCTGTCTTCAGCTCTCTTACTGTAAGAGATTCAAGAGTTTAAAGCATTTATTTTCATGTGCCCAGTGAGCAAAAACAAGTGAGCAATAAAATTCTTTCTTTGCTACCCACATTGATTGTCAAGACAAGTGCAAACAATTAAAAAAACTACGGATGTCAGCAACTGACTTCTTTGTGTATAATTTAAGGAAACAAAGCTAACTAAGAAGGCTTCTGAGCTCAAACCGTGAAAAAGCAAACAATTTATTCACCCTACATGTGTCATAAATACAAATGCAACACGCAGAGTGCATTCAAAGGGAAAAAAAACCCAAACACTTATGATTTGTGTCCAAATTGGATTGCCAATACCTATAATATCAAGAAAAACATCTCTAAGAAGAATGAAAAAATAATAATACAAAAGAAAAAATGGGTACTTGAGATCCATCATGGCTTAGCCTAGAAAACTAACACATTATTGATCTTTTCTTGGGTTTCTTTCTCTCCGCTGTTTGTTTAGAGAAGCTTCATCCCCACTAATAGCTGCCTCAAAGCATAATCTCCCTCCTCCCCTCCACAGCCTCTTCATGGTCCTCTTTTCATGGCATCTCATACAGTTAAAGTTAGCCGCCTCACTGCGGTGAAGCTCCGAGAGCCAATTGTGTTGCTAATGTTGACACCTGCCAGAGCGGAGCCGAGCGAGGGCTGTTTGTGCTCGCTGCAGCCTGATGCATATCTCTTTATGATGATTACAACTACTTTATGGGCATCAATCACACACTTTAACTTCACTGTTTGATTGAGAAGAAAGAGGAAGAAAAGTTGGGGAAATAGCTTGCAAATATCCAATACTTTTAAAGCGACTAAAAAGTTATTTGCCATCAATGTACAGCGAGGTAGTTTTGCCACGATGCGCACACTGGCATAGCACAAACTAAAATACCATACAACATAAACATAAAAAAATTGCACAGTTAAAGTAACTTTCTTTGTAGTGTCATGCTCATTCACAGATATTCATGCACCATAATTACAAAACATTAGAATCACTTATAATTAATATTACAGAATTTGCTAATTTTTCTAAGGAACATGGTCACCAAGTTTTGTCATAGTAAATACTAAGAAAGTCTCACATGCAAACAAAATGCATAACAACCATAGTGGAAATGCATATATCGTATATGCATTCTAATCCATAAAAACAAATCTGAATTATGTTTGTGCATGCAAATTTACATCTATGATACGAAACATCTTTCCTAAGTAAACTTAAAGGCGAATTCTCAAAGGGACAGAAGCAAAATCAGCTTTGCTGGCTCTGAACGTAGTGTGCTGGAGTGGGGATTCACCCCCAGTCCCTACAGATGTACATTAATGCAGACAACACACTGAGCCCGTCTCTTCCACAAGCCCTCTTCACTAAACAGACTGCTGTCCAGCCCCATCGTGTCAGTTTGAAGCCCCCATTCAAAAGTATTCATGCATCTGCCTTCGAGGCACAATGGCCGCTAGTTTATAAACTGTCTGCCCGCGAGCCCAAAGGCTTTAGTCTACATTGTTTTCATACCCTTAATAAACTTTTTGAAGGAGTTCATCAACTGGCCTGAATAGCCTGAGCACTGAATCTCGAGACAGAAAATAACAGAGTTCTTTTTTTCTTCAGCTCTTTTCTTTCTTTTTTTCCCTTTTTAGGAGCAGTTTCTCTGACAATGGAGAAAGAAGGCTGCTAGACTTCAGAGGAGTCTTAGGCCCAACACAAGAAAAAAGGCAGCATTCAATTAAAAGAACAAAATGCTCCCCCCATAAAGGGAAAGGAGACAATTGATTTCTCCTCCATTCAAAAGTGAGAAGATGATCCGAGCATCACATCATATCTTATTCCACAAGAGAAAAACACATTCAAACGCACACGAAGTGTGAGAATGCAAACTGAGGGTAAATATGTTCACAATATACAAAGAGCAGACATCATTACAAATCAACAGAGATCATTTCAAAATTGCATTAGCATGTAAAAAATTTAAAAAGCTTGCATAAACCATCACCTGCTTTAGCCGTTCATTTTAAAGATATTACGCTTTAGGAATTGGTATTTATTTGTTCATTTTTCTAAGTGCTTCCTGTGACACCCGTTAGACAGGCAGCACAAATTTCAAAGAGGCAATAAATTTCAGTATTGGCTATAAGCCATTAATCCATTCTCATACCTTTAAAATGTGTGGAAAACTTAAAGGTCTTAAATGGATGTCTTCTCTAATGAATTTCATCCCCAATTAGAACGAATCGCCACAGTCCAAGCTGCATCTCGCCGTTTCGCCTGTGGGGTCCGGAACGACTCCAAAAAAAAAAAAAAATCACAACCATAAAATACAATGCGCAAAAAAGCTGTCTGCTCCGCCTTTCGTCTTTCGACTGTGTTTATTAACAAGATTATTTAATGTAGTATATTATTAATATTATTATTAAATAAATATAATGGATATGTCCATATAGGTCTACGTAGGCTAAAAGTATTCGATATGAATATATAATATTAAATCTAATATAATACAAGAGAGTGAGAAAACAAATACATAATCGTCTGTGTCTGTGAAGGAAGCGTTTAATTAGATTTGACAAGTTCAACGCGTTCGTTTCGGTCTCTTGAAAGTAAAAAAAAAAGGTCAAGTAAAAAACACCGCAATATGTTATGTACGGTTGCAATGAAACGAACGAATAAAAAACTATAATAAATTGTAGTAGTTACAGTTAAAATCATATTTATTTTCGTTTGGTTAACATTTCATATTTGTGTATGTGTTGCTCCTGCTTCATTTAAATGTAGCTTATAACGATCAGGCTACTCAATACTAATAATTATCTTAATGTGCATCGATCAGGGCGATTTGAGTTTCGGATGCAGAATTGTATAAACATCACTTGTTGCTGAGATGACTTTCTCAGAGGTGTTTCGCAGCTCTTTAAGCTGTGCTCACTGAAGCGAAATGACCTGCCCGAGTGTGAGGGGGGGTTACCGGTTACTGCCATTTACCGCATCCCGGGATCCTCTATTGTTCCTTAAAAGCCACTTGAACGGACCTCTAAAACACCGACCAACGCGACTGAAACGCTCTATTAGTTAAATCCACACGCCCGCGCTGGAAAAAAGAGTGCGTAAAGATTGAAGACAAATGCGTAAAGTACAACGAAAAATAATTAATGAAGTACTGCGCCGTTTTATGTTAAATGTTTTAATCCTAAAAACAACCTGCTTTTCATCGATGTGCTCATACGGTTGATAAATTATATCCCAGCAGGCATGTCTTCTTACAAAATATTAAGCGTAAACACCTCGGTTTCTATCACCTAAAAATCATTTTTACACAGCACTTCTGAAACACAAGCACAATCCGTCTGTAATATTTGTGTTATCGGCAACAAATCAGATGCAGCAAAACAAAATATGGTAGCAAATAAAAGCACAGATTTTGCGCGCTGTGTTTTGAATGCATTTTCAGACCCCCTCCCCAACACACACACACACACACACACACAGTTTAATGAGGCCTGTATCACAGCTTTGTGTGTGTCAAGTGTGACCCGCCCTCACAAATCAAATGGCTAAAACGGAAATGACAATTTACATGTGAGAATCAATTGTGTATTTAAGTCCCCATTACAAACATTAACCCGATACGAACGCACCAAATGCAATATCCATTGCCCGCATGGAGAGGGAATTATGCACAAAGAACCGAGCACACATCCGCGCAGATACATTGTGTGCGATTCATGTATTACATTTGGGTTCCAAAGCCCTTGAAAAGTTGAAAAATGAAATCCTCTCTGGTTATTAGCCGGAGCAGATGATAAAACAGCGTTTATGTGCGTAAAAGTCTTTTGCGCGCTCGGTTAACAGCTGGGGAGTGAAAACCGCGCTATTACAAGAATTCTCTCCGATGTAAGAGAATGATATTCTCCATAACATCTGCGCGGAGATTTACACCGTCCCAGATGGCAAACCGCATTTAATGAACAGTCAAGCGGTAATATGAAGTCGCTTTTGTACTGCAGTCGTCTCAAGTGTTTTTGATAAGCAAAAGACATCCACGGATCAAAGATCATAAGCTTCTCAATTTCCCTTAACTGCCTGAGCCCTCATTCACATCATCCTTTCCCGTTTTGGTTATTTTTAAACATCTCTGAAACGCATCAAAAGTCACATCTTGACAAATTCAGGCCCTGTCTGGAGTTCACAGGTCATCCGCGCTCTAAAAACGACATTGTAAACTAGTCTATAATCCCCGTATGGAGACCAATTAAGCATCACAGCGGAGTCAATGAAAGCCGCATTAAAACACCAGCCAAATTGTTTTTGCATTTTTTTTTTTTTTCCGGTTATTGCTAATATAGTCTGGATCACGAATATTGTACACTTCATCACCTAGCATTACATTTACAGTCGTGCCATAGGGCTTTTAACAGCTACTATCAATCTATCAGAGCTTACAAAAAATAGGCTATATAGCTATAATCTTATTATTTAACTTGCTTATGATAAATTAAAGTAAGTTGTTTTGGCAATGGAATGCTTGAATGCAAATCATGGTCAATTGCATCTGGTTCGGTAAATTTGATTGGCTCCAGGAATTAGAACTGCCTTTATCAGTGCAATAGCGAAACGGACGCAAGCTTTTATCATTACTAGCTTCAGTGTAATATTATTATGAGCTTATTTCTGTTCAACTTATTATCCCTGTCAACAAAAATGCTTAATGCCGGAGCATAAGGAGAAAAAGTGAGAAAATAAATAATAATAAATATATATATATATATATATAAGATATTTCGAATATAACTGTAACTGTATAGTTGTTGTTGTTAGTGTAGTGCTGATTTATGGATTAAACCCTGGGCTCTATACACTAAAGAAAATCCCTCGCCAGTCAAATTCTCGAGTTGTGTTGAGACAGGGTGACGGGAGAGAAGAGGTTAATCCGTGTTTAATGCAGTGATGGTCCACACTCTGATGGTTATGTTATCTCTGCCCAACATTTGGGTCTCCCACAATTTCAGCCCAGCCAAAATAGCTGCAAGAAAGTGCAGATGGAGTCACTCTCAACGCCTGAGGAGAAAAAATATTAATAGCTAAATAACTTCCCCTTACTTTCACTTAATCTTCCTCTCTCTCTGTGTGTGCGTCCCTGTAACATATTCTATTCCAGATGGATTTGTTTAAAATTTCTCCCTATGCTTCTCTTTCAGTGCGGCTTTAGGTCTGAAATATCTGCTTTATTTTCATATAAATGTAAAGCAAGAGAGAAAATGCCCTGCGCGTCTAGGGCGCCAAGACTATATATACAAAATGCTATTTCAGAATATTCTTCGCGCTTCTTCTAAATATCACTGAGTTCCTGTGTACAGTAAAACCGAGTCTGCGCATCGCTCACATCCGTCTCGCCTACAGTTTATCACTATTATCCCATAACAACGCTCTTAAACCCCCTGACTGAAGTCTGTTTGATTAGTCTGAAAAGCTCAGGTAATCCACAGATCTGCTGAAGTGTCCAGTGCCACTCTCACAAATGGCCGCGTGGTCGCGTTTAACTGATGCTCCTCCAGACAAAAAGAGCACCAGGTGAGTTGTCAGGCGCGGGGCTGGGACCCATTAAAGACTAATTGAGTTTGGCAGGTTTGTGCTAACTCTGCTGTCGCTCATCATATATTTTTTTATTTATTTCCGTAACGAGGATGGCAGGTGCACACGATTATTATTATTGTAATGCCCACTAAACCAAATGTGGAAGTCATAGTTAAGGCTATTAAGGTTAGGTACACGGAGATCATATCAGGAGCACAGTCAACGATTACTCTATGTCGTTTGTTTTCCAAACGATGAACATTGTTAAATGAATAAATAAATAACTAATCCACCAGATTCTAACTGCTTATACACGTGCCACGAAAATAAGCAAATAAATTTTGTTTGCCAAAACAAGTCAACATAATTATAAACTCTGACCTCTTTTAATTAGTTTTATTTTATTTTTTAAATGAAAAATACATGTATTTTGTAAACCCCTAAAAGTATTCATCAACGCGGCTAAAATAAATGGAAATATTATATTCATTTAATACATTTCTTATATATATATATATAGCTATGGTATGACATTTTTGATCAACTAAATAGTGTAGCCTACTGTAAGCAATTTCACATCTAATTAACACAATAAATAAATAAATATTGCATGCCAAGACAAGTAAATAAAAATCTGAGGACTTTTCTGGTGGACTAGATTGTAATCAGTTTAACACCTCCTGTAATAAATAATTGCTGCATTTTGCATACCTTAAATAAATAAATAAATAAATATAATGTAAAATAAACTCCAAATCTCATGAATTTACGCCCTGGGCGAGTCACTGTGAGCCGTTTAGAGATGAAAGTGAAAAGAAATAAAGGGGCTCAGTTTAATCAGGGCTTAAAAGCTCTTCTACATTACGTTTGTGCGCGAAACCCCGGCGCGAGAGCTGCTGCAGGATCAGTGTGTTTCTTACCGGTGCCTCCCAGCTATTACACTCCTCAGCAACACAGACGCCCATTCAACACACAGCAGCTCTAATAAGTCTTAACATTATTAAATGTTATCCGGATGGTAAACTTAAAGAATCCCTTCAAAGAATTTAACAGTGGATTCATGTGTTGTGCAGAAGATGAGACACTATAAACGACAGATTTATGGAATAATTAACCTAGAGATGACGCACTCACAACATTCCCAACAAATTAACAACCACAACCAGCGGGCAGCAACAGGGAGATTGTTTTTTATGCATTTGTTTATTAACGAATATCAGTTTTGGCCTGTGTATAAATGCATATAAAAGTCATGTTGGTGGGATGACATCTGAGCGCGTAACTTTGGGATATTTACGAGGGAACACAGAAATAACATGCTATTATAGACATTTTTATTTGATCATACTGATTGATTTATCCATCGTAAAATATCATCATAATTGTATACCAGTTATTTTAAAGAAACTATTTAAATAAGTGTAAATGTAAAACCCTTACTTTGTCGTAAACCAACTGCGCAGTTACGCGCAACTAAACCAGCACAAAAGACGCTGTTTTGCACCGTGAAATGTTGAGCTTACAATTGTAAACGCTCCTTCATATTACAAAACTATCTACCAGCAGGGAGCACTGAATAATTTATCTGCCTTTCTTTTTTTTTACTACGCTTTGTACAAAGTTTTCCCCTCTTTTCTGGGATCTTTGAATGGGGGTCACCGGTCCAGTTACTCTTTTTGCTGCCCGGCTCCATAGCCGTTCTCTTTTGTGTTTCAGTCTAAAGGTTACAAAGGCTTAAAACGAGATTGTTCATAACCACGTTTAGAAAAAGGCAAAAAGGTATTGTGATCCGCTTTACATCTAAAATTATACATCCTAAAATTTTATATATATTTATGTATAATTCGAAACGGTCATGTTGTATTATTTCAATTATGCATCGTGCATAACTGAAACATTACAACATGACCGTTTCGAATTATATTAAATTTCGAATTATAAAAGTAAGCTTTAATTCCAAAATGTGTTTAATTAAATATAAATATATTAAATATATGACCTAAAATAAAATATCAACGATAAATTAAATTATGCTTTTTCAGTATGAATCCCAGCTTTTAATAATTTTCTTATTGCTATTGTCATGCAATTAATTCAAATATTTTCTAATTGTCACGTTCAGTTCACAATATTTAGTTATGACGATAATAATAACAACAACAACAACAATAATAATTATTATTATTAATAGTATTAAATGTTGCCAAAACAAGTCACCTCCACGGGGTCCACATGTCTCGTATAATGTAGTTGCTTAAACTGACATGGATTCTCAAATGGGTCAAACTGTCAGTTGTCGTTTAGGGGGTCGTTAAAACGCGATGGAAATGGAATGTGCCACACAAATTAATTTATCCGGCTAAATACCTGACGTCAGGGCTCACATAAATAATTGAGTAAGTACTGAACAGCTAGCAGCATGAATAATGAGAGCTATTTGTGCCGTTTTTTTAACAAGGGGGCGCACAGATTCCCCCTGGCGAGAATGAAGGACTGCAGCATCTGTCCCTTTCAAATAACTGCCTAATGAAATATCAATTGCAACAACAGCAGCAATTACAGCACCAGTCCATCACGACCTGTCAGTACAACTGATCCACACCTCAAAAACATCTTCCGTGAGTGAAAGAGGGGAAAAGCACTACTTTTACGCACCACGTTTCCTCGCATCTATACGCAGAGAATGAGAAATGTAACGGCCTCTGACCTTTATCCCCGAGAATCCCATCGATGCTGTGCTTGGTTTTCTTTTCTCCGTCTTCATCTTTTTTATCGCACTCGTCATCGTCATCTTTCTTGCCAAAACGAGCTCTCAAAACCCGACTAATGGAGCTAACTATAAAGAGAGATAATAATCACTGTAACGCCAAATATAACAATCATAACAATGCACACTAAACATCTGATTTCATTTATAGAATTCAAATGCAAAACTCCAAAATGAATTAAAAATGAATATACAGATTTATTTTTAAGTAGATGTTGTGCAGCGCGTAACGTCCTCTTAATGTCAATAAGAATGAAATGGTGCTTACCGGAAGAGGCCTCACCTGAAGGAACCGTGCCTCTGTCACACACCCCGTCCTTCAGCAACTTATCCCGGATTTCCCAGCTGAACATCCCTGGATTCTCGCGTTTGTATTCCTCAATTCTCTTCTCAACGTCGGGCGTTGCAACTTGCTTTAGAGTAGAACCAAAAAAAAAAAAAAGCACAAGAAATGCGCATTCCGTTTACTATCATTTCCAGTTGTATTTATAATGAACATGTATTTAGTGATTCGTCATATTTATTTAATACCCCCCTTGGGGTCACTCACCCTCGGTTTACTTCCACCTATCGCTCCCGGACGAATCGAACCGGTCTCCTGGTAGCGACAGAGGATTTTGGACACGCAGCCGTGTGAGACCCGCAGCTGTCTGGAGATCACACAGGGTCGGATGCCGTGATGGGCCATTTCCACTATTTTGTGTCGAATATGATTTGGCAGTGGCCTTCCGTTGATGAAAACTCCACCAAGCTGGTTCACTCGACCTTGACCCAGAGGCGTTGAGACTGTGTAAAAACATCCAGGCCCAAAAACAAAGTTTGAACAAAGGAAACAACATATCAGATATTATTGTGACCCTTTATAACATCCATTGCAACTATGCAATTGCATATGGAATTACGCGTTGAATATATGCATGCAAAAAGGATCCATAATGTGCATTTTACTTGTTGTGAGCAATTTAATGTCATCCACTTTTGAGTGGGAAATCCTGCAAGTGAGTCCTCCATGCAGGCTTTGTACAGGATTTATCTCCGAAAAAATCATCTACATGCTGTCATTCTGATTAATCACACGAGATAATATTATTTATCACGTGATGTAGAGAAGATTTTGAAAACTATTCTTGCCGAAGGTTTTCTGTTTATTGGAAGATACGAATAATGATTAATCAAAGCCTGGAGGAGAATTAATCCAAAAATCTCATCTTTCTTGAAAGAATCCTTCTATAGCCTACTATCAGTCTATCTGATGCGTTACGAGAGGATGTAATACTTGAGGACACTAATTGCCATTCAAGAGGCACTAAAGACGTGCCACTTTAAACCTCGATTATTCCCAGTCATGCAACACAAATATTAGTGTGATGCTTTGAGCCAGCTCTCAGCTGTGTGTTTTATTTCCCTTCACTGTTGCGAGATACTTCAGTAAATCCCACAGATTGCAGGATTCGTGGGTTTGCTAGGGTTTCGTCAAACTGCTCTTAAGCACGAATTCACTCGATCCAGGAAAGAGTCTTCCATTTAATGCGCATGCAAATAACACGTCCAGAACATTTTACCCAGATGCCTGCAAGATGACAAGATTATGAAAGGTTCGGTGTCAGTTATTTCAAACAGATAATTTCATAAGAATTGTCTCAAAAGTTTTTGTTCGATCTTATAATTAGCCTACTTTTTAAATTCCACTCAGGTCGATAATTTTATTTTTTTACCATCTGTAACGCGTGAAAGTGTGCCTGACATATCTTACTCAAAAGGATTTAAATATATATACATATATTTTAAAATATGTTGTATATTTTATAAATTACAGTTACAAATTAATAATAAATGTGTGCGTTTTATATAAGGATACGAAGAAGAAAGGTTTCCGTACCTTCTAACGGGAATCCGGTTCGTGGGTAGTTCTGGCCTGGTGCTGGCCGCATCATTCGAGGAACTGTTCCTGGTAAAGTAGCCATTCCAGCTACCCCCAAACAATTTAATCGCGCACTAATAAATTAAAGAAATCAATCACACAGAAAGCTCCAGTGTTGTTTGCGCCGTGGAAACTGTAACAGGTCCAAAAAATGTAAAAGGAAATCCAAACACACACCAGTAGACAATGCCAAACGTGCAGAAGAAAAAAAAGTTCTTACAGTGGATACCAAAAACCAACAGCAGGGTGAGCAGGGGAAAGCATGAAATGTGCTCTGAAGCAACTGTGAGTAAATATTAGTGAGAGGTTCTGCTAGTTTTGATTACAGCTCCTGTTTGCTGCCTGAGAGGAGTTTAAGTGGCCAACTTTGGCGCACATAGTGGGAGGAGGAAGCGCGCGTAACGATAGGCTCTCCAGCACTCTTTTATTCATCATGGAGAGAAAGGGTAATGCCCAAGACCTGCCGTCCAATCCGGGGGAACTTTGCAGAAAACACACACACATACACCACCCTCCCATTTTCCCTCTAAGTCAACACAGGAAATGTTACAAAGAGTTTTCATTCATCTGTCATTTGAACTGAAACGTCACTCTCTTTGGACTGAGGAGACACAACGTTAGCATTTCTCTCTCAGACACATCTGATAGAATATAATAGGCCTACGTATTATTATTTTTTTAATCATTATTATCACTAGGAATTTAAAGTAAATTAATTTATATGAAATCTGTGTGACCTCATAAACACGTTCTGCAGAAATCTGCAGAGTTGTAGTCATTTGTGAAATGATTGCAATGTTGTATTTCAACCTCGCACATATTTCATAGTCTAATATATTTTGTGTATATATATATATATATATATATAGAGAGAGAGAGAGAGAGAGAGAGAGAGAGAGAGGCAATCCTTCATTATTAATTTAGTGTTTTTTTGTTTTGATTTGTTTTGTTTTTGTATAAATTGAGAAACAGGACAGGTATTCATCGATTTACAGTGCGGTGTCATTAAAATCAAGGATCTGAAAAATATGCTATTTTGTAGAAAGAATAGAAGAAACGAGTGTATCCTAAATTGCACACCTGAGACTGAGGGTCAAAGAGGGTCATGATGATCTCAATAAATAAATAAATGGCTGAAACATTGACATCAGTATGAAAATTTGATTCCATGGTTTAATTAAAAAGCATATTATTAATTATTATTATTATTGGAAAGAAATAACGTTTTGTTTTGTTTAGAAAATTAAACTCAACATTGAACCCTCTTTATATAGCAAGAATAACTTTTACTTGTAGGCTATAGAGTTCGTGAGTTCACTGTATGTTTCTAAGGAGATGTAATGTTTCAGAAAATACTGTAAAACACCAGAACAGATGCTTTTTCTAAATAGCATGACAGTAACCTTCTTTTTGCTTGGAAAACCCTTGTGATTCTATAATTAAAACTTCATTTTAAGAGTGTAAGTCGCTTCACCTGAAAACCCGCACATATGATTAAAATCCTCCGGATTCTTTAGGCTGAATGGATGTGCGTGTGTTCAGCTCTGTGGGACCGCAGCGCTCTTGAGATTGTGTGGAAATTGCCGTGGCGAACACTCCTGGTGGAAAGCAATTTCACAAATAATTTTTACAACAATTAGGGAGTGTGGCGGGGTGAAATGGCGATTTCACATGCAGATGCGCCGGTAGAGAAGGACCTGGTGCCTGGGAGCGGAGCTCTGACCCTCAGTGTCCGGGTCTGCGGAGCTGCGCGCAGGTCAGAGACGTGCTGCTGATTAGATGCAGCATGCTGATAACTGTCAGTAACAATAAAACAATCGTTTAGGGTTGAGTCAGAGAAAAATAAAACGTTATTTTTTATTATTATTATTATTAAAAATGATTATTTATTTTATTTTATTTTTTACAGACTTTGTTTTGTTTTTTGATACAGGCTATCTGCCTCTCCATATTGCATAAATCTTCTTTGGAGATCGTATAACGAAATATGATAATTAAATAAAGATTCTTGAGTTTGTTTAAGCGTCTCGGTTTTTGGGAGCAATGTTTTACACTGCTTTGCAGAAATATTAGTTCCAATTGGAATTGTTAGAAAACGTAAAAGCTTTGAGATGCCGGCAAAAAATGTTCAGATTTCTTTCTAGTGATGTCATGGATAATTTTATGAAAACACGAAACTTTAAAGTTAATATCCGGTTGAGCTGAGCGTGGATAATTTATAGGTAATCCTGGAGTCGATTATTTAAAGAATATATTTTAGTTTTACATGCCTGTTATTTATTCAAACATATATAACTAGCATCCAGGAATGTTTTCTAAACTCGCTCATTAAAAAGTTTACAAAAAGAGTATATCGCCTAATATCCTAGCTAAAACCTGAACATTTCAAAAACCGCAATGTCTAAAGAGTGAATAAACTGGCTAAATGTCAAGCTTAATATCACTTAAAGTGGGAAGATTATAAAATGAATAAATAGACCCAAAGAACACAAACACACGAAACACAAAAATGCAGAGATTTCTAGCAAGCAGCTCATGACAACCATTTGTAAGGCATATAGCTACTTACAGAACGTACCTAAATCATCGAAATAAATCTTTTAAACAATTGTGGATTATTTATGCATCATTTATTTTATTTTGCTGAAAGAAAGCACGAACTTCTCTGAACTGAAGAGCAATTCACCCCATGAAGTGCTGAAGAATGTATGTCCACTAGCAGGCGATATAGGTTAACTATATGTCTCAAAAGATGCTGCAAATCGATTTTTACATCCTGCATGCTTGGAAACATTTCAGAAGAACAACACATAAAGAATCATACTTGATACTGTTTATTTACCTGGACACTTGCACTTTTATTTTCTTGACTTTAACATGAAGCCTCTTAATTAAAGGCCAAAACAATGAGAAAATGTATCTATTTCCACTTGCATCTCTAAGCCCTGTAATCAAATCAAACCAGGCTATTATATATCTAGTTTCATAATGACTTAACTTAAGGTGTAAAATGTGTTTTGCGGTCATTTTCTCAGCTCCAGGAATCTTCTGTCTTTGTTAATGTTCAATAACCTGTGCTGGATCTGTGGAGTGTGTATATAGACACTGGACGAGCTCCAGACTTTGCTGCCAGGTTTAAGAAACGCTGGGGAACCCAGTACAAAACCGCAGCCTGTTAGGCCTCTTCCTCTCTCCTTCACGCTGTCCACACTCCCCATGGACTCTTGTTAACTTGCTAAGGCATGCTCACATCTGCTGAGAATTATCACAATGTGTTATTGCTTCCCAAGCAGAATTATTTTATCAGACGAAGAGAGTGAAAGTGTGCTAAGAGTTGTGTGTGTGGACAGGGTCGCTGCTCGTTTGACTTTGTTTCTCTCTCTAAGAGGAATGAGACACATGAAATTCAACACACGAGGAAATAAACAATTTTTACAGAAGCAAGATTGAGCTGATAGCTATAACAAAAATTAAATCAAGAACTCCATTCCAAATTTTCTATGATTTCCACCAGTTCTACTATCTATTAATCTAATGCTTTAAATGCACAAATAATAAGTGTTGACAAGTGTTATTTTAGTTCAAATAAATACATTTTTAATTTGAGAAAAGCTACTGAAAAATAAAAAATATATAAAATATAGCTGCAAGCAGCAATTACTGGGGTTCGAGCATTTTTAAGGCCTTTGGGGTTAAATAGGGACACCTGGGTATATGGCTGACACATCGAAAGCACATCAAAAATGGACAATGGTCTCAGAGACAAACACACACACAGAAATGAAATGGTTAAATTGTTACAGTATATTAATACAAACACACATACATTCACACACATTGTTTTGCAATTTTAGATAATAGAAATAAATGAAAAGGTGACAGCTATTGCAAGTCTCCACTTTTAAAGAGTTTATATGTTATTTTCATGTTTCACTGTAATGATTATCTGGCAAAATTGTTAAAAAGTGTCTGAGCAAAATGGTCAACTTTAAATAAATGTGATTTTAAATGTTATAATAGAGATTTTATAATGTCTCCATCAGCAAACATGAAAAGCACAGTTTGTTAGTGGTCTTTCGTTGACATCTAGTGGTTATTAATTGCAACGTCTTATTGTGTTTAAGCATTATAACTATTATAATCTGACAATTTAGTATATGAGTGAGTGTATAAGGGATTTAAGGTCATTAAATATTGTGTTTTTGAAGCCTTTTTTAATGGTTATACCGCTACCTATAGTGTCTCTATGAAACTTTGCATGCTTGATAAGTCTCATCTGTCACATGTTTAACCACATTTCATAAAGTTTTGTGTTTTTGTTTAGGTTTTTTATTGGCTTGAGTATATGTGACCACGCCCCTTTTTAAACGACCCTTTTATAGCTAACCAAAGTACAAAATTCAAAATTTTTTTGATTAGTAATATCTTAATCTAGAGAGTCCAGAGACTTGTTCTGTATTCTGAAGAAACCTAAAACTAGTTTGAAAAAGTCGGTTTTTCACATTTCTGTGAAGAATTAATGAACGGTTTGATTGATAGTACGGTTCTTGAGGCTTGAGATTTCTCATAAGATATAAAGATTTAATGTTTTTATAAATATATTAACATGTTCTAAAATTTGAGGTCATTTATATAGTATTGTGTTTTTGTTTTCACTTTTAAATGTTATAGCGCCACCTATGGTCTGATCTCCATGAAACTTTGAATAATTGTCATGTGACACATGCTTTCACCAAGTTTCATAAAGTTTTGAGTTTTAGTTTACGTTCAGCCTACTGTTTTGTGCCAAAATCAAAATTTCAACTTTTTTTGATCATTATTGACATTCAATGTCCAAAGATTATCTGTGCAGTGGTTTGGTTCCGATCAGGTGAAAAACCGAGGACTAGTTCGTCAAAGTGAGTTACGGATGTAGCTCAATTTTGCAGGACAACTGTGTGTCCTAGAGCGCCTGTACACTTGGCTAATGCAAGGATTGCAACGATGATATGAGTAATTAATAAAGAGTTCATTTGCAAAAACAGCATCTCTTTTACATTTTTTCAAACCTGCTTCTTCAGACATCATGCACTCCAAATTTGAGAGCTCAGACAATTATTGCAAACTTCTTGGTGAAAGGTGAAATCGACAGAAAAGCAAGGACGTGTGTTGCAACAAGCTCATTCTCACATTGTTTTGGAGTTTTACTTCTCCCATGTGCAGTTTTGAAAAGTAGATGTTGTAATTCCTAAGCAAACAGACTTTATATTGAAGACAAGTACATACTAACATGCCTAGAAGCGCATGCAGCTAGCTGGAGACTCCCCCCTCTGACAGGCTTTAGAGGAGGCGCAGTAGGAGGCCCGCTGGATTGCAGAGATGGATTGGAGTAGTGGAGAAGAATCCCTCATGTTTGAGGGGGCTCCTTAAGGAGAACAGGAATGTGGGGGCCGATCAAGGCGAGCTGCAGACGTCTTAGACACTTATTGGTAAACAGCAGTTGAAAAGATAGTCCTCTGCAGTGCCAAAATGCCTTATCACCTAAAAGCAGACATGTCACCTGTCTTTGTCATTCAAACACAAAGATATTTCAAAAGAATCTCGCTTTAATATGTATAAATCTATATGGAGTGTCAGAGTGCTTCTTTAGACTGTGATTAGAGAGAGCAACGGAAAAGTAGCACATATTTGCTATACGTGAACCACCAGCAGAATCCAATAAAAGGCAATGCTCTACTAATAATCTTCAAAATGTGGATACTGACCTATTGGCCCACAGCAACATTTCACTCTGTCAAAAGCAGCTTCCATTAATTTGTCCAATAGCAAAACAATCCAGCTATGTTTGGTAGTAACATAATTTGTATAAAAGTGAATATTTAACATGGACTAAAATGAACCAAAAAGCAGGTTTCCATTGTAACACGCTCATAAAAAATTGTGTTTTGCAAGCATTCTGTTCATATATTTTAGTGCAATACGAAACATCTTATATCTATTATATATATTTTGATAAAATTACATACAAGGTGATGCAAATACTATTTGAATACAGCAATCCAAGACCAACAAATCTATCTATAGTTGGTTTTTAAGGTTACAAAATATATTGTAGCAGGCAAATCCTCGATAAAGGAGTCATTGCTCTGCCCAGAACACCATGGAAATTAAACTGATATCAAGATCTATTGACCCGAATTAAGATCCTGCTGGGTTCCTGATTACCCCTTTTGACATCCCTGTGATGGGATAAAATTGCAATTTTCTTAAAAATGAACCTATTCTATTCAGTTTTTAAATAACCAGATAAGAACACTATCTTATCAGATATGTACAAATCTGAGATTAAAAATTTGAACATGGAAATAAAGTTTTATGATTTTGAAATAAGAAATGGTACGAGTAAGAAATGTTTTACCCTATGAAATTGCACTCTATAAACTTTGTGACATGACAGAGTAGATTTATGAAGTATTTTTACAAGCAGCCTCAAACTTGCTATAAACATGCTAAAATGTAAGAATAAAAATACTAAAATGTTTATCACGGTAGATTGTTCTTCACTTACATTTGACAAATGCCTCATTCACTAGATTTATGCACGTTTTTGAGGAACACAACCTTGTTTTTGTGATCTCACAGGAACTTCCGACGAACAGACAGGCTCGAGGTGGATCCTCTTGCGTCCTGCAGACAGGAACCTGACCTCTTGAACTTGCCCTCTCAAACAGGGTCTGGACACTCCAGAGTGTGATCAGGTCGTGACCCAGCAGGGAGGTCACAGTGAGTTAAGTATCCTTCTTAAACGTAGGGGTGAGAGCTCTTATCTTTAATGAAGTGTGACTATCCTATGCTGCCACTGTCTGGCCTGACCGCCCCTCTCAGCTAAAGGCACATTATGAAGAGGAGCGGAGAGCTCATCTAATCTGCCCAACTCAAAAAAAGCCTTTTACATCCATAAAGCCCTTTAAAGTCAAAGAGAATGATTTGTTTCCATCATCCTCCGGGACAATTCTATGTATATAAAACTACTTACACCGATCTGATCGTGGCATCTCTGGAATCTCTCTTCTTTTTATAATTGCAACATTTATGGATGTCACATTCGCATGCAAATTGCTCGAGAAAACTATTTACTAAATTTATATCAAGAAAAACAGTGATTAAGTTAAAGCTGCAATGTTACGAATCTAGATTAAAGTGGATTATTAGATTCATTTTAACTGCACTAAATGTAAATGTTTGACACTGGTTTGTTAAAGTAAATGAGAATGATTTGTTTGCATTACCCTCAAAAAACAAACAAAGCCACTTCAACTGGCCCTTTGAAAGATTATATGAATGATTGTATAAAAGTGCCCCTATTATGCATTATATATGGTTCATATTTTCATATTGTGAGTCCCAAACAACATGGTGACATGCATGCAAGGTCAAAAACACTTTCATTTTCTTATAATATGCATTTATTTTTTACCTTATCTGTTCAATGACTCCCAAACGACGGTTTCATTTCAAGCAGTGTGCGTGACCTCTTTTTTTAAAAAGACAACTTTATACACAGTGCACCTTTAGATTTAAAACTTTGCATGATGTTTTCATTCACTTATAGCTGTTACACACTGTATAAAGGCTCATTTTCTAAAATCCATAATAGGGGCACTTTAGGATAAAGGTAAAATGACACTGATTTGATTAAGTCAAAGAAATGATTTGTTTCCATTAGACTCCAGG
>JAUMHP010000060.1:4673690-4689696 GCA_032361065.1 Enteromius trimaculatus
CCCCCCCAATCTAACTTGAACATAAACACACATAACATCATTAATACAAAAACGCAACTGTCTTGCTTAAATGACACAAAAAAAGTAACCTCTAATGAAATACCCATGATGCACCGGGCGCAGAAGTCCGTACCAGCTCGTAAGGAGCGCTCTGCCCTCACAGCCAGCATTGGTTAATGGCGGTCATGTGACTGATGCGAGCCAGATCCTTTTATTTAGCAAAACTGAGATTAATAGTTACAGTTTATTGTTATGGGGCAAAGACAGGGCTCCATACACACATACACATTAAAAACAAAAAACAAGAAACCCCAGGAAAAGGGCACTTGAAGGCATCCAGGAGGAAAGGGGCGGGTGACCAATCAGAACAAATCTCTCTGCTTGCGCACTCTGTTGCACACACCTTGTATTTATTTATGATTTCTATTATGCTTCACCTAGAGGGCATGCTTTTATGGTTTGTGGTTTATGTAAAATACTCTTTTAAAAATGTATACCTTCACTCTCTCTACGTCCATGTTTGATAAGGAGAATAGTACTTCTGTCCAATTAGCTGACGGTGGGGGCGGGGCTACCTGCTCAACGCTATATAAATGCAAACTGCTAATATTTATTTTACATTTACATATGCTATTTAGCAAACGCTTTAATCGAAAGCGACTTACTGTATAGGGACAATATGCAAGAGGACACATGCAAAAATATTCTTTAATAATAATTAGATTTGCAATAATTATTTTCTATCTATTTACAATGCTACCACATAAACCAAGTCAGTATACTATCTACAGTATGGGTTATCATAGCAGGGTTTTGCTTGTTTACGCTTGAGAGCACATTTAATATATTTTTGTAAAACCATATTTACAGTCAAAACAACTGTGCTGAATATACAGTATGTATGCGTTTTTTATGAAAAATAAAGTATATGTGTATTGCTATTTATTGGCTACACTGAACACGATGTTCATCAAAAAAAGATGCAATGTCAGTATATGGTCACTAGTAGGCACTACAGACTTAATTATAAACCATCCCCGGTTTGGCTGATGCTTTTACTTCTAAATATTAGGTTAGCCCATCTCAAACTCTTTAGTCTTAGTTGGATTACAAAATTAGAAATATATATCTAATATACCACGTTTAAGCACTTTATAAAGGTACTGCCTTACTACTTTCATAATGAAGAAAAAGTATAAATATTTTTAGCACTGACACACTGCATTGCACAGATTGATTCATCTGTTCTTATAAACTTCACTAAATTGTCTAAATGAACATAGTTTGCTATGATTGCTATGACTCCCTAGTTTATTTACACGTGATTAAATTGAAACTGTTTGCAAATATGATAACATGTGATGCTTGTCTGTTATGGACATATAAAATAATATTCTAATCATAGTGCACCATTTTCTGAGTATACAAAAGCACTAATAAATCAACTAACATCAGCCAACTAGGAAGTTAGTCATTCTTACAATAAATTTACACCTAATATTTTTTGTGTGGTAGCCTAATCAGTCATGAAATTATTAAAATGCTGTAAACATGGTAAAGAATAAAAAGAATGTGAAATCTTTGAGGGGAAGGATAGGGTGTGAGTTTGGGTTAGTCTGCAGTTATTATAATTATCTTTCTATAAAACAATAGAAGTTTGTCCTCATTTAGCCAAGTAGCCATGTTTGAGTGAGTGAATATTTTCGACAGATAATAGATCTAATTCAGGGCCATCTAATCTAGTTGTTTTCTTTTTTTGGACCTTAATGTATGTGGTTTAACCATAGATCCTCTCTATTGCCTTCTTTTGATCAGGTTGTGATTAATCAGGAAGTTTAGCTTTTTTTTTTTTTAAGAGTTGAATTACTGGTTTGCAAAGAGTCATATCCATTTTACAGGTGAGGTGAATTAACCTGAAATATATTTTCAATGACTTTTCTGTGTCATTACTATTATTTTTAGAACATATTCAATAAATTTCATGAGATTTAATTAAGTTTAATTTAAGGGCCATTTATTTTAAATTCAGTATTAGTTCGATATATAATCCACAAAATCTTGGACAGCATCTCTGTACACTATGTCCTGATATTAAATATTAGTTTAAAATACCCTTAAATAAAATATAAATATTAGATGAACACTTTTAGGGATTAAAAATTAGGGTATTGTCTTGGCTAGTTTATTAAAATTGCAAAAGTATCACTTTAGTGAAACAAAAAATTAGAGCTATAAATTATGACAAGAAACTATTAAAAATAATGACTGTAATATAAAATGCAATATAAAACAGAAACAGTAAATGCAACTAAAGGTGAACAGGATGACTTAATTTCCTGTAATCTGAGCCAAATTTTTCAAGTAGAAAAGTTAACATGAAACAGTGCAGAAGTAATTAAAATGTCAATTTCCATAAGCCACAAGCTAATCAATGTGGTCATAGTTGTGGTTCATTTTAGTTTTTAAAATGTATTATTTAAATTGAGAGGTTTGGGACAGGGAACATATTGTTCACTCCTTTCACCTGCTTATCATTTAATCCAAAGTGCAAAAAAAGACCAGACCAGTTTCTATACATACAATAATCAGTTTTGGACATATTGGATGTACTGTTTGCTCATTTCAGCTTCTTATCATTTCATCCAAGGCTTTAAAAAAAAAAAGAAAAAGAAAAAAAGAAGACCAGAGAAACAGCATTTTCCCCGATCAGCAAGGCAGAAAATACCGGTCTATGTGAGTAATTCCCAGGTTTGCTAGATGGTGCCCTGTAAAACCGCTTCGAGACACGCATCCCTTCAAACCAACCCATCATCTCTGTGAAGGCAACCACAGAACTGATCTAAGATCAGTTTTTAAGTGCAAAAGTACAGTTCACCTTCCTCCTGTCTGGAGCCAGGCCAATAGTAATGAGGCAGAGCACAGGGGCGTGGATGTGATAAAACAGGCAAAACAGCTATATCTCTGCGTTTCTCAGAGATACGACATACTTCAGAGAACGAAATACAACAGAATATCAGATAAATACAAACTTGATTCATAAATAAGTATTTATTTTTATTACTTTATAGGATACAATAGACTAAAAACTATTCAGTTTGGGTAAGAGGACGATGTTAAATACTTTTACACATCACAACATACTGTTTTCTCAGTGCACTTTGCTTTATATATATATATATATATTTATATATATACACACACACATAGACAACACAACACAGCAGAGATGTCTATTTCTTCTGAATTTGCCTTCATTTCATTTTTTTAAGTAAGACTGCTAAAGGAAAATAACATGGTTTAATGTAAACATTTCCTGATACACGACCTGGTAAAATAAAGTGTAAAAACCAAACTAAATTTTTAATCCTGTGAGGTGGAAAGCTGTACTTGACCTCATAGCTTCCAAACAGCATGTCTTTATAGTCTTACTTTCCCCTTTTTTTTTTTAAATTGCATGGCACTTGCTACATTTACTGAGTTATCACGATGGTTCTGGAAACAATATAGAATAATAAAACATCTCATTCACCAGCTGCCAGCAGCCAAAGTCTCTGGTGCCCACACCCACTGTAATCACGTCTAACAGGAATGCACGTACAGTAACAGGAAGATCAGTATGTGTGAGCTCAGCCAAACGCACCACACATGGACTTTAACTCCACGTAGCTCTTAAAAATCGTTCAAGATGTATTTTCATTGAGGAAGTGTTAATGACTGACAGTTTCAAATGGGCAAAACATGAAGAAATATAGATCTGGGGCAACCGTTTCCTCGTACAGACCTGTGTAGGTCAAAGAGATTGTTTTTGTTGAGTCTTTGTTGGGTATTTAGGAAGTAGAACTACTGTATAATGGGAGGTAGTACTTGAGAAAATCCTATCGCAGACAATGGCTCACAGCTTCACGTGGAGGCAACGCTTTATAAGAGGAGAGAAACTCATTCACAGGTTTTACAAGTATTGCTTTTTGTGCAACAAAAGAACACACTACACCTCAGCGAGAAGCCAGGGGTCGGAAATACTCCGTTCATTCAGAGGGCAACATTTCAGCTGCCGTTTTAAGCAGCTTATGAAAGCTTAAAAGCAGTGCCAAAACTGGGCAAATGTAACACATTCAGCTCTCAAATCACTTACACACACAACTTAGAACAGAAAAGCAATACTTAGCCTGTTCATTTGTAACACACAATCAAGACTACAAATTGTACAGACAGGCCACATGAACAAAAGCACACAAAAGAGTGTCCTGACAAAAGCTGAGAGCATTAGTCCAACAGAAGAGCTGCGGAAAAGTGTGCATGTGTCAGATTGCGTGTTTGCATGCAGTGTGCAATGCAATAAGATGGAATACCCTTCACTTAAAATGCCGGCCATGAAAAAGCCGGGCCGATTTTATACTTCATATATGGTAGACAACACAAACGTAAAGAAGCATTTACTGACCCTATGTCCCTATGATCAGACGAACATGCTCAACTACATGTCCCGAGACATAAAAATAATCTTCAATGCGATATAAAATGAGACTACGAAAATGTACAACACTGAAGTATGGAGGTACCAGACCAGCTAATACCAAACAACTGCACCATCATTTCAACACTTACATTTCACATAGAAATGAACTTAAAAAAAAACAACAACATCAAAATAATTTCCCAGCTCGCTCTAATAGAACTGTTAGAACTGTTTCCAAAACAAGAGAAATCCCAGTAACTGCAATTCATATGTAACTCGCTCGGAGCACTAGAGCAAAGCTGCGACAAAGCAGCGGAAAAAGTCTTGGGCCTGGAACGTGCCCCGGTTTATTCATACCAAGTCTATCTGGTGCGTCGTTTTCCTTTTGCTTTGACAGTCCCAGTCTGAACTCGAATCCGAGGCATCCATGCCTCGACTCGCCATGCTGTCCGTTAAATACTTCTCATGTTTGTCCAGATACGACGGACGTTGTGGCAAAAGGAAGTAGTGCGTGGTGCTTGCTTTCCTGCCGTTCTCCATGACGGGCAGAATGCACGGGGAACCTTCACTATTCTGTCGCTGTAAGCCACGGCTGACATATTTAGGGTCCGGGGCAAAGCTTTGCGTTGGGGGCATGATCCCATTGAGGTACACTGGAAGGCTCTTTGGGCTCGGGGTGCGGGAACTACCGCTGGATAAAGGTTCTCTAGGAGGTACTTTCGGGGGTGGGTCGTCGTCGCTGTTGGCTCCCGATGAGACTTCAGCTGACCAGCGGCGGTAGTCTCCAGTCTTGATTGGTCGTGGGGGAATAGGAACTCTGGGAGGAACTTCTGGTTTATCCAGGCCTTGTGTATTCCGGTGGTGACTGGACAGCCGGAAGGAAGTGGGTTTGTTGAAGCAACCGGCGGGGCCAGAATGGGAGCGCCGCAGCTTTCTTTGCGTACGTTCCTGCTGACGGAGACAGTTTTGCTGCTGCTGCTGCTGCTGCTGTTGTTGTTGTTGGTGGTGGTGGTGATCGCGGAGCTCCTGTTCCCTCTGCTGGGTTTCCCGCTCCTGCCTCAGCTTTTGCGACTGCGTCTGTGGCTTCTGTAGGGAGGTTGGACCTTCGTAGTATGCATAGTTTATCTGTCCACACCCCCTGAAACTCCTCCGACTAGGCATTCCATAGCGGAACGAAGAGAGCTTTGAGGACGATTCAGAAACTAGGCAGCGATTGTCATCTCCATTGAAGAACTCAACCTCACTGTCCATAGCCTGATCCGGGGAAAGCTCTGCCGAACCGGGAATGGGGGGAAGGGGTTTGGTGACTCGGCTGGGCGTCTGGGGAGGACTAACACGGTCAGATACCGTTAGACGTTGAAAGCAGGGAACCACTTGGTCGTCTTCGCCAGGGCTGGATGTGAAAGGGTCCGTGTGCAAGGTGAGCTGGGAAGGTCTGGGTTTTTTGGGGGGCAAGGGTTGGCCTACTGGGCTGTTTGGTGACTGAAGAGGATTCCGCTGTTCTGTTTGAATAGGAAGGTAACAGAGAATGAGTATATATCAGTTTTTAAGATCTAAATGAATAAATTGTTGTATTATTAAACATAATAACCTAATTGTAATCAATGTAAAAGAGGTGAACGCAAACGGAACATAAATTGCACTTCACCTTAAGCTTATGATTTTCTCCAGTAGTAATAATCCCTATTTACATTAGATCTGGCAGTTGCTTTTACCCAAACATCAGATTTTATTGGTTTGGGCCTTTCCTGAAATCCCACCCATGAACCTGGTGTTGCTAGTTTAATGCTCCACTGTTTGAGCCACAACACCACGTACACATTTGACATGATCCTGGATCGACATTACTGTCCAAAAATATAAAATATAAAACCTTCCCCTACCTAAAATGTATGCCTAAAATCAGTGGGAAACCTGACTTTACCAAGAGCTGATTAACAAGGGCGTAGAAGCACCTAACTATGCTCATAAGCCTAAAACAGATATTTCCAGAAAAGTTATTCCTCAATTCTGATTGGTTGATTAGAATGTTGTTCCAGGATCAGCAAGGATGTTGATTCAGGAACATCTTGTACTTGGTGAAATCACGCTAACCGTATTTGATACATGAGTTTATGGAACTGGTAAACACTGTTTTGTACTCGTTCAAGTAATTGCAAACCCATATGCTTTTTTTTGCAGTTCTTTCAGTAAACAAACTATCTATAATAACCACTTTTAGTCTCCAAAAAGGAGAATTTAAAAATAAAAGTAGCACTTACACTCTATCTCACAAAATTAGTCTTCTAAAGACATACAACAACTTTTATTTATGTGAGAAATAGACTGAAATTTAATGTGTAGTTAAAAACCTGTCACTGCTCTTAAAATGAATATAGCTTGTCAAAAAATATCGCTTGTTGTCAAGTCTATTTTTGGTGCTTTTGTCTACGGCCACTCTGAATTTGTTAATACATTTAAAGAAAGATGCTTTAAATCACACCATACGGGTTTGTAATGAAATGAGGGTGAGTACATTAAAGTGAACTTGTAATGATAAAATGTATGTTGTAATGTAACTTACTTTCCACTCCTGAAAATGATGGCAGCACCTGTTGCCGGGACTGAATGTTATAATCCATAGAAGAATCAATGGTGAAATATAAGCTGTAGATTAAGAACAGGAGACCTAATCAGACAAAATCCGAGGGTTATTAACATCACAAGCCATTTCCTGTTGTTCTGCTCAGTCATGCATAGCATGTCCAGGGTGTTGTAAAACTAATCCATGTTTAACATGAGAAAAAAACACTTGTGCTTTTAGTGTTCTGTGAACTCACTTTTGTAGATCATGGTATTTCCAAGAGGGCTTAGCTCCGGCCATGCTATGCCAATGGCTGTCCCGCAGGAATAGGCTTTGCGCGGGTAAACAGATCTCCTGGGCAGTCAGGCCTGCAGTGGACATGCTCCAGCTGCAGTCGGTTCGCATTCAGGCCAGGAAATGCTCCTCCCGCCAAGCTGGCAGCTGCTGGCCTGTACCTGAAACACAGCCATGAGAAGACAAAAGCATAACTCTCAGAAACATCTCAAGTGTTTCTCAAAAGCTGCAATAAGACTAAATACCGAAGCATCCTGCTTCTCAAATTCTCTCTTTCTCTTACTGAGAAAAGGACATCAGTATTTTCACACGTCTTATCTAGACTTTCAAAACAGATCTTACACTGAGCTCACAATGCAAACCAATCGGAAAAAAAACAAATGACATATTTCCATCTAAAGCCTGAATGGAAAGCAAATTGAGATTGAGGAAAAGCCTTGCAAGTTGAGATACCCTCTAAAACGCAAAAATGCAATGCAAACTGATTCACATTTATTATATAATTTGGTACTGTACATCAACTACTTAAAAAAATGTATAGAAACTATAGTAAATTTCACAATTGAAAAGAAATGGCAATGTACATGACACATTTAATTTTTTTCTGCCTAACTTTTGTCTCATTTGTGTCTATTTTCATTTCATCAAAGGGATTTTTCGACTAAAAACGTCTAAGAGAAAGTCAACGCTAGATAAGAAATGCAACCAAGAGCTCCATTAAGCTATGAAAGAGCAACGTTTGAGCAGTAAAATTGTATCATTACCTCAATTATGACCATATGAACATTTAAAATCTAACGGAGATCATTGCAATGGTTTTAGGGTTGTTGTGGAAGAACTGAGACATTGTCTACTTGTTTATGGAGCAGTGAGCCCTGGGCTATCAGCACACCATCCAATGCACCTCCTCCTCGTGTCTCCTCGCTTTGCAATGCAGTCAGCCATGTGCACGGGACTCCAGTCGCGCTCTTTCAGAAAAGAACATTGAGCAACATTCTGCTGAGCTTCACAGCCTGTGGTATGACAAGCGCTCAGTTTGACAGCACTAAACGACACTTATGCCCCCAAAGCCCCGAGGACAGAGCCAAACGGAATGCTCTCTTAGATGTCACACACACAAAACCGTGAAAGACTCAATCCAGTCTGCATTGACAGCACACGATTTATCACTTTGCAGCATTCGATGAAATGCTGTGTAATTTTGTCTGCAAGCACGACTTTCTGAGAGTCCCTTGCAAATGCTTTCTTCACAGAGGAAACCATGTAATATCAAACAATGTATGCAAATGAGTCTCAAATTACATGCCTTGGGAACACAACTTATTCTTCAAGGAACTTGTTTCTAGTGTTACTATAAGATGTAACACTAGAGATGGTCTAAAGCAGTAGCTTCTAGAGTAGAAATGTTTTTGATCTTTGAGAAACCAGCTTTACACCCCTGAGAACGTAGAGGGTGATGGACCTGGAGGCAAGGTTCATCCTGGTTTTAGCTTACAAACACATATCACGCTCACAAGCTATCAAATCACCAACATTACGACAGTCTTCCAGAGATACAAACAACTCATGTACCCAATTAAACAGCAATTAGCATTTTATAGAACATTTTATTACTGGGCTGTTTTGCAAGCAACAGACACAACGCATAAGCATGGTTCAATGCATTTCTGCAGAACACACAGGTGCATTCGTGGAATATTGCAATTTAACTCGAGATCACGCATTTTGCACATCGCTTGTGATGCACGGAGTAAAATCTAGTCAAAAAAAACAATGCACTGCCTTTTAATAAAAGAGTATGTGATCAAACCGGGTCAATTGGTTCAACAGGGACGTGCATTTCTGTCTACCATCCCTGATCCAGTTCACAAATGCAAGCAGTCATGCATCCTGAAAGCTTTGGACCTTGGATACGGTCACTATGAGCACACAATGCAACCTGATCTGTGATAAAGAACCCCATGGGACAAGCGCTTCCTCTCACAACAGGTGCAAGACGGGCAGACTTCCTAGTGTCCGGCACAGACATTTCTCAATGCCTTCGGGAAGACAATGCCAACGTGTTGCAAAGACCTTAAGTAAACAAAGTGTGGAAAATGTGCTCGTTGTGGCGTAAACTCCATGAACCATTCTATAAAACACTGACAGATGAACATTTACTAAGTCTACCATTATTTTCTGTTAAATCTGAGATCTTGAGCTATACGTTTGGCTGCATTGTGCAAGAAAGAATCAGTGAATCTTACAAAACCTGTCGCTACTCACTCCTAAAATCAACTATTAAAACTGAGATTTTGTTTATGATGAATAACCACGTTAATTCATTAATTCAAGACGCAAGAACTGCAATGATATAGCATTATATTAAATAAAGAAAAATAAATAAATTTGTAAGTCGTCACTTTTTATAGCGCTTTATACAATAAAGACCAGTTCAAAGCAGCTTTACTGTATTAGTATCAATTACGCAGACTTCATTAAATATGAGACAAATCCAATTCTATACAATGTCTATTAAGACAACAGTGTCATTATTTCATTATGTCTTTAGAATTGGATTACAAATTTGCTTAATTGTTAAAGTGAGGTAGTTCTAAAAATAGACTTTGCAATGAAATGTTCTTGACAGACCAGCATGCATCTATCGGTAAACCCTAAAACACTGTTCTAGTACACATTTATGTGTGCATATTCACAAGTATATACATTTTAAACCAATCTTTTTAAAGAAAAGAGGTCGAGCAGTAAAGTATAGTGTCATTGTACATGGCCTCAAATTACGAAATATCTGCGTCCTGACAAACCACTGATATGACATTGTGAGAAGGTATGAAGGAGAGACAGTCGCGCGCGTTCACACCCCGCTCTTGTCACCTCCGCCGCGGTTTCCTAGCAACCATACCCGATCTACCTGTCGGCTTCCGCAAACTGGCGGGATGAGTCACTAGCACTCTATCACACCTGACGAAACACACCTTATACATTTCTAAGGAAAAAAAAAAAAATGGAGCAACATGTGTTAACGTCACATATTGTGACGCTATCACGCGTGTCTTGTAAGATGATTTATTATTAATGCTAACACTATAATAAAAATAAATGAATACTAAAAATACTTAAACTTAATTATGTTTTATAAATATTCCTGCACTCTTAACTTAACACGCACGCACACACACACAAACACAATCCTTATCGGATGTCCTGTCACAGAATCTGATCATATCGTTACACACGTCACTATCGTCATCAATACACACACACACACAGAGAGAGAGAGAGAGAGAGAGAGAGAGAGAGAGAGAGACCACAAACACTGACAATGCGTTAAATGCAATAAACTCTACCTTAATCTCCTGACAGATTCTAGGTGCCCGGTGTTAACAGTTCATAATGCCGTAATGTTCCCGTTAGGCCCGTTGGAAAGCTTTAGTTTAGCTCTATAGATGCTATAGGACGTTCATTACAGCACTCGAGATGTTCGTTCACAAACGGGTCTTCTGTATGCGCGGTGCTTTAAATGCTCACAGTATTCAGAGGACGCGCAAGCCCCGCCCCTTTCAGGCGGGATTTAAAGACACAGTGCGCACGCTGCTGTTATCTGTAAAGGGCTCTGCAGAAATGTTACCCTCTATGACTGTACTGTGCGTTTGCTTACTCTACATGTTTTATATGGAAATACATTATGCAGTTTGATTTAAAAAAAAAAATTATAAACACTCACAGACACAGAAACACAGTTTTCACGGTGAATGTTGTCAATTTGTAGCATCACAATTTCGAGACAACAAGAAGAATCAGAACATTTTCCATGTAATAATATAAATACTCACGAAAATGACAAGCAAAACAATATACGGAAATAATGTTATATTTAATCAAATATATTCAATAAAAACAGCATGTATTTCTGTACTTGCAGAATTTGGATTAGTAGCCTCATACATCAATCTTTAGTTTTAGTCCTATCTATGTTCTTTTTATAGAGATATTTGTTCATATATCGCTTGCCTGTTTAAATCATGGTGAAAATGTGAAGAGTTCAGATGCAACAGCCTCTAAGTGCCATATAACATTTTGTTATAAAATTAGCACGTTTCTCAGGCTCCTATATGTAAATTAAATTGCTTTAATGACAATGAATAGGTTCTTTGAAATTGAGCCTGGGAAAAATGCACATTTTAGAAGAAAATATTAGAGGGCACTTAAAGGCTTTTGCATCTGAACTCTTAATTAATTAATTAATTAATTAATTTTATTTTAAACATAATTCAGATTATTATTCTGAACATATTCCGTGTTACCTTTATAAAAACTTTATTCTTCCCAAAGCAAAGTGATATTACAACTGAAATCCCCCTTTTCCTTACTATTTCAGAGCCGTTTTTTAAACAAACCAATGCATTTGAAATAAAAAAATATAAAACCATAGTATATTTTAAAACAGCAGACATCACAGCAAACAAACATTAGGTACCTAAAACCAGACAGGCTGCTGACAGGCATAAGAGATCAGAGTCCTTAGAGTCGAGAATTATTTGAACAGACAGACAAGACCATACAAGGCTAAAGAACCTCTGTGAGAAGTGCAAAGAGAGAGATTTAATGCACAGAATGGAGAAATGAGGGCCCACAGCCTGGTAAAGTCTGACAGACATAAAGGTGGCTCCACTGCTGATAAGAAAGCACGTATGTTTTACTGCTACATTATATTTACCAGCCTGTCGAGACGGAGCCCATACTGTCTGCAGGCTAGATGGATATGGGTGATGTCTCTTCATTATGGCCTGTGCAGGGCTAGATAACAGCTGCTGTATGCTGATTCAGCCTTATCCGGATGCCCATGTGAATGTGAGATAATGAGATCTCTTCATCTGTTTATGCACGTTTACAGTGGGATTTTAGTCAGGTCGCAGGTCCGCTGTGGACGATAAAATCTCTAATTGCAAAGAATAAAATGCAGCTTACCATATAATCATGCATTCTGTCCCAACCATGCAAGCCCGCCCAATCAAACTTGCATTTTGGTGCAAATTCATCTGCTGCTTATATAACTTAAACAAATTGCGTGATTTAAATAAGGACAAATTGAGTGATGTGCCTCGCTTTTACAAACACCATGAAGAAAAATATTTAAGTAAATAGAAAATGATTCTCAGACTACATTACAGGGTTAGTTTACTAACTCTGTCAGACCTTCGTTCATCTTCAGAACCCAAATAAAGATGTTTTCGATGAACTTTGCGAGCTAACTGTTCCTCCATAGACAGCAATACAACTGAAATGATCCAGGTCCAGAAACGTAGCAGAAACACTGGTAAAACAGTCCATGTGACAGTCCAACTTCAGTTTTTGCACAAAGATAACAAAAATAACCATTCTTCTTCTGTGACTTACATCTTCCACCGTTTTAGAGAACGTATGTCACTAAATCAGCATTGTATGTAACTCAGGTGTAGTAAATCATATTATTTTTGTTTTCTTTGCGCAAAAAATGTATTTTCGTAGTGTTACAAAACTGAAGTTGAGCCACTGATGTCACATGTACTGTTTTACCAATGTTTTTACTATGTTTCTGGACCTGGATCAGTGCTAGTTGTGTGTTTGGGGGGTCAAATAGCTCTGCAAGTTATTCAAAAATATCTTAATTTGTGTTCTGAAAATGAACGAAGGTCTTACGGGTTTGGAGTAATTAATGACAGCATTTTAATTTTGGGGTGAACTAACCCTTAAACTTTTTTTTTTTTTTTTCAAAAGTATTTGTTCAGTGAGCTGCACTGTAATGCATAATAAACTCTACAATATATTCTACAAATACTTTAAAAGTGCTAAATAAAATCTGGCTGCTCACTCCATGCCATAAGACTATTGTAACGTGCACACTAAGGGTGAAGCTATACATACGGTCAAACACAATACCACACAAAAAAACCCTCAAAGTGCTAAACAAACAGAGCTGAGAGGCAGGAATGCAGCAGGAACAAAATGTGCTTGTGTTACAGTGTTGCAAATCTCTGTGTCTGGCCTTGGCCCCCGAACCCAACAGGCTTATCATCCGATATTTGGCCGGGGATGAGCCGACTCACATTAATCCCCTTATAATTTCAAGAACATTCCACACATTCCAGCTGTTGTGGCCAGCAGGAGAGCGAACGAAATGTTAATTTTTGACACTAGTAGTGATCCACACAAAGGTGAACATGCACAAATGAATTGATAACTGTGCAATGGGTTTGTGTGCAAATGTGTATGCAACTGTCACGCAACAGCATGCATTCACAAGGATTAGAAGCTATTCAATGTATGTGTACATTAACCCGGCCAAATGTAGTGCACCTGAAATGTCTCTGCAGCAGTGTCCATTGTCACTTCAATAAAGGTTTGTTTCTGTGTCATTCGATGTACCTCATTTTGCAATCAGGTGTGGAGACAGAGCTGAGCTGATCTGAGCTCAGATTGCCTTGTGTTGATAGAAACACGGCCATGAACTTTCCTCCGTTGCCAGATCCCTCCCAGCTCCCGCTTCTTGTACACACACACCATGCACACACACAGACATTCAACCACTCGAGTGTTGATATGATGTCATCGTACGCAAACATAGGAAGTGCCTTATAAAGTCAGGCAGTCATGCACCTTTGAAGCAGAAAGAGTCTCTTAACCAGGCTTGAAATGTTTGAATAACATGATAACATCAATGTAGGGTTGGATATGCATAAGGAATACTGATCTGGATTTAAAAGATTTTAAAGGCAAAACATCACAAGGAAGCTGGAATCAGGTTAGAAAGGAAAGAAACAGGATATTCAGTGAGAATAAAAATGACTGGGTACAAATAGATAAAAATTATATGTGGCATAGTTGTAGGAAGACAAAAACCATTTTAGCAGTGGGGAAAACTATATAGCATTCTGATGAAAGATTATAATCATGGGTTTCATTGGAATTATGCATCACAAGCTGCACTCATTACACTGCCCCAGTGAAAATTCTTCTGCCATCCCTCCACCTCCCCATCTCCTCCTCTATTTCTGTTTTTGGCTCAAGCCAAGCCTAGAAAAGCAAGTTTATATGGTCAAGTGAATTGAGTTTCTAGCTGGAAGCTTCTGTTTCATTTATGCACTGGTCAGTTTATTGGCATTTATTTGGCTTTTCATAGCTTTTTTTTCCCAGACAAGTGGAAAGAAAACATTCAAAATACACCTTTGGTGTTTATTGTACTGTACCTTTATCTATTTTCATCTGTAGATTTCAGTGCATGTGTTTAAAGGCCAATTTGTATTCCATATATATAATTTGCCGGATTTTATATTACATTTTATTATTTTTATGATTGCTATTTCTGGCTGGCTTTGATTTACAGTGTGATAAAAAAAAAAAAAAAAATCTAAAATCTTCAATGTAAGATCTTTTAACTCTAAAATATCAACAAAATGAAACAAGATTTTCAAACCATACTTCAACCAATATGCAATTTCTTTTTGTAAAGTCAGAAAACTTGCAATACAGTAAATGTTTGTAGTTCTTAATGTAATCAATCAGCTTGATTACTCTATTTACTGTACCTGCAGTGTCTTTTCAGAAAATGAAACTTGACAGTATTTCTTCTGAACAGCAAGGAGTTGAAATGAAGAGCAGATTTCTCATTTTTCTTCTGAGAAAAAGAACCCAGTAATCTCAAGTGTCTCAACCCTGTTCTCATATTTGTCAAGTCTTAAATCAAGCTAAGAGATCTCAATATGAAGGTTTCTCATGAAACAATCTGAGATGTTAATCTACATTCATTTCATAGCTCTATCGACATGTGATTTGTCTATTGTTATTTCTCCCAATGAATTCTAAAAGATACTTAATTTAAGAATCTTGTACAATAATGTGTAAGAAACCTAAGAGAACAGTTCATCAAAAAAAAAAAAATGTAAATTTACTCACTCTCATTCCATCCAAGATGTGGATGACTTTTTTATTAAGTAAAAATAAAGAAGATTTTTAACTAAACCATGGTACTTGGTGATTGGTTAAAGGCAATATATAAATAATAAAGTACATCAAAATGCATTCAATTACTGTAATACCCATGGCTCCTCACGTTATACTGAGGACTTATGAATAAAAAGGATCATTCTGTACTTTAAAAATATGCGTATTTGTTATGTCGTAGCATGATTATTTTTGGGAAAGAATCAGATTTCTCAGTTTGCCTGATTAATCATGTTATATATAATGTTCAGTTTCTTGCACAGACTAATCGTTTTGCTTCATAAGATCTCAATATAATCGCCTTATTAATTATGTGTTCCTTGATATGCTTTTTATTCTCCAAAGCGAGCAGTTGCTTACTTGAATTTTATAAATCACCAAGAACCACGGTTTCAGGAATAAAAATAAAATAAAATAAAATAAAAAAGTCACCGACATTGTCACAGACAGCGCTTCTGTGGCGCTCTCCGACCGTCAGCAGCGGGAACCCTCTCCCGAGTTTTAGTTCCCACCCGGACTGTGTTCCCCCACGTACCTCTAGCCCGTCCGCGCTTTTCGCGCACTTTCTCCGCCTATTTAAGGGGTGTCGACCACGTTTAAATAAAGCTTTGCATATGGATCCGAACGACTCTGAGAATATATCACAGATAACTTCGCCAGCACAGGATCCAGCAGCTTTATCGGATGTTGTGTCTGAGGTATCACGACAGGGT
>JAUMHP010000060.1:4702241-4734375 GCA_032361065.1 Enteromius trimaculatus
GTGGTCGTGGCGGATCTGGATCCTCAGGTGGCGGATCGGGATCCGGCTGTGGTCGTGGCGGATCTGGATCCTCTGGCGGCGGATTGGGATTTTTCCTTTGCCTTATGTTAATCTGTTGTGACATTTTCATTTCTCATGTCTGTAATGTCTGATTAAGCATTAACAGGGAGAAACCGCTATTTTTAACGCTCCAAAAGCGGGACCTAGTGGCAAGGATTGAATTAGCATTTTCATTCAGACCAACGCGAAAACACTAACAAGTGGGCAGCAATATGCTATTGTTTATATTAATTTTACCACGAAACGGTTACACACTGCATGAAATCTCATTTCAAAAATCCATAAGGGCACTTTAAAAATGAAAAAGTGTTGCTACGGTTTTTCTGCATTTTCTGAGGATCAAACCCATGACTTTGTCGTTGTTATAGTGCCATGCTCTACTGTTTTAGTTATAGAAAAGCTGGCACTTTACCAAAAAACAAAACAAGCAAACAAAAAAGCTGGTCTTAAAGAAATTAAAAAACTTGAAACTAAAATTTGAAGTTTATCAGCCCTCAGATCATTTGGACATGGTGGGGTAAGAGGTAAAAATATATATATATAGACTGCTTGTTTCGTGTCTTAGGCCATCAATGTATCATTACGGTGGGGTACGGTTTAAATTGGATTTCTCTGTACATGTTTTTTAGAGAAAGGTCCCCATACCGACAATTATATGACCAACAGACTACAACAGATTGACTTAAAAATCTCAGAACTGGATCTAATTAAGAAAAAAGACACCTAAACCTTAAATGCCCTTGGGGTAAGCTGATAAACTTTTAGTTTCAAAGTGAACGATCCCTTTAAACTTTTGCTACACAAGCAAACCCATAAAAGGATATTGTTTCATAATAACCTTCTACAGAAAATCACAAAATCTAAATTTCAAGAACTGCAGCAATCTCAATTCCGGAACAATAGCTGAGAGGATTCACAGACTGTAATCTGTAACTATAATGGAGGTTGCTGGAGGTCTCTAATGGCAGTGGAGGAGCCTAATGATTTACTATTTTACAGTAAGGAGCAGTTGAATTACATTACGACAGCTCATAATGTATGCTTCATTACATCTGAAAACTAAATTAAATGAGCAGTGCTGAATCCATTCAAGTGTGCGTGCCAAACGGGAAGCTCAGAGAGGATTATATGTATATGTGCGTGTTTGAGCGTGTGTTGGTAAGCAGGACCTATTCTTGTTGCAGGGTTAGAATGCACATCACCGTTTCTATATTTGTAGGTGACAATTGGGTGTTCAATTCTGAGCTCTTCTAGAACCGATGAAATGCTGTATAATTATAACACAGAGCGGGAATCCTCTTCAGTCCTCACTCTCACTTTATCTCTCTCTTCAAAAACACTTTATATGCAAAAAACATGGTTGATTTTAAAGAGAAGTTGCAGGCAGCCAGTTATTTTTTTGTGATGTGCTAGAGGATTTGTTAATGTTTTGTTTTCTTCGCCTCCTCGTTCTGTTAAGCTTGAATTAGTTAGACTTTAAATACAGAGTTTGGTTGGCAAATATGTGACTGAACAAAATAATCTTCTGGTACATTTACTACATAAGCAGTGTTTATTTATGTATGTGCCCATGACTGTGCATGTGTGCGTGTGTCACACATTAACAAAGTACAAACAGTTACACGCAGCCCATGGGAACCAGAACAACAGGTCGGACAAGTGCAGATAAAGGGGGACAACAGGAAACGAGGATGAGTCGTATGTGTTTAACTGTGGGTGGCAGGCTTAAACAACAATCAAAACCATCATTAACACACTCATAACACAAAACACACACTAGTTTGTTTATTAAGTTACCCAAATGCATAAGGCCAATAAAATGACTGACTTAAGATCAAATCACTGACTTGCATAAATACACACATCGTCATATAAAAACTGTAACAGGCTAAATATTAGCATTTGAATCCGTCAAAACAAAATGTACCTTCATAAATCTCTTCCCTTCATAAACAAGCATTTTGCTCATCCTAGAATCATAATAACGCAGCGTTCTTATTTGCACTTTGATATCTTATCTCAATCTCTGCAGGTGATGCATTTTCTGCAGTTGCAATCATACTAGTACTTTTCCTTAAAGGTGCTGTGCGTAATTTTACTCAATATAAAATACTTAATGTGCAGAGAATATTAAAACGCTTTAGCAGTTTTGCACATTAAGCAATGAAAGCGTTTATAAGCGTTTATAAAGCATGGTAATTTATTTATTTGGTAACACTTTATTTCGATAATCCACTTTAGACATTCTACTAACAGTACTAACAGTAAGTAATTTTGCAACTACACGTCAACTAGCAGTCATAAAAGTATTTGTAAACAGTCTATGAGAAACCTTGCAAGTCAACTAACCCTAAACCTACCTTAACAGTCTACTCTGAGAGTTAATAGACAAGTAGTTCCATAATTAATTAGAATTAGTTGACATGTAGTTACGAAGTTACTTATAGCTATAGTTACACTTAGTTATAGTAGAATGTCTAAAGTGGACTATCGAAATAAAGCATAAGCATTTATTAATGTTAATTTCTACATATATTAATAGCTTTTCAACATTTACAATGTGCAGTGGAATAGAAATAAGCATAAGTAATTATAAATAATTATTAACGTATGAACTAAAGTATATTTCTAAGTTAACATAAGCCTAGATCCATCCATCTTCTTGGGGACCAGGTTGTGGGGGCAGCACTCTAAGCAGGGACGCCCAGACTTCCCTCTCCCCAGACACTCCCTCCAGCTCTTCCGGGGGAACACCGAGGCATTCCCAGGCCAGATGAGAGACCCTCCAGCATGTCCTAGATCTTCCCCGGGGCCTTCTCCCAGGGGGACATGCCCAGAGCACCCCCCCAGGGAGGCGTCCAGGAGGCATCCGGAACAGATGCCTGAGCCACCTCAGCTGGCCTCTCGATGTGGAGGAGCAGTGGATCTACTCTGAGCTCCTCCCTAGTGGCCGAACTCCTATCTCTAAGGGACCGCCCAGCCACCCTGCGGAGGAAACTCATTTCGGCTGCCTGTATCCAGGATCTCGTTCTTTCGTTCATAACACAAAGCTCATGACCATAGGTGAGAGTAGGAACGTAGATCGACCGGTAAAAACCACAAAAACTCCCACGAACTCCCACGAACCCTGCAGTACCCAAAAGAGGGTATAGAGCTGGTCCAGTGTTCCACGACCAGGATGAAAGCCACATTGTTCCTCCCAGATAACGAGGTTAGCCTATCGGACAAATTCTCCTCTCCAGCACCCTGGCATAGACTTTCCCGGGGAGGCTGAGGAGTGTGATCCCCCTATAGTTGGAACACACCCTCCGATCCCCCTTTTTAAAAAGAGGGGCCACCACCCCGGTCTGCCAGTCCAGACCATTCCCGGTGCCTTGCCACCAAGGAGCTTCTTAACTACCTCTGCGGCTTCAGCCTGGGTAATGGACGAATGCACCCCTTGGCCCCTGGCCTCTGCTTCCTCAACAGAAGACGCCTCAGTGGGATTAAGGAGATCCTCAAAGTATTCCTTCCACCGCCCGACAATATCCCCAGTTAGCAGGTTCCCACTTCCACTGTATACAGTGTTGGCAGGGCACTGCTTCCCCCTCCTGAGGCGCTGGACAGTTTGCTAGAACCTCTTCGAGGTTGACCAAAAGTCCTTCTCCATGACCTCACCGAACTCCGTTTTTGCCTCTGCAACCACCTAGGCTGCAGTCCGCTTGGCCCACCGGTACCTATCAGCTGCCTCAGGAGCCCCACAAGCCATCCAGGCATGATAGGACTCCTTCTTCAGCTTTACAGCATCCCTTACTTCCGGTGTCCACCACCGGGTTCGGGGGTTGCTGCCACAACAGGCGCAGGAGACATTGCGGCCACAGCATCGAACAGCTGCATCGACAATGGAAGTGGAGAACGTAGTCCACTCGGACTCGGGATCCAGTTAAAGCTCTGCCGGAGGTGGGAGTTGCTAAGGATTCCCAACAGACCCTCACAGTTTGGGTCTGCCGATTCTGTCCAGCTTCCTCCCCCACCAACAGATCCAACTCACCACCAGGTAGTGATCAGTTGACAGCTCCGCCCCTCTCTTTACCCAAGTGTCTAAGACATACGGCCGGAGGTCAGATGAAACGACCACAAAAGTCGGTGTCCTGGTGCCACATGTACTGATGGACACCTTTATGCTCGAACATGGCGTTTGTCATGGACAAACTGTGACTAGTACAGAAGTCCAACAACAGAACATCACTTGGGTTAGGATCAAGGGGGCCATTCCTCCCAATCACACCCCTCCAGGTATCACTAGCATCGCCCTCGTGAGCATTGATATCCCCCAGTAGAACGACGGAGTCCCCAGTTGGAACGCTTTCCAGCACCCCTCCCAGAGACCCCAAGAAGGCCAGGTACTCTGCACCACCATTCGGCCCATAGGCAAAAAAAAACAGTGAGAGACCTAACCCCGACCCAAAGGTGCAGCGAAACGACCCTCTCGTTCACTGAGGTGAACTCCAACACATGGCGGCTAAGCTGGGCTAAGCATATATAATGTGTGTACTGTATATATGTATATATATATATATATATATATATGGCGAGCAACATAAGCAAAACAAAACTCGAAAAACACTAGACCAGTAAGACAAGACATATAGGCATTCATTCTTCCAAAAAAAAAAAAACCATCTGCCAAAGCACTTATGTACATGCAAGCATATCAAAGAGCATCATTTCATGTCTTATTAATAGGCATAAATATGAAGACAAAGGAACATGTTGAGGGAGCAGGATTTTCAGAGAAAGTGGGAAAAAAGAGCAAAGCACGGATCAAGCAAGGCAGAGAACGAGAGTCTAGTTAATAATTTGTCAGCAACTGTGGTGGATCTAGCCAGCGTGTTGACAACGGGCCCAGTGTTCTCTGGGTCCGCTGATGGAGATCAGAGCTGGCTCATCCAACCATTCACGGCGTGGGGAAAGAGAGGAACATGAGGGGTCTGGTGGGAGCGGAGGGGGGTTTGGATGCAACACAAATGGAAGTCCTGCAGAACAAAGCAGTGAGTCCTTAGGGAATCAGGCTAGAACAGCATTCTGGGAGATCACAGCGCTACTTTTCAACACTCCCTGAAACACTCACGCACTCTATACTGCAACTGTGCACCTTTTCTGACATTTGCAAACTGATTATTTTTGGATAAAGTTACATCACGCGTCCATTCTTCTTTGCAAACACAATCCTATGCAAAACAACAGGCCGCAGACCTGAGCAATAGTGGCAGCGGAACATTCTTACGCAAGCTGTAAAATCTCAGGCTTAAACTAGACACCGAACAAACCAAACACACATGATGTTGACAGAGTAATTATCTGCTGATAGGACTAGCAGACTAATAACCGGTCACATCTCGGTTCCCTGAAAGCAGGTACGTTCATCGCATGATATCAGCTGTCCAAACAAGCTCTGGCTACACAGTGTACCCTTGTATGGCCCCGAGGCCATCGGCTTCCACCCACGCATGTCTCTTTTGCCCTCACTGTGGATATCACTAGATTCAAGTGCTGTTTTCTTAATTAGATTAGGTACATATATAAAGCTGATAGAAGAAAAAACTTGCAATAACCTTTATTTGTGCATTTTGGTTTCTTTATTAGAGCAAACAGAAGCAGCATGCTGTTGGAGTCATTAACCACTTCGTTAATGATACTCTGGAATATTGTGCAAGCAGGGCACATCAGGACGCATGCTAAGTTGCATCCTCAACCCAAGCTGTTTGTCAGACACGGTTCTGCCACCTAGTGGTTCCCTGTGGAGAAACAAGTGTGCGGTACAGGATGGTACAAGAAGGGTCAGTGCTTATGAGTGAGCTAAAACCTTATTTTGATTAGTGCACAAAATATACATAATCTTTCAAAGTGCATACCACAGCAAATCCATGATTTCGCAACTTTTCGAAAGCCAATCCAGAAAAGATATCTAGTGTTAGGAAACATGGTGCATGTGTAGCTTTGTTATTATTAAAGACTTTGGCTTTAACAACTGCTAAATGTTGCATGCATACCTTGCAAAGGGTTATGATCTACCACCATTGTGTTGTTGAGAAAAGCCCTTAAAAGCATGACAAGCATGAAAATGTCTTGACAAACTTTCCTTTGATGAAGCATTTCATCGAGGCCAGATAATGCTTTGACTAAGCCTACCCCTAAATTTTGCAGATAAATTGTATTTATTTAAAATAGTACTGATATGCACCTTACAAGTAACAAGTGCCACAATAACAAGTCTATCACAAGGAATAATTTTTGACAAGCATTTTGACATTCCTATGTTGCTGTTTTTCCAATTACAAAGAAGTGTTAAACTAGATACGTGCTTTTTCTATTCATAAATGATGCAGATTAGTACTAATTAGTGGTATATAAAAGGTACAAAACTTTTTCAAAAAATAGATTAACAAGCTGCTGTGTCACTGAAAGTACCAAATTTAGCAAAAACATTTTGACGAGCTTTAAAATGTACTTATGTTTACATATTTCCAATTGAAAAGAGGTTTGAGGCCAAATTATGCACATTGGTACTAATAAGCAACATTTAGTAGTCAATGATGTACAAAAGCATACCTTTCAGATTAATCCCACAATAACAAGCTGTTGAACCACTAAAGATGCTTTTTTTGCAGACTAAATTTACTTTCCAATATTTACATATCTTTAACTGAAAAGGAGTGTAATGCATGCTTCATCTACCAATACATTATGTGAATTAGTACTAATAAGCACCTTTCAGTGATTTATGTGCATTTTTAAGAACACATTGAGAAACAGATTTACATGTATAATCTGTTTAATGTGTACCCTTCAAATTCTTATTGCAATAGCAAGCTGTTGGGTATCCTTTTTTGCTAACAGTAACATTTTAAGTGTAGATTTTAAATGTGCTGTAAGTCGCTTAAAAATTTCCACAGTCCAAGATGGTGTAGCTGCTTTACATGCCAAGATATTATCCTGCTTTCAATGAGTATATAGCTTAATGCAGCCTCAGAGCATAAAACAAAGTCCAAACGCACAGCTTTGTCATAACTCACTCAAACCCACGCCTACGCACACACCTGTTCATCCACACCTACACATACAGGAAGAGGGAAGGTGGCAGATCCACCTACACACACACGGAAACACACCCTGTGCACTCGAGGAAGGCCGTCCGAACATGCAGCTTCTTCTGCAGCTGGATAACATACAAACGCCCCCATGCTGACATCCACATCTAAACATCAAAGGCAAAATCTGCCGGGGAAAACTTGTTTTATATTACGTGCTCCAATCAAAAAAGAAACAACGAAAAAAAAGCAATACGTGCAAACTAAAAGAAGAGAGAGAAAGCAAAAGTAAATGATCAAAGGTTGCAATAAGATTTGAGGCAGATTAAAAGTGGGATAGATAATTGTGTCTTTACAGGATGACGTCAAGATCTCCAGAAAGATACTATGAAGAATTCTTTGCTCTTTTACAGGAAGTTCCCAATTAAAACAGAATTTTGCCCTCTGCTGGTTACTGACATAAAAGATGTGATTAAAGTTGCTGGAATAAATCGGCATAATAATGCATTCAAAAGGTTTTAAAACATCATATCAAGATGCAGATTAAACCTATTGTGTTTTCTACTCATTTATTTGTTGATTTATTTATTATGTCATTCATAATATACTTGACAGCTGAAGTTAGCCCTGTTCATGTGTTTACACTGTGCTAATAATAATTAATATGTTTATCGTCAGAATTTGTATTGTTCAACTACAATAATCTGAGTGAGATTAACAAAAAAAATTTTGACCAAGGAAAATGTAAGAGGGAAATGCTACTTGTCTCACTCCAAATGTATGCAAAGCGCTTGTAAACATGTGGCTGTGGCTGGAATTCATGTTAACAGCAGTCAAAACTTCATGCAAATATCTGACCAACAGTTTTGACATTATTCATCTGATGTTACGTTCATGCAAATCCATTTGGCACATATATACAGTGTTAAAGGAATAGTTCACCCAAAAATGAAAATTTCATTCATCAAGATATCTTAAAGAAATGTTGTAATCTGTGACTGTTTTGGGTCACCATTGACTTCCATTGTATTTGTTTTTCCTAAGTCAACATTGACCCAAAACAGCCTGGTTACAAACTTTCTTTTTAAAGAAATTAAGAAGAGTATGTATGTGACGTGTGCAAATGGATTTAGGAATAACATTCTAATAAGTTTTAGGTCACAAAATCAATTTTGCATCTCTGATAGGTGTTTAGAAATAAATCTTAAAAATGCACTGTATATTAAATAATAAATGTATGAATCATTATTATAATAAAATCATTTGAAAACTTACATAAATACTACTTTAGTTCTTGCTTTTCATATTTGTGTCAAAGGTCCATTATGACGTCTTTCAATGTTTAGTTTATCATTCATGCATGAGCCAGCATCCATCATGAAGCACTCTAAATTAAAGCCACTAACAAAAACTATGGAAATTCCCACAGTTTCTGGACACATGCGTTGTGGCATTTGCCGCACTTTTTCCCGACAATATTTTGAATCAGACCTATTTTCTGTCACTGTCTGACTCAAACTGAGAAATGGCACCTGTTTAAGAACAATACAAATTTACTTTGACTCCCCTATGTACCAAAGAATAACTTTATACCTAGTGCATAGACTTCGCTAGAAAACAGCTTTGCACTAATAGTAAAAAAGACCAACTACTAACAAAACAGCAATGGCAGACTGAACGAGAGCTTTACTCGGCGTGCTTGAACGTTGAGGAGAGACCAGAACATTTCCATGTGAAGCCGGAATGAAACTTGATGCAGACCCTTAATTTACATGCAAAGCAGATGAGAGCTGATCACAAAAGCATGAGGTGGGGCGTTTCTCTCATTTACGTGCTGTTGGTTGACCGTCAAACCATCATAATCACTCGCCACTAAGGCAATCACAGCAAGGGAATAGGCAATACTTCCACTGAGGTCAGTTCGACTATTTCACTTTCATTTATTCATTTTCATGATATAGTGATGTGCTTCTTCACGCTGCCTGGATTGTTTGTCCCCCAGGATGGCTAAGGAGTGGACACTTCTTGTGCTCTGTGCCACTCTTGGGTCTGGATTGAGCGCGAAGCCGTCGTGGTTCAAGAACATCTCAACCGATCTCTTTAAATCGCCTGGAGATATTCTTATAGGAGGACTTTTCCCCATTAACGAACTGACCAGTGATCTTAGCAAACGGGTGAAGCCTGACGATCTTGAGTGCAACAGGTAAAATCTTGAAGGAAGTCTACAAAATGCTTTGCTCCTAAAATCACTTTTTGTCCTTCTGTTTTGGCAGCATTAGCGCATATGGTTTGTCCCTCGCATTGGCGATGAAGTTCTCTTTGGATGAGATCAACTCAAAAGAGAATCTTCTCCCTGGAATCACGCTTGGATTTGAGAGTTACGACACCTGCATGCAACCAGCTGTTGTCATGAGGCCTGTCCTCCAGCTTCTCACGAAGGAATCAACAGAAGAACTGGATGTCAATTGTAACTACACTGACTACAAGGCTCGTGTTATAGCTATCATAGGACCAAACAGCTCAGAGTTGGTTCCAGTTATTGGCAAGCTGATTGGGTTTTTCTTGATGCCGCTGGTGAGTTGACATTAAAAGTGTTGGATTTAAAGGATGCAACATGTTTTTTTTGTGTGTGTGTCTCACTTAACTATTGTACTTACATTTTAAATCAATCATTTGGTTTTTACATTTTACTTGTATTTATAAAAATACCTATATTATATATCTGCAATTAATTTCTGTAGTTACATTAATATTTACACATTAATAACACCTTAAACCTAACCATACCACCAAACCTGTATCCCACCTCAATAGCAGCAAAAGTCTTTTGCATTACAATATCACATTGTACTTATTTTTTGATGCATGTACATAGTAGTCAATCAAAGTCTTAAGGTAAAAAAAAATCCGAAACTGTGACCATAATATAAGCAATTTTCTTCGAAATCTATGAGACTTCTCCAAAAATACTGGTGGAAAATCAATCGTGTAGTGCACTCCAGCCTTTAATCTGCGACGTTCCTCCTGTTTTTTAATTTATGTCTAATTGCACATTTTTAGATTAGCTATGGTGCCACCAGCGACATGTTCAGCGACAAAGAGACCTTCCCGTCCTTCATGCGCACAGTCCCTAGTGATCGCTGGCAGGTAGCAGCCATGGTGCAGCTTCTGAAGGAGTTTGGCTGGAACTGGGTGTCAGTAGTAGGTAGTGACGATGAATACGGACAGAAGGGTCAGCAGCAGTTCTCCAGTATGGCCAATGAGGAGTCCATCTGTGTGGCATATCAGGGTTTGATTCCTGTATACAGTGATCCTGAGCAAGCGGTGAAAGAGATTATCAATCGTATTGTGGACGCCAAAGTGGGAGTGGTGGTGGTCTTCTCTCTCCCCAAGCCAGCCAGAGACTTCTTCACAGAGGTGAATATATGCAAGTTTATGGGTCATACTAAGATAAAATTGTTCTCTCCTTTAAGTTTTGCTGAAGACTCAAAACTGTAAAAGACATCTGCATTTTAACAGTTGACCTATCAGTAAGCCCCATCCCCCTAGTTACTATAATATATAATTAATGTTTTTCATTCACCGCTTTAAAGTCATGATTTGGTGATTTTAAATAATTTTTTGATCATTATCTGTTTAGGTAATCAAACGAAACATGACAGGCGTTTGGGTGGCAAGCACAGCATGGGCTCTGAACGATGTTGTGTACACCCTGCCCGGGATCAATTCAATAGGAACAGTGCTGGCATTCGCAGACATCACCAGACCTCTTTACCTCTTCACTCCTTACATCCGTGAGCTCTTCGCCAAACTGGAAGAGATTCAAACCCCGCAGCAGCCAGATACAGAAATCTCTCCTCTGGACAACCCTTGCACAAGATGCAGCGTCCTAAGCCAAGCCAACGTGAGCATGGTAGAGATAAAACTCGTGCAGCGGTCAGCTTTCAGCGTGTATACTGCTGTCTACTGTGTGGCACATGCCCTGCATGACTTGCTCAGATGCAATGCCACCAAATGTGCTCTGAATCCCAAGACTGACAATATTTATCCATGGCAGGTAACCACATGCAAGCTATTATTTCTGCAAATCTGCGTGTTTTATCCCAGAGGATTAAGCCTGTGCTAAGAGAACAATATGTGATCTTTTCTACAGCTGCTACGGAGTCTTCAAAAAGTTTCTGTAGATCTTGAGGGGGTGAATTTCAAGTTTGATAAAGAGGGTAATCCAAGCTTTGGCTATGATGTTATGCAATGGAACTTTAATAACACCGCTGTGCGCTTTGACATAATTGGATACTTTTATCAGAACCTCACTATTAACAAAAACAACATAACGTGGCACACAAAAAACAAAAAGGTATGGAATATTAACACTATTTGCATTTGAAATGCTTGTATTTTAATTTGAATGCCTTGTTTTACTACCAGCTATCGGTTTCTGATCTTAATAAGGCTTTAAAGGAACATGACACTTTTATTAAAAATAGGCTCATTTTCCAGCTCCCCTAGAATTAAACATATTTTATGCTACTTATTATTTATTTATGTGTGTCCAAATGGTCTTTGTAACAGGTGCCAATGTCCACTTGCTCCTCAGACTGTGGGATAGGACAGGTGCGCAGAGTTAAAGGTTTCCACTCTTGCTGTTTCGACTGCATCGACTGCAAGGAGGGAACGTTCCTGAATAGCTCAGGTCTGTAACTACACCAGCCTAGGCTTTCGAGTCATTCTAACCGATCCTAAATATTCCCGGTGACCATATTTGCTTAATGCAACAAACCCATGGCACTGTAGCAAAATGTATGCATTTGAGTGCTTTTTGATTTGATGCTGACTAATTTTTCTGCCTCCTCTTTTGATTGAAAGATGACATCCAGTGTAAGTCATGCCCTACTGGCCAGTGGTCCACCCTACGAAGCACAAGCTGTGTCTATCCCATCTATACATACCTGGACTGGAGCAATTATGAGTCAATCGGACTCGTTCTGGGAGGAATTTTGGTGCTTGTGTCACATGTATGGGTAGGAGCCCTATTCTTCAAGCACAGAGGAACTCCACTGGTGAAAACTGCAGGTGGACCCCTGACTGGCCTTATGCTACTGAGCCTAGCGGGAGAGTGTATTAGCCTGGTGCTGTTCCTGGGTCAGCCAGGAGATGTCGTGTGTCGTCTGCAGGAGCCATTGAATGCCTTTTTTCCCACTGTGGCCCTCTCAGTCATTCTTACCATTTCTCTTCAGGTGATCCTAAAAAAGCATCAATGCATGTTAAAGCAATCGTTCCCCCAAAAATGCACCCAATAATTTACCAAGTCACTCTGGGTGTATATGACTCCCGGAAACGACTTTTTCTTCAATAAATGATTAATTTGCTGCTTATTGAGTTTATTAAGGCATTAATATATCTAACAAATGGCCTATATTCTAGTAAAATGCTGTTCTACTAACTAAAATAAACTGTTGTCATAATGTTTAATTAAATAATTATATCCACTGTCATCTTTTACTTACCAGATTGTGTGCATCACAGAATTCCCTGAAAAGTCTTCGGATCACCTGGAGCACATACGAGGACGGGGAAGCTTGTTTGTGATTCTGGGATGTTGCGGGCTCCAGGCGGGACTGTGTGGTTGGTACGCCCAAGAGGCTCCTTCTCTGACCCAGTACGTCGCCAGTTTGGAGGTGACCTACGTGAAAACCTTTTTGCGTTGTCCTGTGGAGCCCATGTTAAACTTCGGCTTGATGCTTGGTTTCAATGTTATGCTAGCACTGGTGTCGTTCATGGCCACCTTCATGGCTCTCAAGCCTCCTGGACAGTACAACCTGGCCAGAGACATCACCATCTCCACCCTGAGTTACTGTGTAATGTGGGTGATGTTCATCCCCATCTACACAAGCCTAAATGATAAAGAAAAGTCTATTGCTCAAGTAGGAGTCAGTTTACTTAGTAATATGGGGTTGGTAGCAAACTATTTCTTCCCTAAATGCCAACTGTTGAGCAAACACCCAGAACTTAACACAGATGATCACTTCCGTACATTTTTAGAAGGGGTCCCACCAGCACCACCTGAAGAAAGTTAGAAATAACTGCTAAATTTTCATTTAATCGTTTTTTTTGTTTTGTTTTTTTTATCGCCTATTACTTATATTTACTGTTATATTATTTCATATAATAATATAACATTATATATCACGTTAATAAAAGAAATAGCTAAATATTACAACCATTTTACTGTTTTCTTATGCACTATTAAATACAATTATGACTCCATATGAAATAATTCTATGCCGTATTCTCAATTAATCAAATGTTTAATGTAAGATACTTCATGTTTTGCTTGATAGACAGATAGATATAGAAACCGTCACAGAAATGCTAATGGTTTCCACTACAAAAGCCATTATGAACATTACGAAACTATTCAACTATTAACCATTAAAACTGATTTTGAATATTGTTATTGATGAATATTATTATTATTATTTTTATTACAGCAGGAATAGTTGTTTAATGATAATGTACCTCATCATTTTTTTATCTACCTTCCATAATTCTGCTTATGGAGTTTTTGCCGAGTTTACTAGATATGTTATTGTGAGGCGTTTGTTTGTTTTACAAATTATAAAACTTGGTTATACTTTGTGTTACTTGTGTTTTGTAAATTATTCATAATTCAAACATGTCTGTTTGTTAGCCCAGTGTTGTATTTATTAAGGGATAGTCTGTTCGGCCCCAAAAAATTAATTTGCTGTTAATTCAATCTTTCTGCTTTTATCAGGGCAGAGCCAGAAACACTGAGCAAGAAGAATCTATGTGCTAAAACATAACTCAATGAAAGGGAGAAACGTTGCCTTGGCAGAATTTTGTAATTATTTCCTAACAACAAACAGTAGAGGGCAGCATTTAGCCATGTTAGAGACTCATACTAGTCATACTAGAATTCCCACGATGCCTTCTCATATCAGTTTTTCAGTTTCAGTACTTTGTTTTTTTTTTTTATTCTTTCTTTGTTTCGATTAAGCACAGATTTGCTTCAGAGTCACAGCAATAAAATCTGGCAAAACAGCAATTTAGTGATCATGTGTTTTTTAACTTTTTTTTTTTTTTTTTATCAGACATCAAATCACTTCAGCAAATCTGTTTTGCAGAATATGTAACTCGGTTACTATATTTATACCACTTCTGCATGCAATAGAGGTCATGTCATATTTGTGTGAAATCAAACGGTAATATCCATGATGCACATGGCCACAATACAGCATTTTAATTCTTTTTAATGTTGATTTGCTTGTTTTAATTGCTCATATTTTATGTATTATTTATTACAGAAGCACAGTATGTTGGAGAGTACGAACTGGCCACCACACAGCCCTAATTTAGATTATTTTATTTATACATATTCGTTTCTGTGCTCAGTCTCTAGTAAGTATTCTGTTTATTGCAATAATTCGAGATAAGAGAAAAAAGGAATCTTAGCCCTTGAAGGATTTGTGTCTCTTTTGATGACAGAGCTGCTTTTAAACACACAGAATACAAAGAAAACGCGCACAGATAATGCGTCGCAACTCAAGATGGAAGTTAAGATGCTTTGAAATCCGACCCCTTTTTAACCCCTTCCATTTGCTGCAAAATGTTTTGTGCACACGGCCCACCAGGTTACCATAACAACGATCCCCCCCTTTCCTTTTGATCACGTTTCCTCATACTAGCGACGGCTCACGCTCACCCACTCAAAAGGACCGCCCACACTGCAAAAAATCAGCCAATCAGAAATCAAGCTGACACAAAGAAAACCAGTGACTACTAGAACTTAGCTACTTACTATCACTACGTCTTATCTCATCCGTCCTCTGCTGTTTTTCTTCCCATGATGCATTAGGTTCCTTCCTCTCTGCCTTTCTGCATTTTTGTTTTTTTTAGTTTAAAAACCGGAATAGGACATAATTTAGTATGTTCTGAATCCATGCAGACTGATTTAGTTAGTTTTAGTATACAGACAATACATATATACTTTTTTTTCACTTATTAAATTGAGCAAAAGTGACAGTAAAATACTTTATAATGTTACAGAGTTACAGATTTGAACCTTTTATTCCTCTGAAGCAGCAATATATATATATATATACATATATATATATATATATATATATAATGATAATTAACCATTACTAATTACTAAGTAAGGATCAGTAATAGTTCAGCAGGACATCAGCATGTTAGGATGATTTCTGAAGAAGCATGGGACATTGAAAACTAATAATGATGCTGAAAATTCAGCTTTGATCACAGGACTATATTTAATTTTTTTTAAGTTTGTTTTTTATGTTCAAATGTTGTTGGTGTTTTTTGCTGACAGTGAATATATTATTGTCTTATTGACTTACGGCTCTCAAATTATGTGCACTTTCAGCGGTATGTAAAAGGTTTCACACAGACACACCAGACACTGATTATCTTCAGCACCCAAACCGGCCCATATCCTGTTGATTTTGACAGCACACTCTCCAGCCCTCAAAAACATATCCTGTTTGGTCACTCAGACTCTCTTATCACACACGTTTCATCCACGTCTGGCTGCGTTTGGTTCTTGTGGAAGCCTATTTCTGCCACTAAATAAAAACAATAAAGAAGGTTGCATCTCATTATTTAGACTTTTTTGATCAGTTGCATGATATAAACTCCTAAGTGCAAAAACAGAATTATCTATCTTTTTCCCCATAGGTCTTCTGCACGTGTTATTCTACCAAACACTACAGCTAGCTTTTGTTTTTGTGGTTGATATGCCGTTACTATAGGGGTTCTGAGCATTTTAATAGTATACGTATATATATATATATATATTACTACTGAATGTTGCGTACTATGAGGGTACAGTTGTAGGTGACTTCCTTTTGGTTTGTTCCTGAAGACTGCGTTCTTTGCCATCAGATCTTGTGACTGATAATGCACTGTAATGGTTTATTTTTTTTTACACCAATATTAGGTCTCTCTCTTTCCTAGTTTATTTTTCTTGGCAAAATTCCAAGTATTTTCTTGCATCCATAAAATGAGTTCCCAGAAGCCCTCCCCCGATTCTGATTGCGTTGTTAGGCAACCTGAGATCTTGGGTTGGCCTGACCAATCAGGAGCTTTGTTTGTTTTTGAATGAGAGTTGAGTTTTTTTGCTTCTGCACCCAGTTCTGAATTCAGATCTGATCTAATAGGACATTATATGATTTTTAGGCAGCACGGTGACTGAACAGAACATTATGCGAAATGGTTTTGCTCATAATAAGAGTAAACATAATCACAATAAACCATGTGGATTTGACATACATAGTTACTGAGTGCACAGTAAAAAAAAAAAAAAGACAAATCCACGCATATAATATTTTAAAAAGCCATAGAACCGTGTTCATCTGTCACCATTCAGCACATGCATGCTTTGTTTGTAGATTTATTTCTATGATCTCATCATGATGAGGGACTTCCTGTTGTTTGGAGAAAAACACATTGAACGGTTTAACGTGTTCTGAAGGCAGAGGTTTAATATTTGTTTAGCTGTGAATAAGCCATAGATTCACTATCAATCACATCACTCCACGTGCCACTAGATGGTGGTAACAGTCACGGGTGAGAAGGAGGGCTGCTGTTGCTAGGTGATCCATCTGCACCTTCTTGTCATGTTGCATGGCTATTCATCACTAATGCTCATATCTGTTACAAAATACTAAATATTTGCACTGGCTTGCTTGATAGTTTAAGTCTCTATTTCTGATATGATTCCAAGATGTTCAGCAGGGCGTGTTTATGTGATTTGTCTTGTATGCATTGCGTTCGGAAAATACATTTACATGCATAATGTCAAAGAGTGGGCTAAAACCCAGTTCAGGCATTTTTAAATAATAATTTCATGGAGAAAAAAAAAAAGATATATAGTAACACTTTACAATAAGGTTTCATTTATTAATTAATATTAGTGCAGTAACTAATATTAACAATAAGCAATACAGTTTCTATTCATCTTTAGTTAATATTTGCTTTAGAAATATATTTCATTGTTAGGTTACTTTTATCTAATTTAGCTAAGCTGTAAATAAAACCTTATTAAACCATATTAAAATACATTTTTATTATAAAATATTTATTTTTATGGTTTTTAGTTTTTTTTGTGATGATTAAGGACATTTTTCATTAGTCTAATCTCAAAATATAATTATATACTGTTTAATGTTGTTAAAATACTTACATTTTTAAGTGCTTTGACACAATCTGTATTGTTAAAAGCGCTAAATAAATAAAGGTGACTTGACTTTAAACTGTGTGGTATTATACTATACAACATCTTGATGTCTCTATTGTGACGTGGACTGTTCTCATGAAATTAAAACTTATAATTATAAGTTTCTACTTTATTCTTAGTGAGAAGTGGCCTTTATCATTTTAATCATTATCAACAAGTGAGCAATATTTGAGCATCAAATCAAGATTTCTGAAGGATCACGTTACACTGACTGGAGATATGATGCAGAAAATGCCGCTTTTCTTTACAGAAATAAATTACATTTTTAACAATATATATGTTCAAAAAGAAAAACATTATTTGAAATTGTAATAACAATGTAATAATAATGTAACATTGTAATAACCGCTTTTACTGTATTTTTCACCAAATAAATGCAGCTTTGGTGAACCTTTTAATACATTTACATGCATACGTGCCTAAAGATAAAACCCAGTTCAAGCATGTTTGGATCATAATTTTACCAAAATGAATAAATAAATGTAGATAGCACTTTCAAATTTGCTAACCATATTTAAATTATTATTTAATCAATTTACTAACAACGGTCACTACAGTTTTTATTCATCTTTGTTAATGTAAGTAAATACAAATGCAGCTGTTGTTCAAGTCCATTAAATAACATTAATAGACACAACTTACAACTAAAATTAATAAATGTTTTTAAGCATTTTTAATTGTTAACTAATGCTAACAAATGGAACATTTTTAAATATGTATTTTTAAATTAAATAAATACACATTTTTTGTTTAAAGAAATGAAGGTTACAACCATTTTTATGATGCTTTTGTGACAATGAAGGGAAATTACTTTAATGCTAAAATATAATTATATGCTGTTTAAATCAATGGTATTTGACTATATTCTTTACAGTTTATTGTGAGTGAACAGGCCTTTAGAATATTTCTCATTGTACTGCTTTTATTAGCCATCACTATTGAGAAAAATGGGAATAGATTATAGCATGAACATATCAATACAAATCTGTTTATATGAAACAGAGTTCTTCATCTTGAGATGTGACTTAGACACGTACGTGAGAGTTCTGAGCTGTTTCTTTCCTCATTGGAGTAGGCAACATACTTGAAACTTCATTCAAATGCAAACTTCCTGTTGTTTAGACCTTCAACAGTGCCTTGCTTCTCTTGACTTCTCAAAGTTGGTGGATTCTTCTGTGGTGTATCTTCCAGACAGGCCTTTGAAATCGGTCATGAAATAGTTAACCAGAAATAAGCCCCCGAGAGCTCTAATTACTTTCATCCAGTCCTGTTAAGGAAGTGTGTTTGCGAAAGATTACAGGAGCCCTCCATTTTCATGAGCGTGTGCTGAGTTTCGTTCTGTGCCCTCATTTGAGAAGCCATATTTGGTTTACCCGTCACCGCAAAATGACCTCATATTTACAGATCTCTAAATAAGAGGAAGCCCACCGATCCGGTTCCTCACTTTCTCATCTGTCTTTGTTCTGCATCTTTCTGGAGCCGGCGTCCCTCCCCCAGTTAGTCAGTCCTCCATGTTCCTGTGTCTCGTCTCAGCTTGGCTTGCCCTGCAGATGGTTCTTTGTTGGAGCCTCACAAAGGGGCTGAGGTCAGTGTGGCCTAAAACAGACACATAAACCCCATCACATCAACCTCAGCTGTTTGCACTGCTTGCAGAATGATATGGTACTAAAGGTTAGTCATTTAAGCAAACCCAAAACTAACTTTTAAAAACTTCTCAACTGCTCAAAGCGTGAAGGATTTCCTAAATTGTAGTGATGTAAAGCCTTGCACTGACGACTAGTGAACCTTTAACCTCATTTATCATATCTGATACGCAACTTTTTGATTTGATAGGCATCTGAATCAGGATCAAACATTTGCCAATTTCCCACTTAAGTTGTTGCATCAGTGTGTATAATTATCTCAGTTTGAGCTTCTTATGAGAATATTATGAGAACCATATTCTTAACATATCACATTATGTAAGCCATAAAAGCCTGATAAACTGAGTGTGATACCTTTTAATTACTTTGATGTTCATCTATGCAATTTCTTTATGTCATATGTCAGGCATTACAGGGTTTAAAAAAAACAGTTTCAGGATAATCTGACCCAAATTAAGAACTTCTTCTCATGTTCAGCCTCATGGTTGGAGTGAAACTATTTATTTATTTATTTTTAAAGTTGGGCTATTTATAGCATGATCTTAAAAATACTGTTCACACAGTAGCCAGACATTAAAAAAAAAACAGTGAAGTGTCAATGACAATGAAGCCCAACTGAATGAAAAAGAGGATGGGTTTTAAAATAAAATAAAATAATCCAATTGGGAAAAAACTCATATTTAAAAAAAAATAAAATAAAACTATAGAATTTAAAAAAAAATAATAATACAAATAAAAAAATAAATACTAATAAATATTATAATAACACTGAACATTTAACATCACATCAATTTCTTAGAGCGATGCATCCATTCAAACTCTTTAACAGCACACCGGACTAAGTTTGGGCAAACACTGCTCACATTTTCTTCAGGAAATCTATTTTAACTTTTAACCTTGCAGCGTGGCTTTATAAGGGACGGATGAAACAGTTTGATGTAGTGTGTGATGGTTGCAATAACTTCTGTGCAGCTCTGACTGCGTATAAAGACTTCTTTGTCCTGTAAAACTAATGTGTATATGGCAACTTGTGGGTTGCTCTTCATATTAGCTCAACGCTCCATCTGCCAGTGCTTCTCTGGAAAACCACATTTCTTGCAGATCTTGCTGTTTGCAGATAATTGAATTGGTATGAATATCTCATTGTATGTTTGAACTTGCATGCAACCCAAATCAAATCCAATGGGAGAAATGTCAGCTGCGACTTATAGAGAGAAATGCTAATTTGCCATCTGGATTATTGGTCATTTGTTTAATTCCCTCGTGCATTATCGCCTGCTGCAAATGAAAGCAACTGTACAGATCCGGGAGAACGAAACCTGATTGGTTACTTTTTAAACTGGTAAAATATCAAATGACGTCAAGGGGGTGCATGCAGACACTGTAAAACATTAGGGGTTTAGCATACATTAGACATCCACGTGTAGGAACATGAGGATTTGGTTTCAGACCGCCTTCGTTTTGACTACGACCTGCTAAGACCTGCAGACCGTTGGAAAACTTTCTAGTCAGGAGTGGCTTTGGTAATGAGATCATCCTCCTGAATATGGGTGAAGCACAGCCGCATCTAAATGATCACTTAAAGGTAAGAAGGAATTATGGGAGGGAACCGTTTAGAAGACCCTCCCTGTAGTGACAGAATGGAAATTTCCATAAGAAAGCAGCGCTAGTTAAACCCATGTCTTTACTGCACTGTAAGCAATTATTGTTGCTCAGTATCAATGCTTATGTTCTTAATGAAATATTATTAAAATTTCAAATAACTTCTATTTTAAAGTGCAATTTATTTTTGTGATGCAAAGTTGCATTTTTAAGTATCATTACAGTCTCACATGATATATCAGAAATTATTCAAATCGATTTTTTTGGGGGGGGGGGGTTCAGTAGCACTGAAACCCTATTGTAATTGTTAGGATTTTTATTGTTCTTCGGTGCCTAAAACTGATTGTGCAGCCCACGAGGGCTAGAGACTTGGCGAAAAGATAGAACCTATCAAAGTATTAGCCCAATCGGCCTAACGGGGGCGCTACAGCACGAAACACAGACATTTTGACCGTAGACCGTAGACCGTTTACGAAAACTTTACATCGTTGTGATCCTTGGGTTGGTAGGAACACCGCTTTACAACACACCGTTTTCCCGCAAAATTGAGCTATAGCTGAAACCTACTTTTGCAAACTAGTCCTAGGTTTTTCACCCGATCGGAACCAAACCAAGCGAAATATTCTTTGGACATTCATTATCAATAATTCTAAAAACAAAAGTAGAAATTTTGATTTCGGCACGAAACAGTATGCCAATTACCGTCTATGCGGACTATAACTCTGGAACGGAATGAGCTATCTTCACCAAACTCGGTACACATGTGTATAAGCTCAAACTTTAGTCAAATAAGATAGAAAAAAACATCGGCTTAAACATTTATATGCTGCGTTTGGTCCAAACTGGCACAAGGTAGGGAACATTAATCTGTTCCTTGTGCAACAGGTAACGTTAGGCTAGTCTTCACATTACAGTGAAGCCGGAATGACTATATGGCGTATCTTTCAAGCCATAAATCAGGTGGTTATCTGTGCTGAGATGCTTGATTGATATACATTTACATGCTGTTTTTTGGTCCAAACTGGCACAAGTCTATATAAGGACATTAGCGTATGCTAAAAACCAGGGCCGCCATCAGCCAATGAAGTTTAAGCACTTAAGACAAGGTTAATTGGAGGTCAATCGGCTCTAAAGGTCTGTAAGAATTCTCAAAGAAATCGGCCTATAGTTGGCGCTAATGAGTTTTCTGGCCCAGTAATCACGTGGTGTTTCACACACCCACATAATATGCACATCATTTGATAGATCGCCTCATAATGAGCAGCTTAACCTCAAGAACCATTGCTGTCAATTATTTGAAAACATGTTGAAAACCTACTTTTGCAAACTCTGTTTTCTCTGTTTGTTTGTTTTTTTGTTTTTTTTTTGCTCAATCTCGATCAAACCACTGCAGTAATAATCTCTGGACTCTCTAGATCAATAATTATCAAAAACAATATTAAATTGTTTCATTTGGTAAGCTTGATTGGCTCATTTAAAAATGGCCGCATAAACCCAAAGGCGCATAAAACATAAACAAAAAGTCAAAACAACAATTTTAAATGATGATGTCAATCAAACAGTTTGGGAAAAAACACTATAATAGTTATAACACTTCAACGCAGTGTTGTGTAAGAAGTAGCGATTAATAACCACTAGATGTCAGCGGAAGACCACTAATGAGCTCACAAACAGTGCTTTTCGTGTTTGCTCATTGAGACATTACAAAACCACTATTTTAACATTTAAAATCACATTTAGTTATAGTTTACAATTTTGCTCATAAAGTTTGTCAGGACTTTTTGCTTTCGATGTGTCAGCCATACACCCAGGTGTCCCTATTTAACCTCAAAGGCCTTTTAAGACATTTTAAACAAATACAGCCTTGTTTAGCAAAGGAAACATTAAATATCTTAATTATTCCTAACTTTTTAGTCATTTCAATCCAAATTATGAATTAATGATTAATGAATGATTTAAATTTTGAAGATTGTTGATGAGAGCCGTGCAATTATGATCAGCTTATTTTATTTAAATTCCCATTCCTTGAACCATTCCTCTACATCTCATAGTCTTTGTTATGTTAACTGCCAGTGCAGTGGACACACTTACTGGAGTACCCAGCATGCCTCATTGAGCGTCACTATTCAGGATGGGGGCCAAATTGGCCACATTCCACAGCATCATCCCCTATTAGAAAGTTTGTGCTTGGATAGAGGACACAAAAGACTGACCCTGGAGTTTTACTGTGTGCACACAGAGCCTGAATGAGGGATGCAAATAAAAGTTGTTGGGACAAAAGTGCAGGTTAAATGTGACTATATATGGTTGTAATGGATTTGTGCGGATTTTGCAGAATATGAATCTTGTTCATTGCCATGAATAGCCTAAACAGAATTTTTACTACATGAGGCTTTAAAACTACCTTTTCAATGTCAATCAGCTGAAGCAAAGGTTTTGTAAAAATAGCTTTTTGATGCAAAACGGACCTGCTTGCAAAAAAAAATTTCAGTATACATGTGGCTGATTTTCCAGACAAAAGCACACGGTTGGAACACCAAGCCCTCCCTCTGATTTCTCCAATTATAGTGACCTTTTCTTCCCTAATCCTGACCCCTGATCACTGACAAACTCCTCCTCAAACTCCCCTAAAGCCCTGAAATTCCAAGGGTCAGGTTGCAGCTCTTTGTCTCGAAAATTCAGGTGCAACTGCAAATTACTTCCCTCACTGACCAAAGAGGAAGTTACAGACATTTGACGACAGGTCTCTATAGTAACCACATATATATGGGGTTATCTGAGGTCAAATGAAAGCTGAAGTTTGATTATGTGCAACTATGTCATTTTTGACTCGATGATTTGCTTAACAACTGTGCAATCTCACAGAGCAACTGTAAATAGCAGCACATTTCTTTGAATAGATAGTAGTGCATCAGCTTTAAAGCCATTCTCAACCCATTTTAAATTCAATTTGCATTCATTTGAGATATTACATTTTTTAAAGTATACATAATTTTATTGAAGGGGGCATATCATAAAAATCCATGCTGTAATTGTGGTTGTAATCTATAACAACCCAGAAAACATAAAGAACTTTGCATTGCTTTTCTCTGCAAGCTTCTGAAAAAACTCTGTACCATGGAAAGGGGATCTTATTATAATATCACCGCCCCTTAATCTGCAAGTTGTGTACCAGTTCTAACGCCATGGGAAACGTTCAAGCAAAGCATGCTAACTGTTCTGTTTGGTTTAATCCCAGCCTCAGAGGAGACAAGAGAGCAGTGGATTTTTTGTGCTGGTGCTGCACACATTTAATATAAACGTGATTTCTTTCAACATTTGTCAAATATCTCTAAGCGCTGTAAGACATGAAAGATAACTTTTTGTGTGTGTGTTTCTGATATGTGCATTCAGAAAACAGTTTATAAACTGTATGTTTTAAAATGCATGATTTCAGGATTATATACATGACAATCAAAACCAAACAGATGATTTTAGTAGAGTAGGCTATCTTCGGCACATGCTGTAAATGCACAACCCTATTCTATAAAAGGGGGCGGGGAGCAGCTGCTCATTTGCATTTAAAGAGACATGTATGAAAGCATGTTTCTGCTTCCACTCAAAATAAACAAAATTTTCAAAATGATATAATAAATGATCTGTGGGGTATTTTGAGATGCAACTTTACAGACACATTCTGGGGGTACCTGAGACTTATATAAGGGACATGATGGGTAATTTAATCAGGAACTATTTGTATTGTCATGCCAGAAGGTTTCCAAGAGGTTGAGGAAGAGGAATTTGTCAGATGAAATGGCAAGTTATTGGAGGTGGAGCAAGTTGTTGTTGTTTTCCTTTTGAATGACAAGCACTGAAAAATGCATTAAAACATTAAATGCATTTTGATTTCATCTCAGATTTCCATAATATGGAAGCAAATGTCAACTGTTCGGTTTCCCACATTTTTCAAAATGTCTTCAGTGCTAAACAGAATAAAGACATTAAATGTTTGGAAGCAAACTTAGAGAAAGTAAATGATGACGAAAGAAAAAATTTTGGGCTGTCTTTTTTATGACATTGAATTGTTTCTCAACTCATTTCTTTATTTAGATCCTTTATTTACTGAAAATATGTAGTGTATAAACAAATTTCACATAATCATTATTTCTACAGTACGTCCTTTTGATGTCCCAGGAAAGAAAGAAAGAAAGAAAGAAAGAAAGAAAGAAAGAAAGAAAGAAAGAAAGAAAGAAAGAAAGAAAGGGTAACTGGTTGTACTGCATGAAAGAAGATGTGAGGAATAAAGGAACGTGTTGGCTCTTTTCTTCTTCTTCCCATCTCTGGTTATTCCGAGGCTTTCCTTCATCAAAGAGCGCACTAAAAAACCAGCAGGCAATCGTTGGAATTGTTCCAGTATCCATGGAAACAAATCTAGCTCGTGGGCAGGCTGTGGGTCTACAAGACGGAAAAAAAAAACTACAGGAAATGACCTAACAAAGATTCTCTCCTCTACGATTGCTCCCATTTTCCAGTTGCAGAGAATGAGTAATGCTTGGACAAGAAGTGTTTTCTTAAAAAAAAAAAATGAAAAAAAGGCTGTTACTCGTCTGGATTTGTACGGCAGACACATTTGTGGGCTTCCAGCAGCAGACGGCTGTTTTGGTGTGTGCTACATATGGTCTTCATTTCGTCAATGAAAGAGCCTCTATGTGCATGTGTTCGACTGAGTTTACGTCCAAGCTCAAACAAGTACTTCATAAGATTGAATACATTTTCTGTCAATCTGATGCGTCTCCACCCACTCTGACAAACTGCCAAACCAAATCAAACACAAGCTCTTAAGACCTCCTCAGATTAAGAATGCATATAACACTTTCATCTTAGGGACTAATTACATCCACTCTTCAATAAAGACTCGTGTTTTCCTTCTTAAATGCTGTTTTGATGGGAGTCTTTTTTTTTTTTTTTCAGTGGCACTGCTGTTACTGATGCTGTTGGGATTATGAATTGATGGTGGAATCATAACATTACTCTGCTATTTCATTATAATATTGTTTTTACACAAAGAAAACATCTTTCTGTTTACTGAAAGCTTATTTAGGGAAGCAAAATTGTTCTTCACTCTTAAAAGTACTATTCTAAACTGTGATTTTTACACAAAAAAGAACCTTAAAGAACAAATCTTTTGTGTAATGGAAAGGTTCCATGGGTTAAATTTCATGTTTCTTCCTAGAAACATAAATGCAAATAAAGAAGGTTTTCTTTTAAGAGTGGCACCCCAACTATTATTTTACACAATAGGCCTAAATCCAAAATTAAACTGAGCCAGGAATCTACACAGCAAGAAAATTGCCAAATTTGTTAATAAACGTAAAAGACTTTGAGATTGTTATAGCAGGTATATTCCTCTCTGAATGGGTTATATTTCATTAGAATACACCTGAGAGGTATGTAAATAGTGTCAAAACTGTTTGTACCCAAGTTGCGGAAAACAAAGAACATCCGCAAAACACAAATTTACCTCAGCTCCTTAAGAAAAACTAGTCTGATTAAAGCTTTAGTCTCCAAATCACCGTTTTCAGCTTCTCATTTACATGGGAGTCAAAGCTGAGGTTTAAATCAATGGTCTAGTACTGCATAATACTCCATCTGATAAAACAAAGACTACATGCTGACCCCTCACAGAGCACAGCAAAGGCCCACACCATCTGTGACCACCAAGTGGGCTTTGTTACCACGGTAAGGCAGATCTGATGAGATTCAGATGGGGAGGGGTGTCTTTATCTCAGTGTGCGCAAAGGAAAATCCTGAGAAAACGTTCCACCTCTGTAGGCACTTTTGACTAAAAATATATTTTGTGCACTGAGAAAGAATATCATTTATAGTTAAGCATACAAGAGTACTTCTTTAGAGGAATTAGATGTGAGGGAGGTTTTCACCCCTTCGTAGGGGAGGTAGGGAACATTAATCTGTTCCTTGTGCAACAGGTAGGCTGGTCTTCACATTACAGAGAAGCCGGAATGACTATATGTCTTATCTTTCAAGCCATAAATCAGGTGGTTATCTGTGCTGAGATGCTTGATGATGGTTTGAAATAGTCATGTTAGCATCTTAGTGTGACTTCTCATTATGAATGAAACAGCTGCCTGGTGCGTCTCCATCTGGGACACAATGGCCTCTGAATACAACATGCTAATGAAACTGTGGCTGTAAACAAAGCCCCCAAAGAAGCTTAAATTCATCTATGAGAACTCGGAGGCAGGTTCCAACCACACAAAACAGTTATCAAGAGATGACGTCAAAGAAAGGTCAAAGGGAAATAGTGAAAAAATCCGTTTTCCAAAGCAACATGAAAACAGAACACACAAATAAATCAAAAGTTAAAAAATAAAGAAGGTTGTATCAATGAATTTACACATTGATTTTATTATTGCTAAAAAAACAAACAAACAAACAAACCCTCAATTAGCCATCTTTTCAATTTTGCACAAAGAGAGAGAATATAAGGCACCAAAAAATTCTACTGCCAGAAATTAATATTAAACTCACCAGAATAGCTAAAAATTCATCATGACCTTTTAGATACTCATAACAGCATTTTTAAAAGACCGGGTAAAAGGTAAAATTAAATATTCCACCAATAAAACAAGACAAGTGAGGCGGGCGAAGGGGCGGGTCTTCGTAAAACAATTGACAGCGGCCTCTCCAATCACATCGAACAACAGATTTACGTTACCACGCTCCTGACCAATCAGATGTCAGTGAGGTTGGCGCTGCTCTCTACGCGTCTTTCAGTTCTCAGGTTCAGTCAGTTTTGATTCACTCTTCCTCCTCACGTCTGACCGTGTCCTACCTCATCCCACCGCTTCTAACGCTTTTCTCAGACATTTTTTTTCTTTGAAACATCTCTATAAACCACCATGGCCGATACCGCTGTTGATACGACCACCACACCTGAGATCACCGCAAAGGTAAGTTTGCTTGAAAAATCTGCATTTGACAAAATTAGCCTTAACGTTACCTGGTAGTTGAATAGAGAAAAAGGGGTTTCATCAGCGGTAAATAATATTCTTCACGAATAAATTGTTAAAAACATTATTCTTCAAATAACAGCAGCGTAGTTTTGCCGTTGATGCACAGTTTGCGCCGAATCTTGTTTAAATTAACGATTAAATAGACCACCGTTACGCGTATTCCATTCAAAAATAAGTCATAACCTCTTTGAGGACAAAATTCGACATTATATTCCAATATAAGTCATATCCTATTAACGTTAAATAGAGGGTTCAGGGGGAGTGAATTGGTGAACCATCTGCCACACTTTTTTTTCTTTCTTTGAGTGTGTGTGAGTGTGTGTGTGTGTGTGTGTGTGTGTGTGTGTGTGTGTAAAGTCAAGGCTCTTGATCTCTGCCGCTCGAATAGGCGGGAATATCGCCGCCGCGTGCTGTAATCGTTCGCGCCAGTCTCTCGAGCACGTTGTCTTGGCGCGCGCCCTACCTCCTTTTGTTTCCAGCCCGGCGCGTGAGCGCGCATGCGCGTGCACGTTTCTTACCGGGGAATAAAAGGGGCAGTGGGCAAGACGTCGCGAAATGACCTTAAGTGACCTCGGCATGTGTGTCGGAACAATAGAGTTAATTCACGAAGGCGTGAACTCGAATTGATTGTCTCTATAATAGATCTATTGTGGAGCAAATTTCAGAGAAACAAAAACGACTAGCAACATTACAAAAAAAAAATCGGATAATTTTTTCATCTTTTAAATTTAAAAAAAAAAAAACAGTTCCAATTAAACGCATGCAACCCTTTTCTGACAATTTCATATTGAGTTCAGATGAACTTTTAGAAGGTGACCCATTGTGACTACATGTTGCTCGTACTACATTTATAAAAAGTAAATAAAATGTATAAGTGTTTATTTAGGTGAAACCTGAGGTGCTTTTCATTACCCTCGTGTTGGTTTGCCATATAATGTATTTTAAAAGGCAGTCAGCCAGCTGGTGTGTGTGGTCTGTGGCTCATCTGTGTGCGTGCGTGGGTGGGGAAGAAACTCAAGGAAACAAACTTTCCCCTTTACTACCTATGAGATACTCACACGCTGCAATGTTTATGTAGTTGGAAGGAGTTTATTTATTAACCCATAAACTTCTGTTTCATTTCAGGACTTGAAAGAGAAGAAGGAGGTGGTTGAGGAGGCAGCGGAGGCTGCAAAGGAAAACGGCAGCGAAGATGCACCTGCCAATGGAAATGGAACAGTAAGCGTTGAGTATTTCCCAGCAGGCCTTGTGGCTTTTGTCCCCGAGTACCCGCTCGCCGCGCAGGTGTTGGAGGGCCCCCTCCCCCTCTTTCATCGTGCTGCTCTTTGTTTAGGGTTCGAACTGACTGACACAGATGCGTCTTCTGAGAAGACCGCTTCAAAGCTCTGCACATGGTTTCTCAGCACATGGCTTTTACATAACTGACCTTCCCGAAAACTTTAAAAATGATCGTAATGATGCTTAATCACTGACTTGGCTTGTAAATCCCCAAATCGTCTGGTGATGTAACAGATCTGGTATCGGTTTCACTCACGATGCTTTCTGTTTTTAGACTAACGGTGCTTCACACGAGGAAGAGGAAGCCCATGAAGACGAAGAGGGTGGGGATGATGAGGAGGGTGAGTTTGCCTCATGAGTTCGTCATCATTACATAATTTATTAGTACAGAAACCGGTTATTGACAAATCCAATTGGCTTTTAACAGCAGGAGAAGCGGAGGAGGAGGAGGAAAACGGTGCTGAAGAAGAGGCAGACGGGCAACCCGTGAAACGTCCAGCTGAGGAGGAGGTGTGTTCAGCTTTCAGATGCATTCACAACATTTCCGTCTTCATTACCTTGTCTAATCTTGGCCCTTCTGCTTTCAGGAGGCAGTCGAAACAAAGAAACAGAAGACAGAAGAGAACGGCGACTCCACAGAGGCTGAAGTCAAAGCCTAAAGCTCTCACTGCCCTTCAGTAGCTCTGTCTGTATGGTCAGTTTGACCTAGTAGAGTTTGTGCTTTCCTGTATATTTCACAGACCTTCTTTTCACCGCTACAAGATCTTTTTATTGCACTGAGGCCCATAACATCATGACCCTGTCCCCTTTTTTGTAAGACCTTATTTATTGGTGTAGGACCAACATTAAAACCCTGTATTAAAAGAAACCGTTTATTTTAGCAAACGTTTAACAAGCACACATTCTACTCTGTTATTTGACCAGCGGATGTACACACAAGCAACTGAAAGCCTAAGGTTCTGTCATTTTCATGGGTGACATTTTTTTTTCTGATCCACTAAAGACCAAAGATGAGTTTTAAGCAGGGGCTAATAGACAATGTTTAACCTGGTTGTGCTGCTAGAAGTTAATCCCTCGCTTTGGCAGATCAGTTAACATAACAGATGGCTCGTATGAATTAGGGGGGTTCCTTAGTCAACACATCGCCCGCCCTCTTAACATGTTAATTAACCCCTTTTTAAATCTTGACGGTCTTTTGTTCCATATGCATTTAAAAGGATTGTATCTTTCTATCCTTATGTACAGTTTTGGGGTTTTTTGTTTTATACGGGAAGTGCAGAATGAAAGGGAAAAAAAATCTATAAAAGAACTGTATGCTGGTACTGGTGTTCTTTCAGTCCTTCGAGCGAAACTTTTTTTTTTTTTATTGTGTTTTGGTTGCTTTTGACCACTGCTTTGTATAGTTTGGTTCAGGATTATAAATAAAAAACAGTCTTGTCTTTTTAAAGCCAGTGCCTCTTGGGTCTTTTCTTAACACTGTTAAAAATGGCAAAACTTTTTTTTTTTCTTAGTTTGAAACAAGATTGGACATGCACCAAGTATGTGCATGAGGACTGACCTTGAGCTCAAATTTAAGTAAAGGGTATATGCAGCTTCTTGCGAAGAGTAAAGGAATGTGTTAACCCAAATGGCCAAAAGTTTTATCCTCGAGCCATCAGAAATTTGGCTGAAAAGTGTTTCTTTATCAGATTAGGAGAAATGCACCCTGCTCACCAATAGAAGCTTATTCATAAGTAGATTTATTTTGCTTCTGGACTTGAAGTTAAAACTCCTTAATGATTATTCTATTTCTTAAATATGCAGGTTTTGGTTTCACGAGGTGTTCTGGGGCCTGTTTTATAAAGTAAGTTTAACAAAAAAGTCAGGTTTATTGTTATTGTATTGCCAGCTGATAAGCCTGGCTTACTTGATGAGGCCTCTGGTTTTGGTTTATTTAGGTGTTTTTTTCAGCTCATTCTGATGGCACCCATTCACTGTAGAGCATCCACTGGTGAGCAAGTAATGCAAAGCTACATTTCTCCAAATCTGTTTGCATAAAGAAACAAACTTAAGTTTATCCCTTCATAGTAAAACGCACCAAATTTTAATTTCTAGATGAACTGTTCCTTTAACAGGTTCAGTTTGACCTCCATTTAAGATCCTACCGCGCCCCCTGCTGGTTAAACCTTCCTCGCTCAATGCATGCGTTTACTAGTCTTATTTTGTGCGTGTTTGAATCAGCAGCAGCAGAAAACCTTTGTCCTGTGACAGCCGTTTAATTCTCAGAGCATTAACCTGTACAATGCAACCTACATCAGTTTCCGTATTGGAAGATATGTGTGCATGCTCGTGTGGATTACACATGAAAAGAATGTGATTATGAATTTCGTCTCATCCAGTTCTTGAACTGCTTGCTACCTGGGGTTTTTAAAGGTTTGATGTGCTGCATGTATTGCAAAGCGAAACGAACAAAACAACAACAACAACAACAAAACAGATGCTCAGCAATACAAGCGCACAATTGTGAGCGAGCGCTCAGGTGGAGAGTCCATATCGGTTGTCCAGATTTGTTGTAGTCACCGAACAATACATTCGGCTCGTTCTTCCGCACGGGGCCTGTTTCCGTATTGCGATCACTCACACCCCAGCCTCAACGTCCGCTCTGCCTGATAATGACAAGAACGACTGTCATTACAACGATCACGCGAGACCACAGGGAAGCAGGCATGGCTCAGTAGGGGAACCATAAATACGTCATTTATGTTTTTCTTATAAATATGTCATTGGAGCGTCCACCAGTGTCAAGCCATGTTACAGTATGGCAAACATGCGACAGGAATAGCGTTTTATTTTACAGTAAGTGCACTTCTCTGGTACATGCATGGCCAATATATTGTACCTACAGGCAAATGAGTGTAACACAAGGTACTAACCTTAAGTGTATGTGCATGGCAACAAATAAGAAACACGGCTGTACCCAAAATGAAAATTGTGTCCTACTCGTCCTCGTGTCGTTCCAAACCCATAAGACCTCGTTCATCTTCAGAACACAAATTAAGATATTTTTGATGATATCTGTCCCTCCACACACAGCAATACAGCTAAAATGATCCTAGATCCAGAGACATAGCAAAAAACAGTGACATCAGTGGATCAACTTTTGCCATGCTAGGAGGATACTTTTTTGCATGGCTGTTTACAAGTACCTTG
>JAUMHP010000060.1:4760487-4784167 GCA_032361065.1 Enteromius trimaculatus
GTCACTCTGTTCAGGTGGAGAAAAAGTTCTGCTGCATTTTGTTCAGAAAACACCGGCAGACAGCATAGCTCTTGAGGACATCACCAAAGCTCTCGGGATCTCTGTGAGCGTTCAGGCTGGGGAAAAGCCACAGGTAAGAAGCATTTGTGAGGTCAAACCTCTTTGATACTTGAATATAGATTCAATATCATAATAGTCGATTATTCCCTTGAAATAATAATTGCGTTTACTAATTACAATTTGCACTGAATGATGTTCATACCATTGTTTGAAGCAACCCCACGTCATATTTTTACATGAAAACACTGAAAAACTTTTTTTTATAGTATTGTGCCTCAAATGTCAGTTCTACGTTGGATTGGTTTATTCTTAATAATAAAAAAACAAAACAAAAGTATGACGGTTTTATCATGTTATACTAAAACAATGGAAGAACCCTTTATATTACCTGTAGAAAAAAAAAACCTTAAGCATACATAATAACACAAGTGGACTTGGAATGATTAATTGCCACTTTGAACGATTGTATAATTGTGGCATCCATAATCGTGATTATAATATTGATTAATTGTGCAGTACTGTAGTTGTGCTTACTCTTACTGGTGGTTAAATGAATCAGGAGTTCTTCCACTAAGTTATATCTGGGTTTGTTTATGGTGACAGGAACAGCATTGCATCTGTTAGGAAAGGATTCACAGTAGGACCGCTTTCAATGCAACGATTGCAGTCAGAATTTAAAGCCTATTTATATCAGTGTTACTTTTGAGGGTTTACATGATGTGCTGCCAAGCTAATCCAGTCAAACCATCAAGTCAGAAATTAAATAATAAAAGAGGAGTGTCTTTTGTATGTAAAGAGTTTAATTGACTGTATTATGAGATTTATCCCAAGTATTCGAGATATAAACAATTAGATAATTGATTTTCCCAGCATTGCACTCAATAGCGTAGATTTTACTCGTTCTGCCCACCTCTATAATGAAATGAAGTGTTTCAGTGTTGTTCTCATGCAGTTGCTTAGATATTATAATCACTGAGGTCAAAAGGTAAGTGTTTTTTCACCAAACTGCCTTACCGTTACCCTTTATTATGTTTGTACTTTAATTGACTAAATATGTAACCACTTTTGCATGAACGTATGCTTTGAGGTCAGCGTAAATACTTTCATTGTGTATTATGTAGGGATATTTTACTAGAAACTAGGTTTATAAAGTGTAAGATTTTTGGGTTGCATTGATCTATACAAGCTCACGAGAACATATAAAGACATGCATTGTAAAACTAAAGCACCAGAGACTTGTTTTGCTGAATTTTGCTGGAATAGCACTATACATGAGGAAATCTGCAATTAAACCCTTACAGGCCTTCGCAAGTCATATTAAGGAGTCTGTTTTATGCTGCAGCGTGACCTAATTCATGTCAGCGAGCAACTTAACAATCAGATGTTCTGTAAAGTAAAGGCATGAATCTGTCTGATTTTAGAGCACAGATGCTTTGGCTTATGTAATTGGATGTTTGAACAAGTGAAGTGATTGTAGGATAGAACAGAGTCTTGTTGTAAAGCTGATCTCCTGGTTTAACATGATCTTAACGGCCCGAGGCACCACAACGCACCTGGGCGTGATATTACAGAGGGCTCATATAACGACGAAACCCACTAAAACCAGCGGATGCATATCCCCAGGCGGCTATTTTTGATGCTGGTTATTACAGGGGGTTTTTGAACAGACGTGTGTAGAGCTGTTAACGTCACGCGTGGTCTGAGGTAAGGAGTTTAACGGTGATATCCTGGAGGAAATAACACTCTTGGCCTTTCTCTTCCTTGACAAGCTCAAGATGAGAAGTAGACTAAATTCAGATGGTGAACGCTGCTTCATGTGTGTCCAAATTAGAAAGCAAAAACTTCCTGTACAGAAAATCTCCAGAGAAACTGAAGAAATATAGAGTTACTGATTTATTAGATGGACCCTGGAAAACTTGTGTTGTTGTTGTTGTTTTTCTTTAGTTGCGTATCATATTTATCAGAGACTATATGTGACCCTGGAACACAAAACCGGTCATAATTGGCACATAACTGGTATTTTTGAGGGGTTTATTTTTTAAAAACATAACTGAATTTTTAGAAAATAAAGAAATCAAGTTTTTTTTCATTTTGCATTATGAATTTCAATCAAAATCAGCTAACACAATTAAAAAAGAATTAAAGCATGATAGCATCGCAAAAAACAAATAAACACTTAATTTGTAGAAATAGCCAACATTTTTTTATACAAATTAAGTAAAAAATCATAATCCATGAAGATATATTTAGTAAATTTCCTGCTTTAAATATATCAAAACGTTTTTTTTTTTATACTTTTGTAATATGCATTGCTTACTTCATTTGGATAACTTTTAAAGGCAATATTTAGATTTGATTTGCACCCTTCCAGATCTCTCAAATATTGTCCAATCCTGACAAACCATACATCAGTGGAAACCTTTATTCAGATTTCGATTGATGCATGCCATATCTCATTTTCAAAACAAATGACCCTTAACACTGGCTTTGTGGTCCAGAGTTACATACAGTATATGATGTAGTATATGACATAATGAGAATATGAAGCTTATACTCAAGGAAAAAAACAACACAATTTGCCCAGTACTGAGCAATGTTTATTTTTTGCCAATATGTATATGCCAAAACGTAACTAATTATGTTTGCTTATTATGTAAATCAGTGAGACCTTTACAGCAGACTACTTAAAATACATATAAACAGACTACTTAAACAGCAGTCTGCTTAAAATTCATATAAATATTGGTATATTAACGCATTTTAACATGATTTTACAAAATTAATTATATACTGATAATCAAGTAAACCTAAGATGTTTCAGTCCAGTAAGTGTTTATCCTGAAATCTTGTTAACAATATAAAAGTTATTAAAACACGCATAAATAACAACCTGAAGGCTGATGTTTTTACAGTTATAAATAAAATGTAAAATACTAATAAAAATGCAGAAAGCATGTGTTAGATTTTGTGCAACAGGGTTTTCAGTGGCTTTGGTCATGTTGGTCATTTAGAGGCCTGGTAAATGTGCATATTTACGAGTAAACAAGACCAGTGGGTCCAGTGAGTATCTTCAGGTTTAACTGTTTCATTGGCTAAACCTGCTGAAAGCTTACCCTCCTAAAGTCTAAGCACTTCAGAGGATTTTACAGATATAGTGCACAATTCAACTGTCTCAATCCTCATTTCCCTTTATGCATGCAAGAAAAAAAGTATTTTGGACACATAAAATAGTCTAAATGTCTTTTGCGTTACATGAGAAATGATATTTTCCTTTAGCTCGCATGCACATGGCTCCAGTAGTGGGGTTTGTTAATGAACATCTTGCAACAATTCAAAGATTACACCACATTGTTTTTCTTCTGAATGACCGTGGTCTTGAAATAAAAGACCAGGATTTGGTTTGATGAGATGTGGTTTATAGGGTAATTGTCATATGGAACAGCAAATACACACATAAATATTATGAAGCATGTTTGTGGTTCTTTAAACAATGCATTGAACACAGAAATAACTGAAAAACGTGGCATTTTTTTCTTGGAATTGTGTTGTTTTAACTAAGTGGTGCTTGTAATAAGTAAAATAAACAAGTCTTACTAAACCCTAAAACAAACGCATAAAAATATACCGTGCTGATTTTATGAATAGTTGTAAATCACTTGAGGTGTTAAACTGCAACCAGTGCTATTTATGATCACTGATATACTGTTGTGGTTTTTATAAATGGTTATTTATTTCAAAATGAAAGTGAAAACTAAAAATATAGACTATACAGACACACAAAAAGCTTATATTTATTCATTTAATTTAATTGTGAAATACTGCATTGGAAACTAATAAAATAATTGTTTTTTATTTATTTTATATTGACAAATGTTAATGGCTTTGGTTTTTAGTTTAAAAATCTTGTGATTTGCAACCGATGTGTAGCTTTTAACTGCTTTTGACATATATTTTAAGTATAATATAATATTTTAAGTATAATTTAAGATCTGTATAACAATTCTGATTGCAAAAGTCACCATTTTCAATTTAATCATTGTTTTCGCACACTGTATTTTTAGCATGTCTTTTTATTATTATTATTAGTCTGTTATTGTGGTCTCATTTGTTTTACTTCAAAAGTCTGGTTTTCAGAGAGATCTATTGTGTCACACCACACCCCTAAAACTACCAAAAGACATTTAGTCCATCCAGAGAATAAACATGGTGTCATTCAGCAGCATATCTCAGAGCTTGCACCACCTCAGGAAGGAAAGGGCCCAGCAGACACAGTCAAGAGCCCAAGCCCTGTGTCGTCACTGGATGACAAGAGACAGTCTCAAGGGAAATGTGACAGGGGACTGAGTATTCACACACTCTCAGAGCAAAAAGTTACAAAACGAGTGGGAGACAATCTGGATTACTTTTTAAATAATGTAGTCTGACTACTTTCAGATTACTTGTGACCTAGTTCATTTATAACAGACTTGAAGGTAATTGTGTACCAAAGAAAATGAGAAATATTCAATTTTTTTTTTCTTTCAACATCATGAAATGCATTAGGATTGTATGAAAGGGGTAGATTCATTAAGAAAGAAATGTTTAAAAGCAGAAAATTAAATACGAATTGAGGTGAATCAATAAATTATCTTTTTTTTTTACTGCCGTTATGTTTAAATAAGAATTGTAATCATATTAGGAGCATTTTAATATGCAGTGTAATCTAACTACCGCTACACTCTTAGAAATAAAGGTGGAAAAGCTGTCACTGGGGCGTGCTTTTTCAAAAGGCATGGTTTTGTACCTATTAGGTTCAAATATGTACACTTATGTACTAATATGTACCTTTTAAGGTACCAAAATGGACCTTTTAGGTACTAACCTGTACCTTTTGAAAAGGTACCACTCCAGTGACAACTTTTGTACCTTTATTTCTGAGAGTGTAATATACACCACTTTGGGGTAAATAAGTTTTCTTTGAGAGTGTGTGTATTTAATATCTGTCAAATGCCTTGCACAAACATTTTTCTTTTCCCCTTTTTATTTGTATTTACTCTTTGAATAGACTAAATGTCTTTTGGTAGTTTAGGAGCTGTTAACTAGGGCTGGGCAATATATCGCACACACTATATTCATGCGCATCTCATCAGTAATAACAGTTCTTTGATTAGCGACAATCTCCATCAGTTTTTTTTTTTTTTTCATTTTAATTGTATTTTTAAATGGAGCCACAGTTTATACACAGAGCTGTAGATCACTGACAAGATATGCAATATTACGTTCAGTATCGCAGGTGATTCATTTGCGATGTTGACCCTAATATTGCGTATATCACACTTCACAGGCTCCCGTTCAAGATGTTGACACAGAAGTGCATTTTCGAGTGCATCCATCCCCATGATTGGGTTGCAACGATCGACCTGAGGGACGCATACTTTCATGATTTAATCCTTCTGTGACACAGGCCATTTCTGAGGTTCGCGTTCGAAGGTCAAGGATATCAGTACAAAGTCCTACCCTTCGGGCTCTCCCTGTCGCCCCGCGTATTTATGAAAGGAGCGGAGGCCGCCCTGACTCTGCTCAAGAAGCAAGGGGTTCGCAACTACCGAACAACTGGCTTATTCTAGCACAAAGTTGGCTCAGTTGTGCGAACACAGGGACCTGGTGTTACGACACTTCAGCCATTTGGCCTTTGGATCAACCGGGAGAAGAGCAAACTCTGTCCGGTGCAGAGAATCCCTTTCTCAGACAGCATGCCTCATGCAGGAACGTGCAGGGCGGCGGTCCCACTGGAGTACTTTCAGTGGGGCATATGGCAGCAGCTGCATTGGTTACACCTTTGGGGTTGCTTCATATAATAGCGCTTCAGCACTGGCTTCACGACCGAGTCCCGAGGTGGGTGTGGCAGCATGGCACTCACCGGGTTCAGATAAACACCCTCCTGCCTTCAAACCTTCTCCCGTGGTCCGATCTATCCTCTCTCTGGGCAGGAGTGCCCCTAGAGCAGTTCACAGATGTGTTCACAGATGCCTCCACCACCGGGTGGGGGGCCACATACAACGGGCATGCAGTAAGGGGTTTGGATGGAACCTCATCTCCATTGGCATGTCAATTGCCTCAAGCTGTTGGCAGTACGGATAGCCGTGGGTCGAATACAGGGCAAATACGTACTAGTTCGTACCGACAACATGGCGCCCGTAGCGTACATTAACCATAAAGGTGGTCTACGCTCCCGTCGCATGTCACAGCTCGCACGCCACCTCCTCTTTTGGAGTCGGAAGCATCTGAGGTCGCTTCGCGCCATTCACATTCCGTCGAGCCGACGAGCTGTCAAGAACTGCACTCCACAGAGAATGGAGACTCCATCCCCAGTCGGTCAAGCTGATTTGGGAGACATTCGGTAGACCTGTTTGCCTCTCCAGAAACCTCTCACTGCCAGTTGTCCACTCCCTGACCGACGGAACCCTCAGCATGGACGTCTTGGCACACAGCTGGCTGCAGGACCTGCACAAATATGCGTCCCCTCCCTACAGCAGCTGGATGTTGCGGAGAATCTGGCGCCAGGCCCTTGATGCGATGAATCCTGTGAGAGCCGCTAGAGGGCTGGGGCCCCGTGTGCGGTACCCCTTGAGGACCCCATGTGTGTACTCTACGGTTAAGACCTAGAGCCTGTTTTTCCCCGGCAGTTCCCTGCCGTTCCGTGAGGGTTTCAATCACCTCCTATATTCCATATGCATTAAGATAATGTTCATATGCGTATTCGTCCTCTAACCTCCTAACGAATTCTGGAGAGACTTCCGTACGTCTCTATAACTTCTGAGACATCCCAGTGCTCCAGTTACTGAAGGGTAGTGCTTTGGTAGGGAACCATATTCGTTGGTCACCAATGTGGCCGAGTCACTGACTGAAAGGGAACGTCTCGTTACGTATGTAACCCTTGTTCCCTTAAGAAGGGAACAGAGACGTCATGTCCCATTACCATGGTTCTATACCACCGCTAGGTGCCGTGTCACCGGCTCGGCTCCTCAGTGCAATCCTAATGAGCATTACATCTGCTGCTTGTTAATACGTACGCTGCGATCAGCTGCAGCTGGATGTTTTCATTCACGTGAAGTAGATTGGTCATCTCGAAGCAAGTTTCCTATTCATCGGTCACCGACTTGACGCCTCCATTCCCTTCTTCAGGGAATGAGGGTTACATGCGTAACCAAGACGCAGGCAGAAACACTACAGCGAGAATAAAAGATCCACCTTTTATTGCATTAACATTTGGGCGGTGTTTGAAAATAAAGCCATTCTTTGACATAAAAACTGGGAGCGTGTTTAACACTTTCGTTTTGAAACTTTGAAACTAATCTTTGCAACTTCAGGGATCTAATCTATACTCTAACAGCTTGTAACAATCCAAAGAGAAAGGCCATTTTTAAATAGCATTTCTTTAACATCAACTTAGCATTAAGCAAGTCTGAGAAAGACGCTTATGTCTAATGTAAAGAGCAGACCAGTAGGCTAATGTAAAGAGGGGACCAATCAGTAGACCGCAGAGGTGCAGCCAGCTTTGCAAACTGTTGTTTACAGTAACAAATTGGTGGAGAAGGCATTCTGATGTCTACTGCAAAGACCCATTCTGTATGAACTAGCCCTTTTTATAGATGCCTATAGATGCCATATGCTATATAGAAAATTTGTCCCATAATTGATGAACTTTGCTTCAAAAATTCTGTTATTTCATTGCTTATTACTACGAAGCTGCTTTACTTAGATAATACGCAGTATTAAATGTTATTGGTTTGTCAGAAATGCATAAAATCGATCTGGTGGCTGTGAAATATTCTATTAATATAACTAAGAAAAAATGCATGACAGCTGTTCTTTAAGGATATATGTTGCTTTGAAGTTCAATAACAGGACATGTCGCAGGTCTTGTTTACCCATAAAAGACCCCTGGCGTCATCTTTGAGCCACCGATGCCATTTCCTCTGGAGCGTGGGATGTGGTAGTTACTTTCACACGCCCGTAAATGCAGACAGACGTTTGATTTTAGCTTTAAAGACTGACTGCTTAATTAAAGGGAAAGTTCCGACAATAAAATGTACATTCTCATGTAATTCTAAATCTGTATGCGTATTCCAAATCTTATTATGTGTGGCGAGCTCAAAGACACGTCAAAAATGTATCAGTGTGACATATTACATACAATGCTCATGTTTTAATGCATTTTCAGAACAAACTATTTAATGCCACTTTTGTGTCCTTCACAGTGTAATGAAGATGCTTGCACAAGATAGAGGATTCGAAGTTCTTTGAGGATAAATTGACTGATTCCATTGTTGTATTCCCACTAATCTGCCTCAAATCATTTATATGATGCTTTGGTTTACAATTTTAAACTTGAATGCACTGATCACAGAACTAGGTAATAAGAACATTTATATATAACTGTTGATGAGTAAAGCAGTTTTTTTTTTTTTTTTTTTTCCAAATCCCTTAAATTAGTTGATCAACCAAGTTATTTTAAGCTGCGCACTAGAGCTAAAAGACATTGCTTTAATGAGATTCTTTTATAAACTTATATTTATAATCTGTTTCCAAACATGTCTGACCAAATGTGACTTGTTAATTAAAGAGTGTGAATGACATTTTATAAATTAAATCTCTTACCAAAGTATTTGAGTTTTTGAGTCTTTATGTATAAATGTGAGGGGGGGAAAAAAGAACAGAATGATGCAGAATATATTTGTTGCTTTATAAGTTTATTTGTTTGATGCTTACATATTTTCTCTTATATAATATAACAATATTTTAATGTTCAGGGTAGCTAAATAACATTTTAAAGCCATATATTTTTGCTTGAACAATCAGTATTGGCAGAACAATACAATTACAAAGCATTCACTTGAGAAGTCATTAAAACATATGGTCTCAACCAAACATGGACCCTATTTAATAACGAGCATTTTTGTCTGTAAATATTAATCTTTCAACAGTCAATGGCTCTATGTACAGATACATATTGTCATAGCAGCATCTGTGGTCATGTGGCATACCGTGGCATATCATAACAATCATAAAACCTGCAACAATGTCCGGGTGTGCATATCTAGCTATATATATACACAGTGGGAATGGAAAGTAGGAAGACCCCCCTAAATTTTTCACTCTTTGTTATATTGCAGCCATTTGCTAAAATAATTTAGTTCATTTTTTCCCTTCATTAATGTACACACAGCACCTTATATTGACAGAAAAACACAGAATTGTTGACATTTTTGCAGAGTTATTAAAAAAGAAAAACTGAAATATTACATGGTCTTAAGTATTCAGACCCTTTGCTGTTACACTCATATATTTAACTCAGGTGCTGTCCATTTCTTCTGATCATCGTTGAGATGGTTCTACACCTTCTCCAGTGTGCTCAGGACCTCAGACTGGGTTGAAGGTTTACCTTCCAACAAGACAATGAGCCTAAGCACACAGCTAAATAACGCCGGAGTGGCTTCACCACAACTCAGTGGCCCTGTTTCACAAACGGGGCTTAGATTAAGCCAGGACTTGGCATTAGTTTAATTAAGATATTTAAGCAACTTTCACAAACATGCCCTATAAGAAAATATTACAGGTGTGCATCTTAACGCAGAACAATGACACTGACATGTTTTAAGATATTTTCATCTGAGACCGCTCAAACATGCAATTTAGTCTGGGACTAGCTAAAGCCTTGTCTGTGAAACTGGGGGCGTGACTGTTCTTGAACGGCCCAGCCAGAGTCCTGACTTAAACCCAATTGAGCATCTCTGGAGAGACCTAAAAATGGCCACCAACGTTTACCATCCAACCTGACAGAACTGGAAAGGATCTGCAAGGAGGAATGGCAGAGGACCCCCAAATCCATGTGTGAAAAACTTTTCCCAAAAAGACTCATGGCTGTATTCGATCAAAAGGGTGCTTCTACTAAATACAGAGCAAAGGGTCTGAATACTTAGGACCATGTGATATTTCACTTTTTCTTTTTTAATAAATCTGCAAAAATGTCAACAATTCTGTTTTTTTCGGTCAATATGGGGTACTGTGTGTACATTGAGGAAAAAATGAACTTAAATGATTTTAGCAAATGGCTGCAATATAACAAAGAGTAAAAAATGTAAGGGGGTCTGAATACATTCTGTACCCACTGTATATAGATACAGTATAGATATGTTTGTTTATTTGTTTATTTGAAAGTCATGTTTAAAGAACTCATGTCATTATTTAGTTACATTTAGAATACTTCTAAAATAGACTTTATTTTGAACATAAATAAAAAGTGTACATTAAGTTTATGGACATATGCCTGCCACCCATCATTTTTCTTTTGATTTTGCGAAATATAACCTGGACATGTGTTCATGAGATACATCATAGAACCGAAAAATAAAAGGTAAAATGTAACAACAGAATCTATAAAACTGAATTGTGAATCATCATTCTTCTGTCTGACAAGTTTTTGACGTTGTCCCATAATGCACATAAGATAGTAACGATTCCTTTATAATAACTCATTAAAAGCTCACTTCTAATTAAACACCTTCAAAACCACACGCTAAGAATGTACACAAATGCTATTTTATAATACACACTTGGCAAGGTATTTTATACATATTATGTACTTATTTTTCCTTCAGCTCAAATTTCTTCAAGAGGGTGATTTTATATTGTAATTTCACAGGATACAAAATGGCTATTTTCAAATGAGATTTGCACATCAGCAATCCTTGGCATGGATATTTTGTGGTATTACGAACAGGTAGTTCACATCACACCTCATTTTATTGGTTCTCAATATAATAAAAGCCTCAAGGCCAGCTAAAGATGATGTATGCCTGCTGTTATGGAATTGATAGTGTAAACCAACCCAAACAAGGTTAAAACTGTACATAAATTCCTCACATTTCTATTTGTTCTTTATATACTGTAGCTATAGAGCATAACGTATGTGCATTGTTGGCTTTAATATTGTTTCCAATCACACCACAATGTACTCCAAACCAGTTTCTGCCTTTTGTAAAAGCTCAAGTCCTCCAATTTTGATTGAGGCAGAGCTGCATTTCTTGTCTGGCAGGGTGTTGCATTGGAAAATGCATGCACTAATAATTCAGGGATTATGTTTTATTTGGCATGTCATCACTATAAAACCCTTTCCGCCGCCAAGGTTTTAATGTTTAATTTGTTTCAAAGTTGCTTGCATTCGATATTTCGCATGTCTCCCGTGCATCAAACAGTACGTGCCATTACAGTGGTGTCGAGGTTTAGATTGGCTAGCAATGAAGCTTCAAAGGCAGATATGAACATTCAAATGATCAAAGTCTCTGTCGCGAGAGATAACAGTCATAATCAATAACCCAAAGCAAGCCAATATTGACTCCGCTAAGCTTTCTGAGAACTCGACAATCTATTTCTTCTCCTACAGTGGCCACCCTATGTCCGTTTGATCTTTTCCATCATCTCCTCCTATCATTTTATCCTCCGTCCTGTTCGGCTCTTTAGTTCTGCTGTCATTACTGGTTAATCAAGATGGAAAATAACAGTCACCGGCCTTGACTGGATCTCTAATGAGAGGGCCGTCTCCTCTAAAGTGTCCATTTGATAGACAACTGCTGGCTGTCGCTTCGTCTGCTACGCTCCAGCTCACACATGAACCCCTGCCGCCCCATTAGCCCACATCTCAGACCTATTTATAAAATCACAAGATATGATGCTAGCTAACAGATCCTTGTGCCAGACCTTTTCCTAATGATTCCTCTTAGTGTTTGGTTTTTTATGTCACCGCTATGTACAAAATCACATACGTTTTCTGCTGGAAAATCATGGGTTATGTGAGTTTAGAGTTGGTTCATGCTTTTCTAGGTGGTTCATTGGCTAAACTTTGACTTGGTAGGCCATCTTGGGCAAGCTGGTTAAAGTCAGCAGACCAGTAAAAAACCATGACCAGCTACCATGTTCAAAAAGGCAAAATGACAAGAAGTAGTGTGAATAATTTTCATAATGAAAGCCAAAATTGTTCAAGCTACTCTAGATGGTTCATCAGCTGGATTTTCCAAGCTGGTAAGAGTTGTTAGACCAGTAACAAACCAACTACCATGTTCTAAAAATGTAACTGTAAGCTTTTGGTGTTGCAAGCCACATTTCTGGACAAAATTGCACGTTCACTCTGCTGGAAATAAATCAATCAGTTGATGTTTTTTTTGTTTTTTGTTTTTTTTTTAAATAAAGACTGAGCTTCTCTAGATGTTCATCTAGATAACTCTGACCTGTTAGACCATCTTGGCCAAGCTGGTTAAAGTCAGTAGTCCAGTAACAAAAAAAAAAGTCAACTTTATCAAAAAGCCAACTTGAACACTTTGACTGGTATAACTTTTTTCTTTCTTACTTTCTTTCTTGATTGTACGTTATGTGAACATTTCCACCAGACCAGCAACAAAGAAGTTAGAATATTCTAACTGACTTAACAGTAATCCTTTAGTGTTACATGCCACATTTATGAAAAAAAAAAAGAACTTTCCCTGCAAGGCAGTTGGTGGTTTTTGTAGAGGGTTCACACTAGTCTAGATAGTTTATCAGCTGAAGTTCGACCTTCTGACCATCTTGGGCAGGTTGGTTAAGAGTTAGTAGACCGGTAAAAGCAGCTACCCAACTTAACCACTCGGTATGACTTGTATTTTCCAGGTTATGGAATGCGAACATTTCACCAACGACCATATTAGCAAAAAATTGTTTAAGCTACTCCAAATAGTTCATCAGCAATATTTTCCAAGCTGGTTAGAGCTGGTAGACCAGTAACAAACCAGCTACCATGTTAAAAAATATAGCAACTTTTTGGCCTGGCCAAGTTGGTTGGATTTGGTAACCAGCAACAAACCAGCTACCTAAAACTGTTCTAAAAACATGGATGGCGCATTTATGAATACAGCAGCATGTTTCCTGCTGAAAAATCAACCACTTGGTGTTTTTATAGAGGTTACAAGCAACTCTGGTCAACCAGCTGAACTTTAACCATCTTGTCCAAGCTGGATGGAGTCAGTAGACCTGTAACAAACCAACTACCAAAATCTACAAAAAACGTAACATTAACATAACTTGAACAACTTAATCACTTTGCGCTTTGCTACAATCTCTATTGTTAAAAGCGCTATATAAATAAGTGATTGATTGACTTTAACTTAATATAACCCGTTTTTTTCCAGCAGAGGTATGTCACATGAACATCAACACCATTGACCATAAGCAAACACAGCTTTTTAGAGTATTTAAACTGAACAAATTTATGATCAGATATATCTGTTACTGCAGAAAATGGTCATGTTCTGAATAAAAAAAAATTATTACATTAAAAAAGCAATAATGCTTTTAAGAATCGCCATGCAATAAAATCCAAACTTAACAGATATAGACGCTTCGGTTTGACTACAGTACATCCCTCGCACCCTAACCAAACTAAGACATTTTCTTAACAATAGCAGTGTACTGTACAGTAATGTTCCCTGGCAGCACGAACATCTTGTATGAAACAACCAAACAGTTTGAGTGACCCGTTGTACCTTTTTCATTCCCGTATTGCAGCAGCTTCCTGCCGTTATCTGCTGGCTTTAACAGAAGTCTCTAGCGTAATTGCAAGGCAGCCATGAATCGGAGCTATTTATGGACTAAAAAAACCTAGCTTGAAGCGATATGGTTTTAACAGTCTTAAGGTTGTCAGGTAATTGTCAACACAGGCCCGTTTATGTAACGCTAAGCCCTCGCTTTTAAAGATTCTTCAGTGAAACGTAGTGCAGATACCACATTAGGATTTTTTGGGGGGAAAACGGTACTCAATAGGACTCCAGCTTTTGCCTCTCAAATGCTTCAGAAAAGAAAAAATAATTTCCTATACCATTTTCAAAGCTGCTTATTATACAACGAAACAAAATGCCTCGACTGGTTTCTATTCAAACCACAATCTCTATCGGCTTCCAAGCCTTCGGTTGTTGACTAATTTTGGGATCGCTCAAGCGCAACGGATATCTTCTTGGAGAGCCGACAGGAACGAAAGCCAACCGAGGGATTTATCCGTTTACATAATCTGGAAAAAAATCTGATGTCAATAAACTCTTTTGTTTTCCGGTGCCAAAATTACTAACGTGTCACAAGAAACCTGCAAACAGGCAAACAGGACAAAATCTTGCTTAAAGGTCTCTTAAACAGACAACGAAAAAGCATGCCTCTTTTTCAGGAAAACAACACCCTCACTGTGCATGTTCACGACGCCTGCACTCGTTGGTTATATGTGCGCATTTTGAAAGTTCACAGTAGACATCTATGCAGTCATACATGTAGGTGTTGGACACCTTGGTCGTGCCAGACTAACAGCCAGGCAGCCGCCACAGAACAACATAATATGATCCAAGCTCTCCTAACCGTCGCCTAGTTTGTAAAATATACACAGACTCCCGTATCTCCGGCGGCAGGTTACCACACTCTACATTTCTCTTCAGGGTTCATAGGAGCTCCTCGTGCGCAATGAAAGGCTTCAGAAAACGCCTCAAAGTTCTGGAGGGACCCTAGGACCCTGTTAAAAACAAACATGACACTATTCATCTCTAATACACCTGCAGCTGTCCTAAAAGTATTTGGACACAGTCATGTCGTTCCAAACCCCTAAGACCTTCCTCCATCTTCAGAACACAAATTAAGACATTCTTGATGATATGCAAGAGCTTTCTGCATAGAAAGCAATGCAACTGACTCGTTCGAGGCCCAGCAAGGTAGTAAGGACTTTGTTAAAATAGTCCATGTGACATCAGTGTCTCAACCGCAAATTTATGAAGCTACAACAATACTTTTAGTGCCAAAAGAAAACAAAAAAATGACTTCATTCAACATTGTCTTATCTTCTAGGACAGTCCTCTGCCATTATTGAGAGTACAACAATGCAAGCTATTTAATACTTTGCACACAAAAAGCATTCTCGTGGCTTTATAGAACTATGGTTAAGCCACTGATGATGTACTGTAGTATCTTTGCTGTATAGTCAGGGTCAGAAAGCTCTTGGATTTCATCAAAAATGTCTTAATTTGTGCTTCAAAGATGAATGAAGGTCTTTTTGGGTTGGAACAACATGGGGGTGAGTAATGAATGACATCATTTTCATTTTTGAGTGAATTTTGAGTCACATTTAAAAATGTTTGAATGTCTTTGTATTAAAGATTTTCACTTTTCTTTATCGTTTTTGCTCAGTTTCTTTGAACCAGCCTTCAGTGGATGTGTGAATTCATACTGAAACACTTTTGAAGTGGCTTCTTTTTAAAAAAATGTTTGTCAGAAAAGAAACAAGAATTCTGTAAACAAAGTATAGACAAATATATGAGGTATATGAGATACATATGTATAATCTTGCATTGTATATGGCATGTTTTTTTTTGTTATTTGCTTTTATTCAGCAAGGATGCAATTAACTCATCAAAAGTGACAGTAAAGTGATATGATAAAATATGATATATATATTTTTATTTAATTAAATGCTGTTCTTAGTCATCAATGAATCCTAAAATAAATTAACACTCCTTCCACAAAGACATTTTTTCAGCACTGATATAATGTTTCTTGAGCAGCAAAGCAGCATATTAGATTGTTTTCTGAATGACACTGAAGACTGGAGTAATGATGCTGTAAATTCTCATCACAGGAATTAATTACATCTTTTTCAAACAGAAAGGTATTTTAAATTATAGTAATGTTTTTTCAATAGTTGAGCACTTTTTATTACAAACACCAAACTTTTAAATAGTAGTTTACAAAATAATTTTGAGTTTTATAATAATAAGTATTTAGTGGGTACAAATTTGTTCTTTGCTTAACCCACTTGCAGTTTCTTGATTTTTGCAATAGTGCTGCTAACTATATATGACATTTTTAAATGTGACTTCTATATTTTTTTCATCTTCAGTTTACAAATGTCCCAGAAAGATCTTGCCTGTATTCCAGAGGGCTGTGTGGGTCTGTTTTGATGGACTGAATGGCGTACTCCGGGCGACAGGCGCCACACCAGACCTACAAAAAGCACGAAACATTTTACATTCACCAAAAACAGCACAATCATATCATACCAGCTGAGCACATCATAGACAGATGACCTAACATGCATTTTATGCTTGAATGTCTCATGCAAAACTGATTTTTGATTGTGATTATCTATGCCAACTCATATTTTGAAGTCTTCCCATCCAAATAATGACATTTCAAATCCAAGTCCTTTAAAGCAGCACTCATCCCATCGGCTGGTATGATTTGAATCACTAATTTCATGCCTTAAGCACATATTAGAGAGCCAATAACAATGTATTTTTCAGAGGTTAAGTGGTACCTGTATCTTTTAAGTAGTGTCAGTTTAATTAGACACGCTCTTTGCGAGACTGACCTTGCATGGGCATCAAGGTGAACACATGCAGGCGTCCCAAAGTGGATGTCATTCATCATCACATACCTGGGCAAAGTTTAGAAAGAAGAGCTGTTTGTGATCCATATCCAGTCCAGGAAGACGGGGCTCCTCGCCTTCCCTCTCCACCCACTTCATATATGCCTAATATCACACACAAATTCACATCAACACATTTTTACATCTTCTGATGAAGATGTGAGTTGTTGTCTGTTTGTTTTTTAAGAGGTTGTGAGCAGTCTTCACTGGGTTACTATGTAGTTTGTTTATATGGAAATTAATGTTGCATACCTTGTATGCTTGACGAACTCCACCATTGTCAGCTATATTCTCTCCTAACGTCGTGATGCCACTGACCTGCAACAACAGCAATGTTAGAATGTTTAGGGCTATTTAAGTATTGATTTATTTAATACAGTATTTATTCATATTTAGTACATTTAGTTCTAATTTCAGTTTAAAATTTTGTGATTGTACTTTATTTGTATATACTTTCTTGTAGATTTTTTTTTTTAGAAATTTTTGTACCACTTAAATATGTTACATTTCTAAAATCTTTATTAGTGTTTCATGTAAAATATTTGTAATTTCCTTTATTTCAGCTTTATTTTGATTAACAAAAATGTAAGTTTACAATAACAGCACTGTTGTTTTATTGTCTTATTTGTTTTTTTAGGAGGAATTAGAAAAAGAGACTGCTATAAAATGACCACTGTAAAAAAAAAAAAACTTTCTTCTTTTATTATTTTTGTCTTGTTTTCTAGTATAAATATCAAAACATTCTTGAATCAAGATACATTTGAAAAGCAACTAAAGACATTAAGTCTCGTTTTCAAATTCATCAAAATGTTGTTAGTTTTTGCTTACAGCAAATCTTAAAATATATACAAATAAATATATTAAAATAAATATAATTCAGACAAGACTTCATATATTAGGTCATTGTGCTTTTCAAGAAAAAGTGAATTAATGTTTGGTAAAAAAAACTAAAATAAATAAATACATAAAACATACGCGCACACACACACACACAGTATATATATATATATATATATATGTGTGTGTGTGTGTGTGTGTATAATTTGAATATTTAAACTAGAAAACAAGGCAAAAAAGATTTTGGTTTTTTTTATAGTGAATGTGTATATTATAGGTGGATGTTGAAGAAATTACAGACTTTGATATTGTTTGAAACATTTCTGGCATATCTTATAAAAATAAAAAATACTTGTTTTAAAAGAATGCAGTGAATACATTAGCTTATTTACACAAAAATCAATAAAAGTACCACAACATGTCAGAGTAAGCGAAAATGACTACTAAATGAATGGATACATTTTTAATATTTGTAAAAAAGTTAAACATATTAATATAAATGTAAACATTTCTGTTTAGTATTAAAATCCATAAGTTTTTGTAGCTAGAAATTTGCATTAAATTATTTTGAATTAATTGTTAATAATTGTTTGCTTCTATATTTAATTCAGATTATATATATTATATATATATATATATATGCAAAATTGTCCATTTACTCAGCATTTAATGTCTTTTCTGAAGAACCTTGAAGAACCAAGATCTCATTTAAGGTTTTTTTATGGCAGTGAAAACCATGTTTTTGTTCAATTTTAAAAGTTCATTTACAGATTCTTTCCATCCTTCTAAGTGCAGTTCAACTTACATTTTGGCCTCCTGCGAGTTTCCAGCTAAACTTGCCGTACTGTTCCACCATGCATTTAGACTGATCCTCAAAGCGCTCGGCAGAGTAGTTGCTCCACCAGTTGTACATGTTCCCATCCTTGTCAAAATTACGGCCTGTATAAATAAATATTTCATTTTTTGGAACACGGTCATATTTTAAACAGACAAGTGTTGTGGTTGCTCTTTCGCACAGGGGTTTGGTCCAATGGAGAACAATTTATCTGTGATATTTAAAACTTCTTCTTTAACACAGAGTTTAATACATCACACATGAGCAGGATCATCAACTAATCCACGTTGTTTATTCATCCACAGCTAACTGATAATTGGTACAATCCATCAGATGAGATGCATATTACCGTGATCATCAAATCCATGAGTGATTTCATGTCCTATAACCATGCCAATTCCTCCAAAGTTTAGAGCTTGCAGCTGTTTTTCACTGAAGAACGGAGGTTGGAGGATGCCAGCAGGAAACACTGAAAGAAAGATGAATGCATAGAAAAAGATGAAATTCAGCATAATGCCTGGGTAATTGACCAGGAAATGTCTTTTCGAGATACTAATCGAGTCACGTGAGAAAACAACTCATTTTAATAGAACACAGGGTTCATGTTAGAGTTTTCATTAAAATGACCAGAATTCAGGTTTTTCTTAGAACGTTTGTGAAGGTCACATTAAAACCGTGTTGGAAACTTTTTTATTACGACTAGATTTACCCTTGTCAGTATTTATATATATATATATATATATATTTAGAAAACAGCATAGTACTGTCACTGCTGCTATAAAAGTGTTTAGTGACATCATTGATGCCTTATATTGTAAAAGAGTTGATCATGGTATGCTCTTAAATACACTCCATTGTTGGTCTCCCTGAAAATGCTATTACATGGTTTTAATAGCACCATAAATGGTTTGCTATTAAATTATTTTTCAGAGAGAATACAGTGTGTGCTTTTAAAAGATTGTACTTTATCTATTTTGTCACTTTCAACAGGTGTCCCTCAAGGGTCTGTTTTGGGACCTATTTTATTTTCTTTATATGTAAATAATTTATGTAGTAACATTCCAAAAGCTATGAAACATCTTTATACAAATGTCACTGCCGTCTCCAGCTGTGCTCCATCAAGCACTAAAGTCAGTGTTTGATATTGTTCAGTTGGCCTACCATTTATGTCAACTAGTCTGGTTCAAATCACAGATAAAACTGAATTAATTATTTTTTTTCCAATTTTTTTAAAGTTGTACCAAGTCATCTTCCTGACTTTAGATCCTTTCAGTGGAAAAGAAAAAAATATGTTGCAAGTTATAAGTACCCGGACATCCTATTTGATAACTTTTAAACTTCATGTTGATGAATTGCTCTCGAAACTTAAGCTCAAATTGCAGTTTTACTACAGAAATAGATCTTTATTTTCTTTTAAAGCAAGGAAATATGGGTTATATAATGCGATTTCAAAATTCCCTTTCTCTTTGGAGTGTTACACGCTGTACGTTTATAAGTAAGATCCCTGAAGATGCAAAAATTATGACTTGTCCACAACCCTCTAAAGCAGCTTGTTTAAACCCTCCTACTTTTCTACATCGCAGAGTGGGTTTATTTTCAAACACCGCCCAAATGTTTATGTAACGAAAGAAGGCGGAGCTACTTTTCTCACTGTAGTGTTGCTGCAGGCACCATGTTCAAGAGACGCAGTGGCGGCCCGAAGGGTTATGGGGTCCTAGGCAAGATAAATTGGGCCCAAAACACAAGAAAGACAATATGCTCCTGAATAAACACGGAGGTAGCACAATCTGTGAGCGGGTAGCACAAAGCATCATAACTTTGACAACTTATGAAACATATCAAGCTTAATATTCAAATTTATATGTACTGAGCTGTGTCCTGTCCCGCCTGCACCACAACCATGAACTCTCCATGAAGACGCGGACGTTTCAGCAAAGGATAAATGGATTTCCAGCTCTAAAAATACTCAATAAAGTACTCAATATAAAGCTTAACTTAATTTTTAAATGTTTTTCCTGAGAATTTACATTTATGGATATGAAATTTGACCATAAAATAAAAAAATTGGAGATATGCTGTCTCCCGCATCACATATATTATCAATAGTTAAGTATGTGGTCTTAAAGAGAATACTCGGTCTTGACTTGGACTCAAAAACTTTGGACTTGGACATGACTTGGACTCTAACCTCTTTGGACTCTGTCTTGACTCGGACTCAACAAGTCTGGTCTTGGACTGGACAAAGCTTGACTACAGCACTGAATTATACAGAGTTATTCTTTCAATAAAATGTTTTTTTCTCACCGTCGTTGTGAATTGTATTGTGTTTATTCGGGTCTGTGCAATACGGAGGTGCTTGAAATATCACATATACACTCATACTGCACATGCAAAAGTAAATACAAAACATATATATTATACCGATGTTTGTGCGGCCATAGGTGACCGCTTGTTTTGCTTGTTGAACGGGCCGGCACTGAGGAGACGCTGTGTTTTGTTGTGAAAGTAGAACTACTTTGTTGGTGCTTCCAAAAGATTACATAACTAGAAATCAGTGGTCAAGTTGTATTCACAACACTGTCCCAGAACAGTTCAGCTTTTGAACTAATACAGTGTGTTTCGTGCATTTACGAGGACTGATTCCTGGAGAGTAGCCTATGCTGGCTGTGCACAGAAACTATAAAGTGAGGCAGGTCTATCTCTGCAAGAACAGTCTGGTGCTTCTGACTCACAACCTTTAAGTAAGTTACGTTTTCTTATTCAAAAAACCCGCTACTTACTATTCAGACATGCGTTTTGAGCAGTGAAGGGTAGTGCTTGTTGTTTGCCGTTTCTCCACAAATCATCACAAATGCAGACATGGTGTTATGTTAACGAGGCGCTATGCAACGTGACGCATAAAAAGACAGAATAAGTCAAGGTAATCAGTAATTGTATGCAACAAATGCCTAGTTTGTAATGTGTTGAAACACAATTGAGGTATTCAGTCAATCACAGTGCACTGGATAGCTGGCCAATCACAGCACAGCTCACTTTTTTTAGAACAATGAGCATTGTACAATTCGACCTGTTTCAGGAGGCGGGGCTTAGATGAGAAATATAAAATGTACAGTATGTGGAAAATAATGTGTTTTTTGCTGAAACTGCATAAACACATTTCACACACCAAATACACAAAGTAATGTTCTTTTTTAGCTACATCATATGACTCCTTTAATATGAAATAAATGAAATGAGTAGATACTAAAACAATGTGAAAAGAGCTTTTAAAGAGTCTTTAGAAGATCTAAAGCACCCGTATAGTTGAAGCAGCGCTCGCTGTAATGTGAATGTAATGGCAGATAGCAGAAGCTGTATTAGAACAGAAAGCGTCCTCCAGCTATAGCAGTTCCAGCTGCCGCTCTTGTCTCTCAAATGGCAATTCAGCTTGAAGTGTTTCCCAGATTGTCCAGGAACATTAAAATGTGCAATCTAAGAGTAATTATGTGGAAATTTCTCCCGCTGAAAATCTGCATAATCACTTGGCTTTTGTAATCTCTGTATTAACGCAGTCTGAATAGCGTGCGCTCGGCGTCCACAGCCCATCTCTGGAAGCACAAGCTTTGTGGGCAGTGGAGCCTGAAACTAGCTTTGTTTAATCTACAAGAGAAAAGCACTACAGGCATTAGAGCCATTATGACAATGGGCTGAGAAAGCATTTATACTGAGAGCCCTCAACAGCTTAGGAGAAATCTGACCAGAGCAAATACTTCACAGAAGTCCCACGTTTGGACAACGCTGCTTATTTTAGTGTGCGGGTATGGCCTTCTCTGCTGGAAAGATCTGTTTATTGAGCCCTGAATCTCTGTGCTGGACTAGACCGGTCTATGCTGGTCTATAGCTGCTGGACCTGCTGTAGATAGACTGGATTTATCAAGTGGCTTAGCAATTTTTGTCTATTTGTGGTAAATCGATTAAAGAAAATTATTTATATTGTAAATACAGAATAGAATATTATTTCTTACTATGTGGCCGAATATATCAATCTGGTTTCCGTTGTGCAAATTATATATATATATATATACATATATATATTTTTTAATGCATTTTTAATTTAAATTATATTATATTATATATGTTTATGAATTTTCCAGTCTAGTTTCTATTCTATTATTTCTATGAATAGAGTTTTATTAATGTCTTTTTAATTTATGTATTAATTTATTTAATTTCTTTTTATATTTGTTCTATAATATTGATTATTTTATGATATAATAGAAAATAATTTCTTATTGAGTGTGGCTGTGAATTTGCCAATCTGGTTTCTGTCATCAGAGAATGAGAGAACATTTAATTTGTACATTTTATTATTATTATTTCATCATTATATATTATATAATATGCCATATTATATTATACACTGGAATATATATGGCTGTGATCTTACCGATCTGGTTCCTGTTGTGCGAATAGAAAGCGTTGACCACAGCTGCACCAATAATCCACCTAAAACAAAGACAGGGAGAAAAATATGAGATGAGAGAAAAAACAGTCTTCCTAGCATTTCATTATTTATGTATTTATTAATGTCTCATACATGTCAGGATCCACGGGCTCCCTCAGCTTCTTATGACCTTTCTGTGCTGAAGCTGCCAGGTTTTCCAGAATGTTCTCAAAGTAGTTCTCCTCACTGAAGTTTAGCTGTGAGCAGACAGAGAGACAGATAATATATCAGAAGACAGATTTGTCATCGTTCTTTCATATATGTGAATGAGATACTAGTTGGTTTGGATGCTAATTTATTTAGAGGTCAGGGTTCTCTGAGTTTCCTTACGTGTGTGTATTCCTCGTCCAGTTTCTTATTTTCCTCCTCAAGGATGTGGTCAGGATAACCGATCTGTTCCGATATTGCCATAGCCTGAAAAACATCAAGAAAACAGGATATTAGAAAGTGAGAACAACTCAAGACTGTAAAATAAACAAATAAAAAGACATTAATAATAAGATAAATCCCAGGTTATAATCATAATAAAATAAGATAAATTATGTATTATACACAAAATGCATTTAATTATTTAAAAATATATATTATTTTATTTATAAAATATTGTAATTAAAATTATCAGGTCATTAACCGTAGTAGTTAGTTGTTATTGTTATTATTATTTAAATATGTATGCAGCATATACATTTGTTTAACTGCATGAACCATGAAAATATGAATATAAAATAATAGAAATAACCAGTGTTGGGAACGTACCTTTAAAAAAGTAAATAGTTATAGTTACTGTACTAGTTACTTCTCACAAATAGTAACTGAGTTAGTAACTGAGTTACATCATTACAAAAGTAACTAATTGCGAGGCAAAGTAACTATTGCGTTACTTTAAAAAAAATAATAATAATTTTTGCTGCTTTGATGTAGTAGCTTCGTCTCCTCCTTTGGTAGCGCTGCTCACGTTATCACTTGAGTTTTTAGCCACTAATTTTGTGGCGGCATGTGA
>JAUMHP010000060.1:4794629-4806615 GCA_032361065.1 Enteromius trimaculatus
CATATATAACTGCATTTACATATAAAACTACATTTACATTTACATACTTTAAAAATATACACTGTACGTGTGTGTTTTAATATAAACAAAATAAACAAACACAGCATAAACACATACAGTATATAATGTAAAGAAAAACTTTTATTTTGGATGCGATTAATCGCGATTAATCGTTTGACAGCACTAGTTTTTGATCAATTAAATAACAGTTTTAGCTTACTATTATTAAACACTATTAACACAAATTGATTTTGTATAACTCATTAATATTCCTTTTAAATATAATTTCACATTGCACACTAAATAGAAATAAAATATTTAAAAAATATATACAAATATTTTCATATAGGCCTATGTATTAAAACATCTTTTCTGCAAGTCATGAATTTTCTGTAGTTAATTCATTTTTATTTTATATTTAAAATACATATTAATGAATTACATACAATTCTGATTTGTTTAATATAATTTATAAATATATATTAAATAATTAAATAATAAGATTTATTAAATTGGACTTGTGGAATCATTGCCAAGTTGCAGAATCAAAAAATGAAAATGCAATTTAAAACTCTCTCATTTTAGTTACAAATAGAATATCTTTAAAGGAAAATATACAATGTATACAAATGTAACATCAATCGATCAGTACTACTATAGATACACGGTCTCAGTCTTTCTTCTTACAAATTTCATGTTGGATTCACTTGCCATTTCTTTGTAATTATGAAAACAGAAAATAATTTCAAAGTGGTAAAATGGTAAATCAATGACAGTATTGTTTACTCACTCTCATTCATGCATGAGCTGTAGAGCGTTTTGGCTTTCTTGAAGGCCTCTCTGTCATCCTTATTTTCCATCTCCAGAACTCCTGAGTGATAATGAATAAGCACCAGCCAGATAACAATGTTTACAAGAAAGCTCCACAAACCCACAGTACTCATGGTGGTTGAGTGAAGCTGGCGTAACTGACCCTTGAGTACGATCTCCAGTTCGTCTCTCAGGATATTGAATACGCTGTGAAGTGAGCTGGTTTCGGGAATGACGTGACGCTCTATCCAGCCTCCGCAGGCGTACTGATAGAAGTTCTGGCAGGGCTCCACGCTGGGGTCCATGTTCTGGAGCAGTCGGGCCGCTGCGTCGGTGAAAAAACAAACCATTTCAGATCTACACGTTTAAACTGAAGTGGTGTGACATGAAAGCTTTCAGACGTTTCTTCTTACCGGCAGTGACACACTGAGGGGTTGTACAGACATTGCTGTCAGAGTTTGATCGATATTTCAGCCCTGTGGTGAGACAAACAACATGCATGAGGTGAATATCTGACTCAAAGAGGGCTGGGATCATGTGACATAATCCACCCAAATTGCACATGAGAGCTTATTGCTACAGCTTAACACTGGAAAACTGGAATAATGTAATGCAATTTACTGAAACAATGTTGTCTTTCTCTTATTGGTTGTTTTGCTAATAGCACACATGACACACTGTGCTTTTGTGATGATATATATATACAGTATATGCACTTTAAGTGATATTGTACATAATTTGGAGTGATTATACAGGATTCATGGCAGGACGAAAACTCAAAAAGATGAAAAACAAATGAAAAAAATGAACGATGTGTATAAAATATATACCAAACTACACAAACTGTGATTTTTATGAACAATTTCACAGCATACTGTACCTTTTGAAGATTCATTTATGCTAAAACGCTCTGAAATACAGAGGAGAAAATACAAGAGCTTACAGAATATAATCAAATATGTGTTCAATGAGAACGTTTTGATACATCAGATGATTCTTGAAGGCGCTTTTTATGTTCTAAATACTTTAAATACATGTGCAAATATATGAGATATAATTATATGTTTAACTCTATATGTTTTAATTCTGAATAAATTAAATATTATACACACACACACACACACACACACATATATATATATAGTAATAAAAATACCAATATTTATTATTTCAAATTTAGTACTATTAATAATTATTTTGTATAATTAATTAATATACATTTTAAATATATAGTTTTAAAAATTAAATGTAATAGAATTATACACTAATTATTATAACTATTTTTTATATGCATTAAACTTTTTTGAATTTACAGTAATTTGTATTGAATTACATTTTCATTATATGTATATATATATGATTTTATTTTGTTTTCTAGTTTTCTACAGACTTGCACCACGTGACGTGGGCTAAAATAAATGTTATTAAATGCAAGTTATTTCTTAATGTATTGCAAAAATCTTTGAAAAGCATGTTTGTGTCTTTTGGGGGTGGAGGGAGGTTGTATGCATAGCATTCAAAAGACTCCTGATCTGCAGAAATGCCCACCTCTCAGAGCTGAAGCGTAGAGCACTATGAGTCCAGCCAGAGCGCAGCTCATCAGAAGCACAATGACAGACAGTCCGATCTCCACTACAGTCCAGCGATGCTTCCTCGGTTTAATGCTTTTTTCCATGATATCCATTTGGCTCTCTGATTTTCCCATTCTTGGAGCTGTGGGACAGAATATTGAAGTGTTGGTGGAGAGGGACGAGTGCGCGCGTAATTGTGCATGAACGCGCGTGACCGCAAAGAGCCACAGGTGAAGCATCAGTGCATCCTGTTGTCGGTTTTTGCCTCCAAATACAATGATTAGTTTTAAATGTGGAGGCGGTATAGCTACTGAACAATTGTTATTTATTTACACTTTTCAAACAACGTTCCAAAGCGACCCGAAATACGTAGTTTGACATTTTTTGTATTAAAAAGATTGCACATAGAAAAATCTAGAGGTCGAATAAATGAAATAATTCTCACTGAAAAAAAAACTTTATTTTGATAGCATAATGATGTAGCTTACTTTTAAAAGAAGCGACACGTTAGAAGTGAAAAGGGGGCGGGACTTATAAATTAATACGTCAATTGATTTGTTTGCCCATATATGGCCGTGTTTTTTCCTTACATTTCTGACCTTTTTCTCTTTTTTTCTATAGCTGTAAGATATAAACTCGCATATTATAACTTACTATAAATGAGGCTAGGTGTTCGTAATTCTCTTTCTGTCTCTCAGAATTGTAAGAAAAATTTAAGTTAGTTAAAAATGATTTTTAATTTATTTATTATTTGTTTATTTTATTAATTGTTTGATTAGTTAACTATATTCCTGTCTTCCACGGTGGAGCAAGCATTATACATCAGAATTATGCAAATCTGAACGCGAGTTTGCTATAGCAACAACCACAACAGATCTATAATAGCATGAACTGCACGTGACATGGGCTAAAAGGATGGAGCAAGCGTTTTTCTTTCTATTGAATAGCCTGCATTGATGAGTGTTAACGACAAAGTAATAGGACCATTTGATTTCGTATTGACTTGAACATATTAGGCAACTAACACATGAGGCAGTTAATGTAGCCGATAGAAAAAGTTAATGTAGTTAATGCACTCAGACAGAGCTTTGCTCATATTCAATTTTTAATGATGGTTAAATCCATGCAAGGCTACATATGAAGCATTCTCGAGGTGTCTCCTACTCCATCACATCATGAAGCGTATTTAATCTGTAAACCTGACAGGTTTCAGAAATGGTGTTTTAGCCTCATATTGGCATCAGCACTTTTTCTGTCTTGGAAGCTGGAAAGTGCTGATAAATTTTCCAATTAAAAAAAAAACTCATTTGATGTCTAAAGGCAAAACAATAATCACAGAAAACTAGAAGTGAGTAGATTTTATATATTTTCAGCTAGTGTGAAAAAGGATTTTTATTAACCATACTGATAAATAAATACAAATAAATCACAGTGTATGCACTAAATTATTACATGCAATTCAACTTCTATGTGCATTAAACTATACTATATAATATGTTTGGGTTCTGTAATTATGAAACAGATTTATAAAGTATATACATAGTACATGTTGTCTGTTCCTCCCAAATATTATGTATCTGCACATATCAATAAACTGTGTTTCCCACATCAAACTAAACCACATAATAAGGTCCAGTGCCAATATTATTTACATTTATTAATCATAAACTGTTTAAAGCTGTTTAAAATATTTCATCTCATTTTCATGTAGACCAGTACCCCTTCAATAAGTACAGTTCATTTGCATGTCTGCATTAAGAAAATTAGACGTTTCTTTCTCCTAGAGAGAAAATTATAGCTTATAACAGAGTGGCGTGCAGTGATTATCTAGTCAAGAAAAATCATGAAGCAACAGACAAGAAGCAGCATTGCTCTAAATCACTTACAACAAGGATAAGTGACGTGCAAACTCAACGGAGAAAGCGTTCATTAAAAAGTCCAACTGTTTGCATCCATCTCTAGAAACAGAGCAGAACTCCACCTGTAAACTACACAGTTATACTGTAGAATATGTGTAGCCGTACCTCTCTGACGATGGAGTCCTTGTTGGCCCAGGTAGGACGCCTTTCAATTTCCCCAACACCCCTTCTGAGTTTGCACCCAGAGCTGGTGTGTGGTGAAATGAATCAGCGCCCGAGCGGCTGTCTGTGCTGATGTTCCTCTGACTGACTGACTGAGTGAGTGAGGGAGATGCTGAAAAGAGGAAGGGAGAGAGGGAGGGATGTAAAGGAGGAGGGGCGATCGAGATGCTGTTTGTGCCTGATTCTGGTCGTTTTGAGGAGAAATCAAGAGGTGCTTCAGAAGAGGGACAGATGGATGGTATCAAGAAATATATATATATATAAAAACATACTCATGTCCTATAAAATTACAAATTAAATTAACAGTTATATATATTAGTGTTATCAAATGATTCATCATGAATTAATCGCATCCAAAATGTTTGTTTTGTTTACATAATATATGTTTTTGTGCTGTGTGTATTTATATATAGGCCTATAAAAGCACACACATACAGTATATATTTAGAAAATGTTTACATACATATATTTTATAATTTTATTTAATATAATATAATGTATTTAATATAAAATTATTGCATATCTTACTTGGATTTATGCATGCATGTGTTTGTATTTACATGTACAAAATAAATATACTCAGCGCACACACATATATTATGTGAACAAAAAGTGTTTATGTTGAATGCGATTACTTATTTGACACCATTTATACAGTTTTATGCAAAAGTTTGGACACCCCTTGTAGATTCGGTGAAAATATGAAAAATGTTAACAAAATACGGGAGATTATACAAAATGCCTGTTTTTTTTTTGGTTTAGCATGTCCTAAGTAAGATATTACCACAAAAGATGTTCACACAAGACAAATATAACATATTTATATAATATTTCACCCACCTGCTCTTAATGCATCTTGTTTCCTTCTGGAGCATCTGTGAAAGTTTGATATTTTTTTAATACTGTAGTTGTGTTTGAGTCCCTAAACTGTCCTTAGCATGAAAAGATGGGATCACAAAATCATACAGTCACTGTCGGACAATGTTGAAATATACAAAGATGCTTGACCTGGATGAGGACCTGGAGGATTTATCGGAAGAACAGCGCTCAGTTTAATTGTTCAGAACAAACCAGAGACTCATGAACAACCGTCACAAAACAATAAAACAGTCGTAGATCATACAGGTAACCGCACACAGTATTAAGAACCACTTTTGAGAGGGGTTATTTTAATAATTTTTCCTATTTTATTTTTGTCTTGTGGACTATATGTAAACATCTTTTGTGTAAATATCTTACTCAGGACACACTAAATATAAAAATAGCAGGCATTTTGTATAGTCCCTATTACTTTGTTAAAAATTTTCAGCGATTCTGCAAGGGGTGCCCAAACTTTTGAACTGTATATATATATATATATTAGTCTATTAATTGTAATTTACACACACACACTGCATGGTGTAATATATGTGTATATATATATATATATATATATATACATACACACACGTATAAAATAAATAAATACAAATATACATAAAACTATGTAACTGAATACTATACACAAGAAACATTATCATTAGTTATTCTATAAGTATTCAACAGGATTTAATAAAAAAGTGATCGTTAGTTTCTTAGTTTATAGACATTATATTTTTCTACATGTCATGAGAAAGGCTGTGTATTCAGGAATAAATGTGTCAAAAAAACAACAACTGATGAATTTGCATGTCCTGCTGAAATACATCAGCGAACTATTAAATGCAATTTTCAGCACTTTCATTCGTGACATTGTGACAATGCTGCCACACACTGTGTTAATAAACAATCCTACTGTTATAGTACTGTTACGTATAGTATGTAAACAAAGATTTATTTTGTATGGAATTAATCACGTTTAATCGTTTGGTAGCAGCCCTATGTTATTTACTAGTGAAAACAATTAACAACTCAAGCTTTTTTGGCTAATACACTCAAACATACACACACACACACACATATATAAGTGATAAAATGTAAAAATTAAACATGTATTATCAATAATTACATTTTGCAACCAAATCACAAGAAAACAACAAGAGGAAGAAACTCTAAACTAAGCAATATTTCCCTGTGCAAAACCCATGGCATTTTTATCCAGGTGCTAAAACGCTGGCGACAACAATCTAGCAATGTGCTAAACACTCTAGCATCCTGCATCCTGATAGCAAGGCCCGTAATGGATAGCTATGTGGTTGCTAAAGTGTTCTCGGTGGTTTTAGCTGCTCTAAATTCAAGTTACAAGCCAAGGTGCAATGCTTAGGGTTAGTGGTTTGTTAATAGTATAACCGTGAAAACCCCAAAGCTCATATTCATTAGCCGTCTTTATTTCACCTCCCAGCAGCACCTGTTAAACTAGAGGCAGTCCAAATCTGGAAGAGGAGCACACAGGTTAATGTCCGCTGGCCTGTCATTATTCACAGGCCAGGTGGACTGAAGATGGCAGTGCAGTCGGGGAGCTGGCAGGAACTGACATCAGCTTGGAAGGGAAGTGAGCTTCACTCCCACCGGTGTCAGATTGAAATGGCATGGTGCCCATACTCATTACCAGCCTGATTAACCACTGTAATTAGCTGATATTAGGGAAAGCGAGAGCCTCCGGTGGCAGCGATCAGCACTGGTGCAGAACTGCCCAGCTGTCCATATCAGTTAGCCCATCATAACACAAGTCGAGGGATAAATGCTAGAGACCAGAATAGAATGAGAGCAACCTTTCGCTCACAATAGAGAACATGGGTGAATGGCTGCTAATTACAGGCGTCCATTAAAGATGATGAAGCTCTGCAGGCTGATCTCCACCTATAGAAGATGAGTTAGTTGAACTCAAAGTAGATCTTCCTGTCGGATTTATTCATAGTTTGCCTATACTCTGCCTACTTAGTCACTTTTATTCATCTAAACCAGCGCTTTGTGATACAGTGATTTCAAAGCAGCACTCCAGGAAGTTTTATTATGTATTATTGACTGCTATTTTGCCCATAAGCGATGGCTGAAATAATCCTCAGTGATAGATTTGCTTATTACAAGCTTTTTGAGTTGCAAGATGCTAACTGATAGACCGAAGTGCTGTGGATTACTTGTGACTTACTGTTATATGACGGCACCCATTTACTGCAAAGGACCCATCGATGAGCAAGTGATGCATTGCTAACTTTCTTCAGATATGGTGAAGACACTAACTCATCTACATCTTAGAAGGCCTGAGGGTGAGCAAATAATGGTTGTGCATTTTAGGACAGCGATATTGCACAGAAATGAGATATTTCAGCTATAAAATCAATGCGAATTTCCATCGCAACCCAATTAATGACTGGGGTATACATGGGTTATGTCAAAAATCATTAAGCAAAGCAAGGATATTAAGTCCTTATAGATACTAAGATTATGTTCCAAGAAGATTTTTGTAAATTTCCTACCATACCTATATTATAACTTTTTATTAGTGATATGCATTGCTAAGAACTTTCACACTGCTAAGATTTCTTCAATATTCAGATGTCAGATTTACAAATAGTTGTATCTCAGCCAAATATTGATCATAACAAACATTACATCAATGGAAACTTATTTTTTCAAATTTAAGATTATGTATAAATATCAATTTTCGACAGATTATGACTTATGACTGGTTTTGTGGTCCAGGGTCACATATGTATTTCAAAATAAAATGACCTAAATTATGGGGTGAGATTAGCATTAAACACCATAAGGCTGATGCTACAGAGGGTATCTGGATAAATTAGATTGCTCTCAACAATGGCCAAAGTTACTTAAAAAATTGCCTCGTATCATTGGCTTAATTGTGTCTTAACCTTGAATGCAAGGTTGCCTCAAATAAATAATAAATAAAAAAGCAATTAAAGCATTAGCAAAAGTGAAATATAAATTTTTGACCAATTAATCTCATAGTAAAAAAACCATAATGTAATATTAACAATAAGACCTGAGAACAAAATATCATTGCTATAAATATTAGTCCATCAGCTGAAAGCTCATTTAAATAATGGGCTTTTAGCAAATATCAGCTAAGCTGCTGTTTTAAGATACCAGTTCCACCTTAACAGCTTAATTAAAAAGCTTTCAAAGCTTGTTTTTCTATGTTCCTAATCACTGAGACAGTGAAGTATTTACCTGAGCGTACTCAATCCCCGGTCTTACACAGCATGGCAAATAAATTTCTAATGACTGAATTTGTTCTCTCTGCGCCGGTACACAATTAGACACGTTTTGCTAAGAAGAGCCGAGTCCTCATGCTGCTCCCAGGTGCCTGAGCATTCAGATGACAAGCCACGAAGCCAGTAATAAGTGCAAGCAGACGTCTGAGACCAAGAGCATTCGTCTTTGCTTCGTGTCACATTAGAGGCCGCAGGTTCACAAATCAGCTACAACTCAGAGGTAGAAGCACGACTTCATTTTAAAGCCTGTATGCAGGAGAGGTTTTATTTTAATAAGAGAGTTCAATGTGCTGGGTAAGATTAAAGTGCAAAGGCGCACGATAGCGTTTGGAAATTCTGCTGATTTTACGTTTAATAAACATGCATCTTGGTTCCAGGAAATCACTGCCGCACAGCAGCGTATATTAAGGTCAACACTCAGGCAAATGCTCTTTAAATGGCAACAATCAAACTAGATCTTGACATTTTCTAAAGAAAGTGTGCTTGTGTAAACCTTACAGCCGTAAAGTGCTTTGAGTTTACTGTAAAGCAAGACACTGCAGGCAAAAACATTGTGTTTCCATTCACTGGTCAGTTTTGGCTATTAATGTTTGCTTGTTTTTGGTTTTTTCAAAACACCCAAAATACACTTTTAAAGCAACAGTTCACCCAAAAATGAAAATCCTGTCATCATTTACTCACCCTCAAGTACTTTCAGACCTGTATGAACTTCTTTGTTCTACTGAACACAAAACATTCTTTTTTTATTTATTTTATTTTATTTTTTTTTTGGGGGGGGTTGTTTAGTGATTTATGGAGATTTAATTCTAATATATAAATAAAATAAAACTTATCTTAACCAAAGTTAATAATACTGCTCTGAAAGTGTATGCAATCTAGTGCATATTTAATTCGTATTTAAAACTTTTTAATATAATTAATCAGCTGACAAGGATTGATATATATTTATTATTTATTCCATTTTTTTACCCTATTAACCCTATTTTTTTATTGTGTGTATATATTATATATATATATATAATTTTTTTTATCTGTCGGGCAAAAAGAAAAAGATCATTTGAACAAACCCCTAAGACCCCTATAAAACCAGCACATAAGATATGCACTTACAAGAAAATTTATATGCAATTTATATATGCTTATTTTTTTTTATACTTATAAGTGCCCCATGGATTTTTAATGAAAACATCCTGCAAAGTAAATCTGAAATCTGAAAATTCTGAATCACTGAATCGTATTGAAAGGAGTCCCAAGCCGTTTCATGTTGACGTCAGAATGAACTATTAGCATATTGCCCGCCCACTTGTTGATTTATTCACTTTGATTCTGATTAAAAATGCTAATTCATTCTTTGCCACTAGATGTCGCTTTTGGGGAGTTAAAAGCTCACAAGCACTGCTGAAATCGACCATTTACTGGAAGTGTTTGGAAAAATGAATCATTAAGCGAATCGTTTGGGAGTCCTTAAACAAATAATGTAAAAATAAATGCATATAAAAAGAAAATGCATTTCAACCTGTTGTTTGGGACTTTCAAAACCAAAAATGAACCTCATAATAGTTCATAACATAGCTGTTCAGATGATTCTTCCTTTGCATATTTTGGAACCTTTATATTGTATAATATATGATTTTCTTTAAATTAGTTCAAACGAGGCCCACAACCAAAATGCATTTCCTTATTAGGTGAACACAAATAATCAAAACAAATCCTCACAAATCAGACTCAATGGCTGAAGTTAAAGATAAGGGATTGTATGCTGGAGGTGAGCAACACTAATACTGAAGACGTTTGTCTTTAGTGCAAGCAGCTCTTGGCAGATTCATGGGCCTCGGTCATGGTGTGGTGACCTGCCCTACACCACACACTCATTTCACTGCTGATTGACTGCTGTGTTCCCTTCAGGAGATTTACTGCTCGAATTGAGCTCATCAGACAAGGAACAGAGGGTGCAAAACAAGGAGACGGCGCGGAGCCATCAGTCCCAGTACAGCCTGTAATCGAAACATAACTTTTTGTTCGGCCTCATGAATAATCTCAGGAAACCTATAAACTATAACCTAGGTCTTAAATCCAATCCTATTGCTTAAGTCTCAAAGCTTAGTGGTCAAAATACTCTGAGGAACTTAATGTTTCAAGTCAACATTAAATCAAAATGGACCCTTTACATTCTGAAAGGAATATATGTACTCACTCTCAGGCCATCTAAGATGTGGATGAGTTTGTTTAGTTTCGTCAGATTTGGAGAAATGTAGCATTGCATCCACCAATGGATGCTCTGCAGTGAATGGGTGCCGTCAGAATAAGAGTCCAAACTGCTGATAAAAACATCACAATAATCCATCAGTTGTGAAAATCTGCAGCACTAGGCTGTTTTATCTTCAAACCACGCTATGCCACATTAGATTTTCATCTGTTCTGATCCAGAAACAAACTCACCGACCTTTTGGATGGACTGAGGGTGAGTAAATAATTTTTCAGCGTCTCCAACCACCTGTTATAATACAAAAGCTAATAAATAAACCAACTCACTTGCACTCTGAACAGTTGTCTTAACATAAAAGGTGAAATATGTCTGACCTTTTTCATTTTTCAGAAAATTTCTCTGAAAAAGATTTTACCGAGCCTTTTTATCCCAAGTGACTCCAACTTTTCTTGTACAACTCTTGTGCTTTGCTGAAGGTTTCAGGGTCTAAACCCACAACACACAGATTATTAGCCAAGATCTTTAACCACTAAGCTGCACTTCCCAAAAGTGCCTTGCGGTAGCAGTTTTAATCACATGCACAACAAAATAATTATGCTGTACTTTAGGCGGCTGCTAACCTGTTATTACTGCCCATGTTACCAAGGCAATGCGAGGAAGTGCGTGAATTCCCTTGTGTAGGGGTTGACCACTCTCCAGAAAATACATGTTGTGTATTTTTTTTTTTTGCATCATTACAGTCACTTTACTGCTGTTTTACACAGCAGTGAAATGATTTTGATCACTCCTGCCCTGAGCCCGTCATTCTTGCTATATTCAACAGCACTTGGCTTGAGACTTTTCATCTCCCCTGACTAATCCGTCTTATCTTAATAACATGCACCCTCTATCTGGCACACTGCAGAAACAATCGACCCAAAAGTGCTCTTTTATCAGCCTGTTCAATATCAGGATACCTGTTCTAGAGAAACCACCTCAGCTGATCTTATCGCTTTGACTCCACTGTTTATCAGGAATTTTCACTCTGACAAGTTCACATTTTCATGCTAGGCCTACTTTTGTTGCAACCTGATCTCACAGAATTGCATGAAATAACCACGAACTCTTAATGCATAATTCCGTGTTAGTGTCACGTAATCATCGAAAATTGCGTGATGGGCTCAC
>JAUMHP010000060.1:4813359-4824426 GCA_032361065.1 Enteromius trimaculatus
AGAGAGAGAGAGAGAGAGAGAGAGAGAGAGAGAGAGAGAGAGAGAGAAATAAAAAGGTGGACATCCAGAACCTCACCCTCAGATAAGAACGGGCTAAAGTCCGACCACCGAACAAACACTGAACCAGTGGACGAAAGAAACGCTGATAAGAACTGAACACACACACACACTTCAGGTCTGATTCGTGCTGGTTAGATCAGGGTTTCCCCAACTGGCAGTTCATGCTAATAATGAATTAAATCCGTACAGTAAAAAAAATAAAATAAATTATAATAAATAATGTATTACTACATATTTGATATATTAAATAATTATACAATTTAAAATTCATATTTCATTTTTATATTCATATATATTTCATTTTTATATTTTTTTATATATATTTTTATATATTGTAATAAGTGTATATTTAATTCAATTCAATTAGTAAATCTTTCATAATATATTATAATATATTATGATACATAACCAATGTATTTCTGTCAATAATGTCAATATTATGATGATGAAAAAAGCAGTATAAAGAGATTTTTCTTACGGGTTGTTTACTTGCACTGTAAAGAGTTTGTGGGCGGGTCTCAGAGTGTTGCTATGCAGTTGCAAGGGTGTTCTGATTGGTTCTGAGCTCAGATTGTCTGGTATTTTTTCACTTGTTTTAATGGTGAAAACAGTGCTAGTGAAATTTATTACGCAATAGGCTTCAGTCTGTGCGTTATTTATGGGCTAATATTAAATAATGTGGTGATTATAAATGGACAATGATTGAATAGGCTTGACTAACCTACAGTACAGAAGAGAACGAGGAAAAGACGTCACATGTGGCCAGGTATGGCTTCCCATACTAGGAATTTGTGCTCTGCATTTAACCCATCCAAGTGCACACACACAGCAGTGAGAACAACCACACACACACACACACACACACACACACACTGTGAACACACACCTGGAGCAGTGCCGTTATTTATTGCCGTTATTAGCGCTATCGTGGTTGTGACACATTGTCATAAGCAGGTTTTCTGTGGTTTCAGTGGTTTTGTGTTATTAGTGAAGGCCTCGTGGCCTCTGACCGGCTCCAGTTATACAAAACCACTCATAAAAATGTCAAAACCAGACTGTATATGCATAAAGTTTAACTTGATGCTGTATTTGATCCCGTGGAGCCTAAATCTGGCCTTGACCGTGATAATGTAATAAAACCACACATGACCTAAGTTCTGCTTTCCTCTCTCAGCAAGAGTCCAGAGGATGTTGTTTTGGTTTTCTCGGGAGATCTGATAATCACTCATGTTTCAGATGAAATACCTGAGGAGACAAAAAAACGCACAAGACAGTCACTGGTTGTCACTGGTTGTCAATAATGATAATAACACACAACAAAATTACTAAAATTTGTAAATATTAGTAAATAGATAAAGATCACATATTTAAATATGACAATTTAATAAAATACTAAAGAAAATATCTAAACTGACACAGAAATACAAATGAATACAATAGAAATAGACATTTAAAAATATTAATAGAATAATACATTATTAATAAAATATTAATTATAAAAACTAAACAAAAACACTTTACAAAATATCTAAAATGTAATATATAATTAAACTGAAACAGAAATAAAAATGATTAAAACATAATCCATGTTAAAATTAAACAAAAAAAACCCTAATATATATATTAATATATATAAATATTACACAAACACATCTAAATTAAAGTAGTAATACATTAATAAATGTGAAATATTTTATTTGAAAATAAAATGAATAAAATGTCATTAAAAACATATTTAAAATAAATTAATAAAAACAAAAAACACTACACCACACTAAAACTTAAAATGTAAAAATAAATAAATATTTAAGTAAATATTAAACAAATTCATATTAAACCATAAATAAAAAGTATATTAGTGCTACTAAAATAACGCCGTTTATGGACGCACACACGATAAGAGGAAACTATAGCATAGAGGAGGGTCTCAATTCAGCAGGTCAGACTGCCTGATAAGTGAGGAAATATTGCTGCTGGTCGAGAATCGGTGAGGCTGAAACACTCACACACGTGCACACAGACACGATCAACAATCATACGTGTCATAATAAGAGGCTTGTGGAGGATCCTCTGAACAATAGGGCTCCACAGACTGGGCTCTTATCAGTCTGAGCTCTTATCCAGACTGTCTCTGTTAGTCTAAACCCCCTTGAGCTCGGCCGGACCCCTTATCATCTCAGGCCCCGCTGACGTCAGGCTCCTGCTGATAGAGCCGGGGCCCGCTGAGCTGTGGGAATCACCAGACGAGCCCAAAGCAGCGTCCAGAACCTCACAGACTCTTACAGTACAGAGATGCTTTAAAACAACCAAACCAAACAGTTACTCTCCCTGAGATTTTAATCATTTAACAACACATTTGCATGTCTATGGTGCTCTGATGACGGTTAATGGTCATATAGCATGCATGTTTAAAAAAATAAATAAATAAAAACAAAATTTAGCAACATGTTTAGCAATTTTAGTTAGAATATTATTATTTTTTATTGTTTTTAACAAATTTGTATTTTCACGTTCACATGCAGCAAATAAAATAACAAATAATAAGTTTTATTATATTATTAAAACGTATAATAATAAATCATTACATTACAAAAATTATTAAAATATTTTAATACAAATTTTGTGTTTACACTGATGTACATTTAACTGTACATTTAATCAGCTTATGGTTTACATGACATGCAACAAATATAAAACCCAATTAAATATTTCTAATAAAATATTGTAATATAATATTATAATACGTTTAATAATAATCATATTAAAATAAGTTATAAAAAGTAACTTCTTTATGTTTATAATGTAACATCTGTAATGTTACAAAAATATTGTTACATTTATGTTACAGAATATTTTATTTTAAATGGATGTTGTTCTTTTGAACTTTCTATTAATCTGTGAATTATCAGATTATTATTATTGTAAATATTACATAGTAAAATATATCGGGTTTTCCACAGAAATATTGTGCAGCACAACTTTTTCAACATCGATAATAATGAGAAATGTTTTATGATCAGCAAATCAGTACATCAGAATGATTTGTGAAGGATCATGTGACAATGTAAAAGACTGCTTTAAAATAATATTTCACAATTTTTACTGTATTTTTGATCAAAGAAATGCAGCCTTGGTGAGCAGAAAAGACTTCCTTTAAATATTTTTTTTCCAATAACAGAATCTGACCCAAATGTACCACCGATAATCATTCAGGATGCCTCAGAAAATTACACAACCTCTCAAAAATCTTTACAATTGACCTCTGAACCTGCATTAACCCCCACACGTGTTTATAAATTCACTGTGCAGAACACATGTGAACTCTCTTTATTTTCACAGACACTTATCAAACACTCAAAGTATTGTTTAAAAAAACAGAAAAGCAAAGACATTTGTAATGTGACTCATCATTGGAGATCAGCTCTATCAATATCCTGTTTTTTCAGGACTGAGTCATAAATTCCACCAGTATGTAAACGGGCAGGTTAAGATGGAAAAATAACTTAAAAACTGATTCACGCTTCTTCAAACGCAGTCTCCTTCAGATCTAATGATTTTGTGTTATCTTGTGATCTTATCCCTGCACAACAGCTTTTAACATCCCAAAGAGAAAGGAACCTTTGAAATCACATCATGTGAACCCTTTAGTATCCATATGATGTGCGCTGCACTAGTCCTCAAAAGTGAATCCATCGCGTTTTGATCGCCCGCAGGTGGCTGGTCTCAGTTTAAGTCATAAACCCTGCCCTCTTCATGCAATTTAATGGGATGCGAGACAAAAGATTTTTTATTTCATTTCAAATATTTTGATGTTTATTGTCCTTACATTTGGATTTGAGCATGTACTTTCGGGAGTTTTAGTTAGTTATGTGATGCTATAAAAACGGGAGTGTGAAGTGATGATTGACAGCTGAGAGTGACCGCTTCTCTGAGTGAACTGAGACCAACTGACTTTTTCAGGATCTTCAGAAAGATATTGGAGTTGTATTTACTTTATTTTAAAGGAGTCATCCAAAGCCAATTTTCCACAAGCTAATATGATTCTTAAGGGTCTTAATGGAAAGTTTGTAATATAGTTTGTTTTAAAATATTAAGATAGTGTAAAAAGTGCTAATTTTACCCTGTCAAAAACAGCTCTTTAGAAATCACTCTGTTCTGTGTACTTCCTCTTTAAATCTTCACGAGCTCCGCTGACTCCGCCCCTCTTTTCCAGACGCTTTCAGAGGAACTTTTTTAGATTCATTAAAAGCCGTTATACTCACTGCTTCTGTAGGTGAGGCTGGATCATGAATGATTCTCGCGAACATAAACTTTGAAACTTAAACTTTAAAATTCCGGTTGATCAAGGGGGCGTTTTCCCTCAGAACCAAACGTAACGTTAATCCTCCGCGTCTTCAGTCACTCAGATGTCGGGGGTAAATCACTACTGCTCTGTTCATTAATACATTCAACAACAAAACACCTCAATCTCTTAGGAGTCTTGCTTGTCTCTGCGTCTCGGTCTGATGACGGCTCACTCAGGGCGGGTCTGAGGTTAGACACCAGTTCAGTCTGTGTGACACGCTGCTGTCAATCAATTATTGTGGGTGTGGTCTCTGTCGGTGTGACATCAGACATTTGAGAATGGCTTGATTTCAGAAGAGGCAACTTATTTTTATTAAATTAAAAGAAAACTACCTGCGGATCTTAATCATTGTAGGGTGGTTGAGTACACACACTCCCAACACATATTTCAGTCCAAACAGCTTGTAGAAGTGCATGTACCACTGTATGACCCCTTTAATCTCCCTTAACCGTAAAACACACTGCAATCCGTTGCATCTCATGAATCTTATGCCTAATTCTGCAAGATCAAAACAGTTTAATCTTGCACTTTTTTTCCCCACAGATTTCCATTTGTTGCTGATCTTGCATCTTCCATACTTGGCAGTAAAGAGCCACAGACACCTGCAGAGACGCATCAGTGTAAGAGATCTGCAGATTTGGGTTGGCGTGATATCGCTTTGACATGCGTCATGAGTTTACCAGATAATTCTCTTCATTTTCCCTTTGCCTTTGGTCCGCAGGCACATTCTGCTACAGAATAAACAGTCGACTGTTTGCGGATCCACTGGATGCAGAGGCTGCCTGTCCAGTGTGCAAGATGCCCAAATCTGAACACCCTCATACTGAAAGAGACCCTGCTTTAATCAGGTGCATATGGGTGATTCTATAATTGCGGGTACATTTGGTGAGAGAATTCATCTTGTTTTGTTTGCTTTTTTTCCAAAGGGTTATTATTTTAGTTTATTTATTATTATTTACTAATTATTATTAATTACAAGATGTTACAGTCCATAACAATATAATAATTTATTTAAATAGCTGAAAATTGTGATTCTTGTCCAAATTAGTCAATGCATTTTTTTTCATCATGTATCATCGTGCAATCAAAATACTTAATTGTACTTTTCTTTTTGCACCTTTTTTTTTTTTCTAAAAGCCCTAAATAGTTACTTACCCAATTCTACAACATGAAATTATTTAACATTCTGTCCATATTTGCATTTAAATTGGTGGATCTCTATGTAAATTAGAGGAAATAATGTCACGTTCACTCACTGATGAGATCTGAAGCACTGAAAAGTGTCTCTGCTCTCTCTGAGAAAATATTGTAATCTTAAAAACTTGTGTCATTTTGTGGGACAAAATTGTCAACTCTCTGCAAAAAGGAAAACTGATTACTGCTTTCGCATTATATTATTTAAAGGTTTTTATTTTAATCATGTTTTCATTAGTGTCATCTGTTCTTAGGATTTATGCCAGCAACTGAAGTTACAAGTAAAAAATAGTTACACTATGGTCAGCATTGTAACTCTACCTTGGTAACAGAGTTTGATAGTAACAGAATTGTCGTTCACCAGCTGTAACCGCAATTACAGAATCACAAATATGTCAGTGTTTATTATGGTGGTTACCCACCTTTCAGAGGTTTGGGGGAGAGAGAGGATGCATTATACTGCGAGCAGTGAATCAGCAGATTAGAATGATAAGATCACGTGGCACCCCTATCACTGTTTTTACTGTGTCAAATAAATGCAGCCTCTGTGAGCATGAGAGAAAAATAAGTTTATGCATTTGTTTCAGGATCAGTATTCCTTGCTCAACTCTGCTGCCCGCATACAAATACAAAGCCCACCGCCGCTGCAGTTTTGATCCCTCTGACAGCCTGGGTTTGCCCTCAGTGAGTTTCATATAGTCAAATCAGCATTAACACATACCAATTATATTGATACTTTACTTTTGAGGTTATCACATCGACTAATAACACGTGTGACAGCTTTGTTAATGACTAGCGCACAGTTTTAATATTTAGTCGATTTGCTTTTGTGGAAAATGTAATTCTCAAAACCTTAAACGAGCAAATACAAATTTTGTAGCACTGTTTGTCCGGATGGTCCAATCCCGCCCTCAACTCTGGCTCTCAGATGAGCAGTCTGGATCTGCGGGGGTCCGTGGCGAAACCAGCTGCTATGGGAGGGTCAGCCTCATCCTGGTTTGACCGAGAGCAGGTGAGACATCATAGGAGAACACAGTCCAGGTGTTCAACTGTTGCCCATTGCCTTATTTAATACAATTTTAATATGGATGTTTTTTTTTTTTATTACTCGTTTTCTCGTGAAATTGCTTTCATGGTTAAAGTGGTTTTAGATCAAGTATCAATACAGATAATCTTAGAAAGTATTTTCCCAAGAAACCCTGATACAAAACCTTATCATATTTAGAAATCTGAACATTTTTCTTCGAAAACCCAACAGCTGAAACCCTAAAAATCAGAGTTTTCTCATCTTTGCATTCTTGGATTTAAATTGTTTTAACTCAACATTTCTACGGGTTTGATATTCAAGTTTTGGATTAATAAAAACGGCTGCGATTGCTCCGCTGACAGAAGAACAGACAATGGACTCGAACTAACAGAGGATTTAAATAAGCAGCAACCTAGCACTAGCAGAGGAACAAAAGCATGATTAGAAACTACCGCGACAAAAATAATGAACTAAACAAGGCCCAAAGGGAAAGATAGATGATTAAAAAACTTAATGTACATGCTTGTCTTTCAGCTGTCTTGGAAAGTTTGTGTGTCAAATCTGTAATGTTTGTTTCATTGCAGTCTTCTAATATTACATGTTTGTGCAAGCGATAGTATAAAAGATAATAAAGACAATTCATTTGTACATTTGTCGTATGTTCGTGTTTCAATGGATGATTTGTGTCTGCTCTGCATATTTGGTAACTTTTAATTAACATTCATGTTTTTTAGGACTCCAGTGCTTTGAGGCACCCACGTTCTGACCAGCTTCAAACTGTAGTTCGTTTGCCACGGTATCACTTTCAGCATTCAGACCCAAAGAGACCAGAACCCCACGGCCGCTCTTACTCTCTTGACTGAATGCAAAAGTTAATGGAGACCCACATGAATGTTTCTGCATCCAGCAGATTTTCTGTATTTACTGAAATGAGTGCTTGTCCACACGTCATCTTTCTTTTTGCGTGCGGGTAATAAAGGAAAACGTTAATTGTTTTGTATGAAAGTGTGAATTGTTGATGCAGTCCAGCTCACGCATAAAATTTTACATTTTTCATAAATAAAAATTGCATTGTTTTTCTATTGTAGTTAAAAAAAAAAAAAAAAAAAAGATAAGAAAAGCATCCTCTTGCTTTAACGGTGAGTCTTTTATTGTTAACTAAACAATAAAACATTAATGTAAGTTCTTCATGTGAAGCTAGACACGAAGTTGTAAATACAAATGTGTATAGATTTAAGTGCACATTATATGAACTAAATACATGTATACTGTGCACACTTTGAAAGACTTAAATGCAAGTTGTTAATGGTAAATGAATGATAGGTTATAAATACAACATAATGCAAAGCTTGAATTTGAAGTTTGCTTCAGGCACCTCCTCACTGCGTGTCTTCCCACGCGTTGATTATAAAGCCATTGAACAGAATGACACATTTTTAGTTGCAGCTCTGAACATCTGCTGTTAATCATGGCACAATCTACCTCAACAAGAAACACTTTTATTTTGCTGTTTTATCTGGTGAGTGTGGCTTTTTATTCCTATTTTTCGACTCGTCGTTTATTAATTTATCACGGATGTTTTACAAAAGGGACTTTTATTATTGTGGCTTTGAATTAATTGTAGCCTAACCGTGAGAGTCTGTATACAGTGAGCTTCAAAATAAAGGTTCCAATTAGCGCTGAAAACACTACAGTTTGATGCCATAGAATAAGCGTTTAAAGTAACACTCAAACACCATGCAAGCGGAAGAAACGTGTCCCTAAGTGCCTAAATGTCTAAATAAAATGCAGTTTGGATACAGTTCACGAAGTTTTAAGACAGTTTGGTGGCATTACATGCTTTGTTTGTCATATCGCTTCCATTTCACATATTATCAATATGTAAATCATTTTCAGTGCCAGTCAATAATAATAAAAAAGCTTCAACCGAGACGCACTGAATGGAAAAAAGCGGTTTCTCGGTTTCAGCACGCTGACCCTTTGATGCTTTAGCGTTTTTTTTTTTGGTTTTTTTTTTGCTTCACTTCAGAATTTAGTCACAAAAGAATTTCCAAATCAGTGAGAGGATAACAAAGAACTGTACTGGTACGTTTGAACTGCTCAAAAAGATATCTCAAAAGCCATCAGTTGAGGTCAGGCTGACAGAATGGTCGTTCAGTGTAGTACGCAGGGATGCCCGAAGCAGAAGCCACCCACTGTTTATTTTTAACCTGGTTTACTTGTTTCCCTGTACATTTTGTGTGGTTTTCTACGTAGTGACCAGGTCACATAACCAAACCTGATAAGGATTTTCTGTGGGTGTTTTCTGCATTGAGAAAATTCCATTCTGTGACCTGTCCCCTTATCTGTTTGTTCTCAGGCATAGCCACTGATTACATGCAAACACGAATTGGTCGGCCGTTCTGAAAACATTCAGAATGTCCTTCAGTGGTATTTTTCCTTGACCTTAGTGTTGAAAACAACAGGATGGTTGCTGTTTTCACTCAGCAGTTGGGTGACCCAGAATTTGTTTTGATCAAATCAATCTTTGACTCATCTTTAACTCTGTTGCTTTGATCTGCTGATAGGGTTTAGTTTTAAAACCCCCCGGTTAAAAAGCATCTGCAACCAGGTTGTCTAACAGGTTAACAAACCTCCAAAACAAACATTTCCTAATAATACCTCTTTCCATTAAAATGCACACCCTTCACATTAATGCACCTTTTACCATAACCACTATTTAATGTGTCAAAAGCTATATGTTATTACTGTGGAGTTCATTTTGGGCCACACTTACCTACTTGTTTTTGGGCTTGATTGTGCAATCCAAAAACTGATCAAAACATAGTGATGAAAGAACCATTGGTAAACTCCTTCCCAAGAGAACAAAACAAGCCAGAGGTCTCAGAACTGAATCTGGAAAGTGTTTATTTCACTTCTCAGATTACAATCAGACTAAAATTCATCTGCTGTTTTTTTTTTTTTGCAGATGTTTACTGTGGTAGATGTCAAAGTATTTGGTGAGTTTATATTACTTCTATTTCCTCCAAGTTACACAAAACCTATTTCTAAATTACAACCCACTGTCTGCCTATTTCAATAGTACTCAGTGACTCATGTCTTTTAAAAGGCCGATTAATGCCAGTGAAATTTAAACAAATGCTTACATGTTTATTCAAGTGCTTTTTAAAATCCAAAAGGTTTTTCCATTGTTGTGCTTCTTCTCATTTTGGAATTCCAGAGAACCAAAAAAAAAAAAACCATTTTTGTTTCTTAACCATATGTTTTAACCCATATGCCTAATTGTGTTAGAGACCAAGTGGCCACTGAGCTATATGAAAACTCTGAGGGTGTTTCACTAGAAATGATTACCTCACTGCTTCGCAATCAAGATATGTGTAATGTCTAAAGAGGATTAAGCATAATTGAATCTATTGGTTAGTTCCTCAACCATTCATTTAGTTTCATGTAATTTTGTTTTGCGTCACTCTAACGCTACACACATGGTGCATTTGAATGCCAGCTTAACTTGACAAATGAAAGCTTAAGTCTTGGATGAGGACTCTGGTAACCACCTAGCAACCATTCCAAACACCTTAGCAAATCATTTGGAGCATTTGTGATGAGTCGTGCAACAGTCAAACCTGCATGTGAAACTGAAAAACCACACTGCCGGTCAGCATGATGGTTAAAATTAACAGATGCGTTAAACAAAGTCCCTTTTAAAAACAAAGTGGCATTTATAAACAACAGACTCATGCCCCTTACTGACCAAATGCTTGCACCCTCTTTTGCTTGACTTGCGCAAATAGGGAGTTTTTACTCAGCCTTTTAACTAAATGATTTTCCCTCAAGTTTCAAAATGTCTGTAATTTGTGTGCAAGTATGTGCTTAGAAATCAGAAACCAGTCACTCCAAAACTCCTTTAATCATGCTGCAAGTACTTTTACTCTTGCAGCTAAGAATTGTGTCACATAAAGATGAGATTACATTTGATGTGTATTGTTTGCTTTTTGTTTCACACGTAGGAAATAACGATTGCTTCCAGGAATCCTTTCAGGGAGTTGTGAGATGTCAACCCTGTAGTATAGCGTGTTCAGGTTAGTAGCTGCACGACATTTCCCAGCATCTGAGCACAAGTGAGCTTTGAAAAATGACATTGGTACCACAGGATGGTTTTGAATTAGTGTTGTCATTCTTTTTATACTTGCTTCGTATGTATGCTCTTACTGTGTGTGATTCATCTGTGCCCACTGACAACGAAGCAAAAGTTAGTTTTCAGTGTTTTCCGGCAAAACGAGAATATTTTTCAGCTGATGTCACTAAAGTTTTTCAGGAGAGAAATGTGAAAATGAAAATGTGAAAAGTGAAAATGCCCACATTCCCAATGTTGCCAACTATTTCCAATGAAAAGTAGCTAAAGCCTGCCCGAAATGTAGCTAAATGTTGCCAGATGATGTCA
>JAUMHP010000060.1:4849684-4876159 GCA_032361065.1 Enteromius trimaculatus
TATCTTTAATGACCTGAGGATGAATCCATTTTCAGAAAATGATCACTTTTGGGTCAGCTATTCCTTTAGTATGTAAGTCTGACGTGTAAAATGGATAATTGCGCTATTTTGGTGTTTTTCTCCATCCGATGCTTGTAAAGACCAGGGGGGGTTGACAGCAGATTTAGTTTTGTTTGGAGTAAATTGCACTTGCACATAATTGCTGGCTTTATGACAAAAGTCTTTTGTACAAAACTCACCAAGTAGGTTAAGCTGACAATATTCATCATTTAAAACACAAATATTGTACCTATTGCCATATTGGTGGAAGACTAGTGCAGATTCTTTTTATCAATGAAGTTTCAATGTAAAGTTTTATCTCTTTTCTGTAAATGTGGCTGACATTTGATAAAGATAGTGTTTTTACACATCCCTGGTCTTATTAAATGAGTGATATTTTTATGTAGATATATGAAGCTAGCGCCTCCCTGTGGTTATTTGTCTCTACCTCCCTTGCAAATTTCCAAAGGCGTTTTACTGTCATGTTTTATATTTTGGCATATCATTTATAACTCTGTATATGTGTTTTGTGGGATTACATGAGATAAACAACAAGCTATTGCAACTTGGGCTGGTTGTCCAATAGTTTTATTTGTTACATACATAAAAATATTATTTTCTTTGATATTATATCTGAAAATAGAGTATCAACCTTTTGTAAATTGCATTGCCAAGTATATTGTCAAATGTTATGGCAGAATATGTTTATACTTATTTTTGTTAATGTTTTTTAGAAAACTGTTTTTTAACTTGTAAAGAAATGTTTTTTGTAAATGTTTTGTATATGCACTTTATAAAGCACAGTTCTATTCACAATTGTCTGTATCATTATTTTTTTATTATTATGCAATCTTTTATTTTAGCATCCCATCACTTGCTCAGCAATGGACCCTCTGCAGTGAATGGGTGCCGTCGGAATGAGAGAGATATATATATATTTTTTGTGCTTATGTATTTGCCTTTACAGAAATCTCATACGCTGACAACTGTGCAAACTACAGTATAGTCAAGACCGAGCTCTGGTTCTGCTCGCCGGAACATCCATTACATAGACGCTGTTGGTAGACCACCAGCATAAAAAGCAGTTTAAGATTAAAGCATCTTTAATATGAGGCCGGAGAAAGGCCTCCAGCGGTGAATCAATACATGTGTTAACCGACTTAAGGAATCACAGAGAAGTGTCTCTTTAGGAGCTGATTAAATATTGATCATGCCCTCTATGGCTGTTGTGAAGGTTGCAGTACTCCCACTTCAATATTGCACTGCTCGCTTGAGCTGTGGAGTGTGCTGCTTTCTTTTTCTGAGCGTGGAACAAAGTCTTCAGTAAGCCACAGTCTGTTTGTTGTGGGATTGGTTCAGGAAGCTTGGTTTTCATTTGTAGCTTATTGAGTAATAGCTGGATTTATTCAGATTTAGAGCAGAAGTACGCAAGTATGGGAATCTAGAAGCACTTTTTTGGACACTAAAATACTTTTATGATGTCCACGCATAGGCACAATAAGATCTGTTTTTATGTTTTAGTTTTATATAAAAAAAATATTCTCCATTTATTTTTGTCTTTTTTATGTAAACATGTTATAGTTTTGCCGTTGTCTCAGACCCAGACTTTAAATAGTTAAAAAATAAAAAATATATTTTTAATAAATTAAACGATTAAAATGAACATGTCTTAGAAATTTGATATTTGTGTAAATAATAATTTATACATATACTAATATATCTACTAATATATATATATATATATATATATATATATAATTTTTTTGTGTATGTAAACATTAGAATAGAATAAACAAATACATAAATCGAAAAAAAAAATAAAACTGCAATTACAATTTAAGATATATATATATATATAAAATTATTTAATGCAATTTTATTTTATTTTGTGCCATTTTTACACAGTTGTGTATTTCCATCACAGAATAATGATGAATTGTGATAATGACATTTAATGAATTGACTATAAAATTACTATAAATCATCATTTATGCATATACTAAATATAAATTATATATATATATAGTAAGTAATAATAAGTAATAATAATTTAAAATGAATTATAATTATATATTTTGTGCAAATCTATTTATAAAGTTTCACACAGTTAAATGTCTCATTTCCTTCACAGAATAAATGATTAATTGTGACATTCAGAATGACTTTGAAAAAACTCAGACTGTTGGACATTGTGAGTGGACAGCCTAAATAAAATAGTGCTCATGTGAAAGTTAATTTTCTAACAGCCTCCAATGCATACCGAAACCCTATAGGTGCTCGGCAGCCTGCAGTGAGTCATTTTAGTAAGTTGCGTTCTTCATTCTAATTCATCCCTGTTGAGAAAGCACAGTGATGTGTTAAAAGCACAAGTGTTATGATTATGAGTAAGCAAACAGCAGAGATAGCATTGTATTTGTGGGAAATGGCTTGTTTGCGCTGCGCTCGTTGACAGGAAATCCTGACATCAGGTTGAGGTAGGGAAGCAAACCGACGGCCTACCCATGAAAGCAGCACAATGCTTCTCCAATGCAATGTATGCAAGCTATGAATGAATTCTGATAGTATCTTTGTTGCACGGTTTCACAATGAATGCATGGTGTGATGCACGTATTATTTCCTCTGCAACTGTGAGATGAAAACTACGAACGTGAGCCACAGAACACACTGAAACTACACAAAGAAATTTGGAACAGTGTTGATGAATGTGTTTGACAACTGCAGGAAATTTATGAATCAGCAGTTCTTCTTGTAAAGTGCATTTGGAGACGTGTAGAACCCTTATTTCTCTTTGCTTTGTTAAATGTGTTATGGCACAAGTCAAACCACGAGCACCAGAATAACTCCGCAAAAGGTTTGGTGGTCAAAGATCAGCTTCTAAAGTGAAGTGTGAGGCGGTGACAGGAAATGTGGGCACATGAGTAAAACAATGGATTTTTTTGAAAGCACTTTGACAATAATAAGGACAGTCATGCAGCTGACCAATGATGCTCCAACTGGTTCTGAGCAAGATCTGTTCTGCTAACCTGTGGCATTTATTATAGGACAAATATAAAAAATATTTTTAAAAGCTATTTTGCATTGCTATTCTCATTCAATGTAATGTAAAAAAATTAAATTAAATTAAATTAAAACCAGTTCAAATGTTACCGTGATGTATAAATAAATTAGAAATAATTGCAGTAATCGTCTATTAATATAATTTGAAAAAAAAAAAAAAGTTAAATACATAATAAATAATTAAAAAATAAATGCATAAATGGATAAAAACTAAATATTGATTGCTTAATTTGTTCATTCATTCATGCATTTACATATTTATTTATTTATGCATTTTTCTGTATATTGAATATTATTATGCATTTGACAACATTATATATTTCAACATTTATTTAATAATTTAATTTAGAGTAATTTGCCCACCCCCCATACGTGTGTGTGTGTAAAACTCCATTGAACAAAAACAAACCTGAACAAAAGCTTCAATTTGCATTGCAGATTAAGGAAACCATTAACTAAATTAAAATATGCTATGATTCTTTCAGATCATTGTTTATTCTATAATTACGCTAAATTAAATACTTGTAAAATGTTATAATTATTTTTAGATGCTTTCTTTAATTTACCAGTACAAATACTACCATGATGTAAATGCATTTTCATTAATTGTCTTTTAATTTATTGTTTCTCTCCCTTATGAGAGATATTATTTATTTTAGAGTATTGCTATTATAAGATATGGATTAGGTTATATGACATTATACATTTATTTATCAGTTAATTATTATTTTCTTTATTGATAATTCTTGATTTTTTTTTTTTTACTATTTAACTATTTAACTAAACTATTTAATATTTAGTGCTGTCAAACAATTAATCGAAATGAATCACATTAAAAAAGTTTTTTGTTTACATTATATGTGTACTGTGTATATTTATTATGAACAAATAACACACACATACAGAAGGCTTATATATTTAAGCAATATTTAAAACATTTATATATTCTTATAATTGATATTCTATATAAATATATTTATATAAATGTATTATTATTTTCTTAAAAATATATAAATGCATGTTTGTATTGATACATAAATAATAAAATACACTATATATATATATAATGTAAAAAAAATGTTTTAATTTGATTAATCGTTTGACAGCACTAATTTATAGTTATATAGTTAATTATGTAAATATATATATATATATATAGTTAATTAATAATATAGTTGTCACAAGTTATCACAATAATATAGTTCATCACAATAGTTAACAATTATTTACCGTGTGTTATATAATTTATTATTATAATATTATAATATTATTATATTAAACATTTCACTTAAGTGTATAGGCCTGAACAAAACCTGACCATCTGCACTGCATTTTTAGAAAACTATAAATGAAAATATATTTTCTTTCTGATCATTGGTTTGTCTTTAAATTATGTTAAATGAAATAGGACTCCTTAAAATAAAAAAATGTATACGTTTTCGTAATTTAAAAAATTAACTAGTATGCTGAACTCACTATTCATAAAATCGAATATCATGTCGACCTACAAACACACGCCAGCAGAGTGCGAGCAATCACCGATATTATCATATGTTCATTTCTATCCATGTTGAGGAAGCCAGGACTATACCATCACAGCAGCGGGAGGGATTCGCCTTCACCCGTGTATAAATGTCTTATATCCTTCACGAATCCAGCTCAGATGACACATGCAAATTAAAGATGTTGACTTTACTTAATGTCCTTACAGCACGAATCAAATTCCCCGGAGAACTGTCCTATCTTGCCATCTGTTTGTGTGTGTTTGTCTCCTGTGGAGTTGGTTCGCTCCGTTGCTGTGCGCCTCTGGATCGAGAGTAGAGCAGAGCGATTGAGACAAGCTGCGCGTGCGGTCGCTCTTCAGCCTTAAACGATCTGACCTGATGAAAATCTTTAATTAAAACCACGACCTTCTCTTTCAATTATGTGACAGTCGGCTGTTTCCACTGTACAACGAGTCTGGACCGGATAGGGTAAGTGAAAGAAGTGAGAATGTCAGTTTGTGGAGAGGACCGAATAGATAGAAAATCTGTTTACGTTACACATCCTGCTAGCTGGCTAATTATTTAGCAGCCGGCTTAGATAAACAGTAAAAAGAAAACAACGGGAAACGGGGAAAAAATGGTTTGAAAAGCTGTTGTTTAAAACAAAGCAGGGATGTTCATAACTTTTTTTGCAATTGCCATGGTGTACATGAGCTTTCTGATATGTAAACCGCTGATTTAAATGGAGTAAAGTGCAAGTATATGGTGGTATTATTTATAACCTAACGTTAATGTAACAGTCAAAGTGTATCATTAGCAATTAATTTTCAGATTTGTTATATGATTTGAATTCAGTTGTAGTCTGTTGTGACAGTTGTGAGTGGCAGCGTGGATTTTGTAATATTTTAAATGGGTTTCAAATGTTTTTACATGATTAAGGGGCCCAAACCTAGAATAACATAATAAAAACTGCAACAAAAAAATAATAACGCTAATTGGAAAAAATAAAATATGTATAAAGAAATGAAGTTAAATTAAAAATAAATGCAGAAAAAGGTATTGTAAAATAGATTCATTAAACATTATTTGCATAAAGACAAGCAAGGTTGGGTGTCCGTAAAAGATTAATTAGATTCTTAGTTGTCGGTTGTGGCTGCTTGACATCTGTATAAAATTCTTATTTAGAAATAAATGTATTTTATTAGCCAGGGAGTATCCTTTCACATTCCTAAATGAAAATGTAATTAATTTTTAATGGGCTCGATAAGGTACTTTTGAATCTTGCAGAATGAGTCCAGTAAATAATCAGATTTCAGACAGTTTCTTATTTTAATTAAGGAGTACCGACATTTTTCTTGTCTGCTTTCAATCAGATTTATCTGCATTCGCTCATCAATTCATGATTATTTAGGACAAAGTCCATGTCTGAAGCCTTTTATACCTGATCATCCGAGAGTCTAATATTAAACTTATCAAAGTATGCCTGTTGCCGAACCATCTTTACAGTGTCTTCCTTACTTGTGCTCTTTTTTTTAGGAATCAGTCGAGGAACATTTCCAAGCCTCAAAGAACCCAGCTGATTCAGAGACTCAGGGTTGGTGTGTCCTGCTCCCTGCACAGTGCATGACCGACCCCTCCATAGATTCAAATGGCTTGCTGTCTGAAGGACGAGCTCTTGTGTTCCATTTGTCTGAGCATTTATCAAGACCCTGTCAGTTTCGGCTGTGAGCACTACTTCTGCCGTAAGTGCATCACTGAGCACTGGAGCAGACAGGAGCATCACGGGACGCGAGACTGCCCCGAGTGCAGGAGGACCTTCACGGATCCCCTTCTGTCCCCCAGCCTGAAGCTCTCCAACATCGTGGAGAGGTATGCCGCTTTCCCTCTGGACGCCATCCTGAACGCCCAGAGGAACTCGTACCCATGCAAGGACCACGAAAAGGTCAAGCTCTTCTGCTTGAGTGACAAGAGCTTGGTGTGCTTCTTCTGCGATGAGCCTGCCTTACACGAACAGCACCAAGTCACCACCGTTGATGAGGCTTATGAGGAAATACAGGTCTGTTTGTTTTGGGTTATGAATGCCACAAAACCTCTTACTGTTTCCATTGACATATTTTGTGATGATAATCTCACATGTGTTACGGTTCTTTTATGGGTTGGGTTCCAGGGCTCAGGGAAGGTCAGTTGTTAGCAGTCGTTACAATAACTTAATGGTGACATAATGCGATTTATTTAGAATCAAAAAATTGTCATTGGGAAGATTTCTGATTAACTTGAGAATGAGGTGTGGATGTAGTGTCCTAACCCACATTGCGTTTATTTACAATTGATGTTTGTTCATAAGTCTCATTACCATTTTCAGAAAGCTCAGAATGCCAACGGTTAGCTTTTCTCTTCAGTTTATCTGTTGCAGTAGATGAGCATATACTTGTTTCTCGTTTTTTCATGTCTGCTTGGAAATGCGTTGGAAAATTAGTGCAGAAATATGCTTTCATGATTTCATTTTCTAGATCTGTTTAGGTTTACTCTTATTACTGGCAGAAGGCTGTAATATCTGCGTTTGTTTAAACCAAACAGCTGTTCTGGAGAGATATTAATGAAGCGTGTCCCAGTTATTTACCTTACGAGCTTGGAAATGGTGTTGAAAATGTATCCCCCCCCCACCCCCGCTGTTACTAGTTTTATAATGATTCAGTTTTGCAGTTAGGTTTTTCAAGAGGGGCTTTGCCTCAAATGCTTTTCATGTAACTTATTTAGTCCACGCAGGCCTCTTTGTTAGGTTCTCTTTATTCACAGTACTTCCTGGTCTTTACAACCAGTCATCGCCGTGCTGTAAATACTGTTCTTCTGATGTACCATGCCTTTTCTAAACCGCTGGTTGTAGACAGCAAGAAAAAACTGCAACTTATTTTGGCTATTTCCAATATTTTTATTTGGTGTGCGCAAATGCGAGCTCACTCTTTGAAGCTTAATTCTGAAGCTTAATTCGTCATACTGGTTCAATTATGTCCATTTTTGTTTATTTATGCTTTTTTTAATACTAGTGTTTTGAATAAAGTATACAACCAGTGGACATGTACAAAGCTTGTACAAAAAAGCTTCCCCCCTTATCTGTTCAGTGCATAACCCTCTTCAACTTGAGAGTAAATTTATGTGTAATTTAATATTATTTAACATAGCAAATTGTGCAGTTAGAGATTTGATTAGATTTTTACATTTATCTTTATCTACATTTATATTTATAGGGATGTTACTTTGTTAATACATGAAATAATGGATGCACGCAATGGAATAGATGGAATCAGTACTAAGTTAATTTTGTGGCTGTTGCTGTAAATAGACCCGACTTTTATCTTAATGGACTCTATAGTTTGGCCTATTGGCCATTCAGCATGTGCGCCTAAGGTCTGATAACACATCAGAGGTGGCTTAAAAGTGACACTTGCATTAAGTGTGGCTTGGCCTTATCTGTAGGACTTTTTATTGTCTGGAAGTGAGTAAGTGCTTTAGAAGCAGATAGGAAACAGCAGTGACACAGATGCAATTAAGACCGTCGAGCCCAAGTGATCTGACTTAAACTTTTGAACATGCGCATGAGATGACATCATAATGCTAATCACATGCTAAAGTATCTGTAGGTTGCTTTCTCAAGTGAAAAATTGATTTAAAATGACTTGTTGATTTGTTTCTTACAGACTCAATCAAATGACTTGATTGGTGTGGATTATTTATAAATTATTTTGATGTTTTTATCAGCTGTTTGAGACCTCGTTTTGATGGCACCCATTCACCTCAAAGGACTCATTGGTAAGCAAGTGACGTAATGCTGAATTTCTCCATATCAATTCCCAGGAAGTTACAAACCTGTATTCTGGTTGGCTTGGGGGTGATGACATTTTCATTTTTGATTAGTCATTCAAAATGTTTGTAGTCAGGGTTAAACACTCCTAAACTCTTGTTGGGAATTAATAGGAGCAACACGCTGCAGTTGTCAGACAATTAGCAACGGCCTCCTTAGAGACACTCTCCAGGGACAGACTTTATTCCTTTCCACGTCTTTTGAGATGCGCACATCGAGGGACGCATCTTTAAATGGCTCAGAGATACGCACTAAAAAGCCTTCGTCAAGAACAAATACACCCCATGAGAAACTGCATACTCGCTAATGCCAAGTGTGTACTTTATACACACGTTTTTCTGCAATTTACTCCAACACCACAAAGAGCAAATTGCTAGGGAATTCCTGTGCTGCTCTTGGGTGCAAATGAAACTGTTTATCCTCAACAAAGCCCTTTGGCTAAATGAGGTAATGTGTTGGATGGGTTTCATAAGATGTGGCATAACATGGGAATCAATAAAGCACTTGTTTGCTTTATTCTGTCAGCACTAGCATGAGAAACATTTCTTTTGCAGTTACACTAACTTTTATTTTGAGATAAATTATGCAAAATTATGCCTTTTGAATTAATGTATACATCATAAATAGTCGCTGGAGCTGATTTTTTTTGTGTTTTTCCAGATGCATATTTTACTAACCTACATTGACTAATGTTGATTGTGTACATTAGTCATTTGTTTTGGAAAATGAATAAACATGGTAGTCAATTAATGTAAGAATCCACAAAAAATTTATTGTTTGTAATTTTCTGAATTGTATTTTTTATGTTTTGTCAGTTAAGAGCTTTTTCCTTTTACTCTTATGAGCTTCTCTAACAATGTGTTATGTGTTAAGCTCATATAGCTGCTGCTGTTGCTGTTGTTTGTAGTCGGATGTTTCTGGCTTCCAGATGTTTCTGGTTTCATATGACACTAATTTGAGTGAACCAGTGTATTAGATTTATTTTTTAAAGACGATCATTCACAGACGGCGCAGATCTGAACCTCCATCAACAAATGAGTTGCCAAGCCGACAACAGATCACTCTACTTAGACTGAGTCTGTGTTTCAGTAAGAATAGAAGGCTCATTGTTTGTACTGAGACAGACTTAAGAAGTCATTTTTTATTTGAAGTGCCACTGTTCAGTGCTTTTATTAGATTTAATAGATGGTCAGCTGTCTGCAGATGTCCACACTCGCAGGACAGAAACTTAAATGATATTCTAAAGCCTCTTTTAGATTGAAATATTACCATTGGCGACCACTTTAGCAGATTACAATATTGTATGATGATATGTGTATATTAGCAGCATCATATTAGCCATCGACCAGCATGCTCTTCTTCAATATTCTGGCTCCCATCCACTTGTTTCTTCAATTGTGTCTGCAGTTTTTTAACCAGTCTCTTTTCTGGCACTTCATCAGTCTCCCTCTCTCGTAGTCTCTGTCTATCTTTCTAACCATTTTTTCCCTCGCTTTTCTTATTCATGCCCCATCTCTTGTGTTGTAATGACACCTTCAGAGTTCAGACACCTCTGTTTCAGCCAGTGATTGAGTAGAGGCTGAAGGAAATAGGCTGCTGGGAAGGGAAATAAAAATTCTGTGTGAGTGTTCCATCAGCGCTGCAGACCCGCGCCAGATATGGAGCGTTATTTAGCCGTAATGACCATGTATGTTTACCGTTTCTTTTCTGCCGTGATGCAATTTTGCATTGATGCAGAAAACTGCTTCTTGTTGCAAGTAAATAAAAAAGAAATCCACTTTATCAAAGGAATAATCATAGCACTTTACAATAAGTTCTGTTTTGTTAATAATTAAAGGTCATATGATGCTATTTTAAAGATCATTATTTAGTGTATTTAGTGTAACAGAATATGTTGAAATCCTTTAATGGTAAAAAAACACATTATTTGTTAAATGCTGTACATTATTGTAGCTCCGCTATGCCACTCCCTCTCTAAAAAGTGTCATTTTCTACAAAGACCTGCCTTCTGATAAGCACAGTCTGCTCTGATTGGCCAGCTGACACAGTGAATTGCGACTGGCCGCACCAAAAGCACGCTTTTGAAGTGTAATGCTCCTTACCATAACTGTGAGTGCAGCTTTCAAAATAAATGTAAAGACATTTAATAATGTCCTTAGTTTAACCATCATTTCAAGCCCGAAAGAGGAACAGAGTCGTGTGACAGACACAGGGCTCGTATGTATTTGGAGAACACAAGCCGCGATTGACTTCACTGTGATATCACTCTGTCTCTCTCTCTCACACACACACACACACACACACAGAAGATGCTCTGTCCTATGAAACCATTCATTTCAGTGGTTTGTGCCGCATGAGTGCAAAACCTTCACAATAATGGACATGGAATGCCGACATATACGTCAAGCGATTGAAAGAATGGAAAGTCAACTGGCAGTGCTACATGTTATTGAGGGTGACAGTATGTTTACGCAGCATTTCAAATAACGGTGGGTGAAGGCGTTTTCGGACATGTTTAGCCAATCAGCTTACACTTACGTCCCTGATAGTTCCTGGAACCATTTTAGACCATACTCTTAAGTAGGAGCTAATTTATTTCCTTCAAATGGAGTACCTGGAACTAAAATCGTTCCTAGTTCGTCACACGGGTACTACAAAATAGTTCCTGTGGTGCAAAAGGCCCTAAAGCCTTTGCACATTGCTTTGTATTCTCATATGTTCACAGAACTGACTTCCATAAAATAAGTTGCTCAAATGATCTTTTAGATAGTAGAAATCCTTTTATGGGAGAATTTGAGGTTTGTAACCCCGCAGATCTTATATATGCACAAATAGCTACATAAAGTAAAAGGAAAAATTGATTTACCTTTAAATTAGTTGATCACCCAAACATGAAAATTTGCTAATAATTTACTCGCTCTCAGGCCATTCAAGATGTATATGTGTTTGTTGTAAAAATTTTACATCACATGCACAGCGAATGGGTGCCGTCAGAATGAGAATCTAAACAGCTGATGAAAACATCACAATATTAACACATCTTGCCAAAAATTTGAGACCATATTCCATAATAATTCCTGCAGTGAAAAGATCCATTCTCTGTTGTCCTCGCACATCAATATGTGCCCACATATTTGTATAGAACTATTCTGGACTATTTTTGCTTGTAAAAGGCACTTGATCTCTGCATTATTTCTCTGCTGATTCAAATGAGTTGACTTTTGCACTTGAGAAAGCAATATTAGGGATACGAATTTCTAAATGCTGCAGTATTTGTAAACTATTGTTTAATGTTAGCTTATGGTAATTGATTTTAACAAATGAAACTTTATTGTAAAGTGCTGCTGAAATTAAAAAAAAGTCTGTTCTTTAGGGTTGACTACTAAAAAACAGTTCCGTTATTTTAATGTCTCGTAAACACTGAACCTAAAATACTTTAGGTTATTGAATCTTCATATAAGAGTATAAGAGAGTTCATTTGTAAGTGAAGATGAGAAAGATTGAGCTGAAAAAGACAATAACTAAATAATTTGCCTATTGCAATGTGCTCACTTGTTGCTATATCAACGTGTTTTTAATGAATCCATCTGAAAGGATCCTAAAATCAGTGTCAAACTCATGAGGTATTGGTTTTAATCAGTCTGAGAGGTTTTGACTAAACCATTCATTCATTTCACCATATCAAACTAAAAAAGGAATGAGAACTGAACTGCGTGTAATTCTTCATAATTAGTTCATACATAACATACAGATGTAAAGATTCACATTTGTCATAATAAATTGTACTTCAAGAAAAGTGTTTCGTTTTTGAAAACACAAAAAAAAGCATTACTAAAGTACTACGAGAATGGAATTATTAAATAACTGGAAGCGCTGTGCTAAATTGTGTATGACTTCCATCCTTGTTCTCCTCTCATTTGTAGTCTGTGCTGTCTCAGCAGACTTATTAGTGCTGCTTACATGATGTTTTTGTGCCAGTGAGCTTTTCACAAAGTACATAATCAAGGATTCTGATGCAGGCAGGTCTAATTGGAGCAGTTTTCAGCTGCCCGGCAAGCTCGTGTCGAGCGATGAACATATGTCAGCTCTCTCTGCTGGCCCACACAATGCTGTGAGATTTGGATTTTGCCTGTTGCAGTATATGGTTGCCGTTTGTGTAATCTCCTTAACTTCGGATGCCTCACCCCTTTGACCTTTTAGACTTGTGGGAAGCTGCAACAGCATCTGCCGATGCGCGTTTGCTCATGCGCTCCCCTCCATCGTTTCTTCTCCATCCCAGGTGCTTATGTTTCATTCCTGATGCACTTGGACATCTATGTACTCTCTTCAACATGCTCTGTGTTTTAAAAGATGCTATAGGGGATAGCCAAGGATTTGTTTAGAGCTATTGCCAACTAATGCATTCTTAGCCCTGAGGGGATGAGGCTTTTCTTAATGTCCTTGATGCGGGCCGTCAACAATCGGCAGCACTTGCACTCTCTCGTCGGCTTCGTGCTCTCTCCTGTTTTTTTGTAATCAGATTGCTATACATGAGGACTGACCTTTGCAAATGTTTTGACGGAGGCAGACCGACCTTTGTTTTATGGCAATTTCAAAAAAGTTTTTAAAAACTCTTATGCTGTAAAATATTATCACAATTTAAATGTATGGTTTTGTGTTTAAATCTGTAATGCAGTGCTGTATTTTTGGCATCCCGATCCTTCAGAAATCACTATAATTTGCTGATTTGCTGCTTAAGAAACACTGTCAAGACTGCATACTGAAAACAGTTCTGCTGCTTATTAGTCATGATTTTCTTTTTCTTTTTTTTTTTTTTTCTTTTTTTAAATTCTTAAATATTCTTAATATCTTTTGTAACATTATACATTTCTTAACTGTCAATTTTGAGTCATTGAATACGTCAATATTATTAAAATAAAAATTAATAATTATTAATAATAATAATAATAATAAAGATATACTGATCCGTAGTGTATAATGAGTTGGTATATTCATGCAAGTGGTTATTTTAGTTGTAAAGTCTTCTAAAGAATCGGTTTGGGGTTGAGTCTACTAGTGGCTGGATTTCTGCTGCACTCTGTTTCCTGCACTGCTATTCTAAATAAAAGTAGGGAATTCTGTGGAAAACGCTGTTATGTGACATAACTACAGCATGTCTCTTCCTGTTATCATCATGCATGTGGAAACAACTGATTTCAGTTTTATAGCTGGTCTGAAAACTTTACAATATGGTTCCGTTTGTTAACTAGCCTTTGTAATCCATTAACTACTGTTAACTATCAATGAGCAATATCCTACATTGTTACAGTATTTACTAATCTTTAATTAATATGATTAATCAAATGATACAACCTTAATAAATGCTTTAGAAGTATTTTTCATTGTTAGTTTGTCAGCAACTTCCACAAGAAGTTCTAAATGCTTCCCGTCATTCCCTGCATGATTTTAAAAGGACTGTTCACACAAAAATCATGAATTACGCTCTCTCATGTCTTCCCAAAACTGTAAGACTTTCGTTCATCTTCAGAACGCAAATTCCAGCTGTAAGATGAGGAGGTTTGCTCGATGCAGCGCCATGCAGGCCGATCGCTGTATGAGAGCTACAGAGAGCAGACGGCTCTGCATGTATTTGAATCTCTCTGGCGGTGCGTTGATTTTAAACACACCTCATCTCACAGCTGATCCGTTTTGATGCACACTACGCTCACTTCTGCATGTAAAATATCGTTAGCATGGAAGTTCTTAACTGTGAGTTCAAAGTTCGGGATCTGTAATACAATATTGACTGTTTTTTTTCTCAAGTTCGCTGAAGAAGTTTCAAAGCTACAGCTACAGTCTCCGGTGTTTCGTGACTGAATGAATCCACTTTTTCCAACCAATGTAATGAGTCAAAGATTCAGTAACCCATTGACAGACTGTCTAAAAAGTTGTACTTTTTTACTTAAGTCATATGTTATCTTTTTTCCACTCTTTCGTTGTCAGACTGGTGTTGGGCAGTATGTTCATTTTTTAAATCATCAGCCTGTGAGATTGCAGATACACAGTATTATCGTGTATGGGTGACTCTCTGTACTTGTTATAGGCTATTTCATAACTATTTGGGGATTTTTAAACCAGGCTTGTGTGAAAAAGAGAGAAAGCCAGGAATATCCAGGAAAATATTCTTGCAAACATACTGAAAAACGAACTTGTTCAATATAAAAATATTTAAAACAGGTAGTTCGTATATTGGGATACAGCAGTCATACATCGCTATTAGGACCAAGCATGTGGTAAGCATGGCAAAGTGGCAATTAAGAACATTTTTGGTGAATATTTAAATCTATCTTAGTAGATCATTTCCTACGTGGCCCACAATGGGGGATCTAGTCGTAATTGCCATTTATGCTTTGAAGATGTGTGGGTTGAAAACTTTGTAAGGGAGCTGACAATGCAGTTACAATGGGTTTTACTTGTTGCTGAAGCCCTAATAAGTGAACCCTAGAGATTCTGTTGGGGTGGGTTAATTTGAGATGACTGTGGCAGGTCTGTTTGGTCTTTGTCTGCTACAACCCTGAGGCCTGTTTTACTTGATACAATGTGTGTATGTAGGTGTGTGCGTGGTGCTAGCGGGCGAATGAGTCTAAAATGAGTAATAGTGAGTCATCTTATGGAAATCAGCTTGAAACATTAACTCAAGGCAGTTAGATCAGAACTATATGCTTTCGACAGACACTAAATACAGAAATCTTAGCTATTATATATGTCCCTGTTTTAAAGAGGCATTAAGGGCTGGGCGATATGTGAAACGTACTCGAGGGTTTTGAGGGCAGTATGTGTTTCGCACTATACTGGCATTTCTAGACTGTATTTTATTTATCTCACTCCGCTTTAAGTTTTGATCTTTTTTTTTCTGTCCTTGCTGTCGTGCAGCTTCAAGATCACCTGTGATCTGCTCCATACCTTCTCTCTTTGAACTGTTTCATCACCGTTTTCTTCATCCCCCCACACAACTCCCTTTTGAGAAATGCCAGCTTTTTTAGTTGGTAAGGGACTTTTAGGGGCTTCTGAGATTGTTACCAAGTGATTTATTTTCCCTCAGGTATTCTAACAAATGGAAAGGCAGCGGGTGGTCGGTGAGGAGTTGTCACGTTCACACAGAATCACAGCCATAGGGAACGGCAGAATGGTCATGTTGCATTAGACACGTTACAGGCTTTACATACTTGGCAGAAGGCCTAATGCACAGAGACAAAGCATAGAGCTAACATTATGTCATGCACCGAGGCAGTAGAAGAGACCTGGTGCAACCTTGAACTGAGAACAAATTTGGATTAGTTGCATCTTTGCCTGTATAGAAGAAGCTAAAAAGGATATTGCTCAACTCCATGTCATTCAAATTTGGATAACGGGACATGAGAATCTTAAATATTTAATTGCATTATCTTTAGGACTTGGCTGATCTGTTGTATATATTTAAATGCATGTTTATATTTGCCTAACATGTCCACTGTCACATAGATTAGCAGCTCAGGAAATCTCCGTTTGAAGTGGAATTGGATTGTCTGGAGTTTCCCTTCCAGCATTTCCTGAAAGAAGTGGATTTGTATGTCATCATAAGGAAGTGAAAGTAGTCGTCCACTAACCTTTAAAGCTTTTGAAGTCTTTAAACACGTTCTTATGCTGATCCTCAGATATGGGATTGGTTCATGAGGGCAGGTGCTTAGGAAAACGATTACAAGCTGTCACTGCTTCAGCCGAGATAAGGCCTGTAGATTGTCACACTTTTCTCTTGTGAAGCTTCTTGTAAGCGTATCAGAATTAATGTTATCTCTTAAAGCAAAAAAAAAAAAAAAATGAAGCACTGACGTTTGAAGTATGATGTTTTATCTGCACATTGGAGATTGGAGAACTAGAAGACTGTTTGGTGCTTCTGTGGAATGCTTGTTTATTTGTTTGTTTGTATTCATTTTCATCTTTAATTTGTCTTTAATTAGGCCTACTTAGTCTGGTCACTAGTTCAGGTTTACTCGCCCTGTAAACACTTTCACTTACCCCACAGCAGGAGTGTTTTTGCTTTTAGAAAGATTATTCTAAAATATTAAACAGTTTTTAGATGTTTTTCATTTAATATTTATTTATTCTTCGTTCTCATTGTCGTTTAATTTACAGCTATAATAGCTTTAAGATATGCTAAGATTTATCGTCATGTTTTTTTTTTTTTATTCATCTTAGTGTTGAGCCATGCCGTTGCAATAGAGCTCTATATTTATGTTTCTTCCGCTGTTTTAAGCTATTCCTGTTATTCCTGTTGATGACAGACAGACAGAGCCCCTCTACTAAACCCGGATCTCTAGAGCTCCTCGCCCCTGATTAGGTTTGGGAATCAGCACAGATTACTGAACATTGTTCTACGGTCAGCGCTGGGGTAGTATGTAATCTCCTCTAATTCCTGCCCCTGATTAGCTCCAAATTACTCAATTATACGGCCCGCTGATGGACGCTTATTGGCGCTTTACATCAGAGCATCTCCTTGTAGCCATATGTTTGCTACAGAACTTTACCAATCCAATGTGTGCTGGAATGAAGCAATGTGTGTTGCCCTCACTAAAGGACCTCTTACTTTGCGGTTCGGTGAAATGTTTCGGCCACAGGGAAATCATGCCAGACCGCCTGCGGCGAGCTACAGGCTCTGGCTCACGTTTGTGTGTTTCATCTGTGCCCCAGCTGCCCCCTTCATAGCTCCGCACTGTGCATTGGCTTCCAGTTGCTCTGTGAGGATCCCGAGACAGTTTTCAACTTCAGATTGGGGTGGTCTGTTCAATAGCTGAAAGTCCAGCTCTGTGACTCTAGAGAAATATGTCTTACCATTCAGTAAGCTTGACCCTAGTAGGAAGTGCGCTTTTTGCAGATGTTTACAGCTTTTGACAACCTTTATGCGCTTGACAAGCTGGTATTGTTGAACACTAATCTGAGAGATTTCAGGCTCGAGTTCAAGGGTCAGATTCATGGAAATCATCTGAAGGAAAAGGGCAAGAAATGTTTTCTTGACAAAATCTTACTTGCAAAGAAGTGACTGTTGAAAATCGTTTGAACTTTGTGTCAGTATGTCATAACTAGAGCGCAGCATCAGGTTACTATCGGGGATTTGTCATGTCGTGTCGTGACGTGCCAAATCCAGTGTAGACAGCATCACTGATTACAACAAGTTCTCTAGTATTTTGTCGCACTGCACACTGCTCGCATCTGGTGTTGATAAGGTGTTATATTAACATTCTTATATTAAATATTATATATTTTTTTAAATTTTTTGGTGGTGATCTGATTATATAGTGGTTGTTTGCTCTACAAAATAAAAAAAAAAACTGAATTTTTCAGAAGATTTCTTTAATAATCATAACACTATTTTGTTGCAAATGGATTATTTTTAAAAAGGTTACCCTAACTTTCAGTTGATTTATTGATTAATGGCTTGAGAGTTCAGCACTTGCAGTGTCATTTGTAAAAAATATATACCATGCATTTTAAATAATGTCTTTTATAGTACATTTAAAAAATCAGTCCTAATATTAAAACATTTTTTACTATGATTGTTTTTGTTGTGAATAGCTTTATGAGAATTCTAAACAATTTTAATAGTTATCTTAAATACGATTATTTTTACTTTTATCATTTTTTTTTGTCATTTTTATGATAATGACCTTGAGCTAGGATTCAAGCTCGGGACACCCAAAGTGCAACGGTGCTGTATGTTAACATGCTGCCCGCAAGGCTATCAGTGCTGACACAATGGTTTCTTCTCCGGAATTCAAATTCAGCATTCTTACAAATATTTCAGCATTCTTACAAATACATCCTTAAGATTTAGTCTCTTTATCCCTGTATTTGTGCTGCATTATGTTTAATGTGCTTTATTGACATCTGATCTGTTGTGGCATGCAAGTACAAGGAAAACATTTAGCTTGTTTTCTGGAAAAACCTGATGTGGGCCGAATAAATCTGCTGCACTCCAAGGCTGTTTTTGCAATTTAGCTGAGCTTTAAATTTATGGAGCTTCAAAATAATTGCCACTATCCACCAGCATTACCAAGTTTGGAAGAGCCATGATACTATTCCTTTAAGGGTGTAGGATGTCATTTTGTTTGGTGCTGCTGCTACAGAAATGAGGAACTAATTTAGTTTTTTTTTTCATCCTGTCTCGGATGGAGCTGTTAGCTACCACTGCAAGGGTCATTGGGCACATTAGACTCTTTCAGTGGCTCAGTAAATAGAAGCTGCTTGTCCATTTTGATGTCTCTGTTTGAGTGCTGTGTTCAGCTTTGTTCAGCCACCTTTGACACCGACTGCCTAAAACCATTTATTGTCAAACAGTTGTGGCTTTGTCCGCTGTAGGACCAGAATAAGATGCCTCCAATGGGAATTCAAGGAGTCAAGATTGGGTTCTTTGGAAATGGGTGCTACTTGTGGCTATATTTCTTAATGCGAAAAGTTGCGAGGTGGTTAAATAAAATGTTTGAGTGAAATGCCACTCATATTCACCAATCCTACATTTTTAAAATGGGTCATTCATTTGAATTAGACTTCAGACTATCAGAAATGCAAAACCATTGATAACAATGAACAATGTTTTTAGTTATATGAGTCACCAATCTCCTATCCTTAGAAATATTGAAGGTACAAAAATCATCACCTTTAAGTTATGCTGTTTGCTAGCATTATCCCTGGAACTGCACTAGCCGAACCTGAAAAGATTTTTTTAGTCAGAGCTGAGATCATTTTCTGTGACATTAATAGGCATACCGAAAGTGACAGTGTTTAATTTACCTTTGAACTTGGAAATAAATTAAAAGGAAACATGTTAAAGGAATATTTGCTGTTAATTAGCGCAACCTCGGGCTATCCAAGGACATATTTTTTCTTGACCTTAACTGTATTAATGTAAACTGTCTATTTAGTTGCTTATTAGCATGCATATAATTACATGCAACTGAAGTTGATCCACTGATGTCACATGGACTATTTTACCAATGTTTCTGGATCTGGGATAATTTCAGTTGTATTGCTCTCTATGGAGGGACAGATGGCTCTCTGATCTCATGAAAAGTATGAGAAATGTAAGGGACGCTCATCATTGGAAGAGACAGGGAGGGATATTAACGTGTGATATGAGTGACATATAAGCAGCTAATAAGCTTCCTCTGATGCAGAACAGCAGTATATATAAACGTTAATAACTTGACAACACTTTGTTTTTGCTGCAGTTAAAAGCTCATGCGCTTAAACTTGATCAGTGTGCAATGTGCATTGCCTTCCTTTTCCAGGGGTTATGTGTGCTTTGTTGTCTAGTGAGTGTAGTTGATGATAACATCCATGGGGTAATATAACAGGCGATTTTGTATATACATACAATTACATTGCTCCTTTTTAAACATGCAACAAGCTGAGTATCAGAGGTTTTATTTAATCCTAAGGCGCTTTTTTAAGATGACATGGTTATATATTGGGTTTTGCCATAATCTTCCTAGTAAAGGATATTTTTAGTTTCAGTTTCATGCCGGCTTTTGTTGCTTTTAAAGCAGATTCTCCTTTCACGGTTACTGAAGAAGCATCTGGGGTGAAAAAACATGTATTTTGGCTGAACAAGCATCAGTCTGAACTGACATGAATGAACAAGAAATGTCTTCTTTATCTACAGTAATGCTATCTAGTAATGTCTTGTGGACAGTTGAGTTTACATCCTCCTCAGCCAGTGTTTTCCAGTCCACTGCATCTCATCAGCTTCACTGGAGGTGAAGCTGCACTTCCTGCCAGTGGGATTGTGAAGGAAGGCTGTCCCCATCCCTGTGGAGTGCTGGGATGCATGTGTTGAAGGGAGGGCATGTTTGAGCAAACTACTCTAGATGATCTAATATAGATGGCATCTAATGTAGATGGCTAGATACTGTTTGACAGTACATCATGCCGGGTTGCTTTAGGATGGAAGATGTCAACATGCGGGTTGTTCAGACCCCCGGTGCTTTTGAGTGAGGTCCTTAACTGTTGTGTCAGTTCTGTCTAATTTTCTGTTTGATTTCTTGTTCCCTGCAAAGCAAGTTCAAATTGCTTGGAGCTCTTTGTCTTTTTCTCGCTCATAAAAGGCCTTCATGACTTCAACAAGTCCTTTTGGCAGCTTTCTGCAGAAGCAGCAGGCAATACACACAGTGCTTGCCAAAACCCAGGGTTCTGCCTAATGTGGCAAATCAACAAGGCTCCCCTCAATACCCACCATATTCAGTGCTGTTTTTTTAGAGTGGCTGGTATGTGTATTTTTTATTGTAATGATATAGTTATTTTTGGCAGGAAATTCAACCTATTTCTTATACATTGCATAGTAATAGTAGTGATTTTTTTTTGAGTGATATGTATTATATAACATTAGTTTGCAAAAATTAATTAAGCATTGTCCATATAATATTTATATTATTTACTGTTTATTTATTATACTGTGTCTGCCTATACTGTCTACACTACATTTAATAATTATCAAATAATTACATTTTATAAATTAAAAAAAAAAAAGTTTTTAATTGTATTATTAATACATTAGCATATATATATTTTTAATTGGTTATTTATTATTTTATAAAAATTGAATATAAAATAGAATTTTATATAAAATAAAATATTTTTTTTCACTATTGGAACTGTTATATTAATGTCATTTTCACTGTCTACTATTTTTGAAATCCGTGTTACCTTGGTTTTATTTGAAAAATGATTAATTCCCAATGCACACAAACCTACAGCTTACTTTTTATTAAATATTTATTTGTGAAAAATACTTTGTCATCATAATGTATTTAGATGACATATATTGCAGCTATATTTATTTTAAAATTTCTTAAATATTATTTAAAATAAATAGTTATATCCTACTATTGTAACCTACAACAAGCATTGCAATTAAAAAAAGAAATCTGGCATCTAGAAGTAAACAAATTTAGCCCATTGGTGGAAGTTTGGAGAATGAATATAGTTTTTAATTGGCAAATTTTTAAATAGGGCTCGGCGATATGGCTGAAAACTGTATCATTTAGATTCTTTTTCTTAAGGCACTGATGCAGAGTAACGTTACCTCTCTCTCCACGGTGCTCTGCTGCTTGTGAGGTGCTGTAGCTACAGATGTTGTTGGTTGAATGCGTGTGTTCTTAAAGGTGAGCGCGGCTAAGGTGGTACATCAAGTTCGTGGTTGTATACAGTTTTGGCGGGGACGCCGGTCTTGCATAATTTGCAGACGACATTGGTCAGACAACGGGCATACTTATAATATCCAAAAACGGCCATACTGGCGAGCTGACTTTTCCTCTTTTATTTACTTCACTACCTACATTGCTGGGTTACCAGAGAGTGACTGCCTTTGTTAATGCAACCAAACTAGCTTCGCACCCTCTGTTTTCTGTTGATGGGAAGTTCGGATCATCTTACAGACTCGTTCACTTGAGTCTCGTTCAGCAAAATGAACGAATCTTTTTTCGAGTCCTCTCGTTCATTTTTAAAAAAGTATAAATAAAATGTTTTTTCCTTTACCCTAGTAATTCTAGTAGACACGTACACACACACTGATTTGATTATTTTGGCTGATGCAGCTATCATGTAATGAACGACTCGTTAAGACCGGAAGACTCGATAGATGACCTAATCAATTCTTTTTCTGTCTCTGACTGAATTTTCACGTCACGTTATGAACGAACGACTCAAAACCAAAGACTTGAAACAGTTGAATTAATTCCAGTAAGGACGTTTCGCAATGCGCATACAAGGCTGATCGAATCACTCCCCGAGATGACTCGTTCTTGCCAAGTCACATTAAAGATTCGTTCAAAATCAACAATTTCATCAACATTAAAAATATCATACGTTTTATCGGACACATTTTTTATTGATATCGATCATTTGCCTATCGCGATACATATCGTTATCATTTTATCGCCCAGCCCTATTTTTAAATATCACCAATATATTTAGACATATCACCAAGTCTTGAATCCAGGTATAAAACCGAAGGGGCAGATCTCTACAGTGTCGCCACTTTTGATATGCTGTTGCGGTCATGGTTCAGATAGAGGGCTGGAGAGTATTGTTACTGGTTGAAGAGAGTTTGTGTGCACCATGATTAAACTCTGTGCCCTGCTAGAGAAAGGGTAGGGGGGGGTCGCTGCATTCATCATTTACATGACTTGTCCTACATTCTAACCTCTAGAGGAAACTCTGCTCGATACAACCCACTTCCCTCATTTGCATCTACCTTGCGTCACATTTTGCTGAAGATCCTGAGCCGGTTTCCTCAGCGCTGTTCATTCTTAACTATCATGACAGGAAAATAGGAGGAAAACAAGCCCACGGTTTACTCAACTCTGAGTCACTGATTTACCCGTGAGGGAAATTTATAGGTAGATATAAAACAGCACAGAACGCTTTTGGCAAGGCAGCCTCCATCGCGGTGACAGTGACAGCATGCTGATTGCTTCTACACAGCCTTTATGATTGCGTTTTAGTCCCAGTTCAACTGATTTATTCAAATTATGCGTTTCTGCATGGTTTTTGAGAGCCAAAGCCATTGAGCAATAGTAATCTTGTTAGGATTGAGGAGTGCTAAACCTTGTGCTGCCAGCTTTTCCTGGTGTCCACACAAGCAACATCCATCAGTTAGAAACCTGCATCATTCATCCTCTTGCGTTGGACTTGGTGGGAGGGCTGGATCAGCAGGATAAAAAGGTCAGGTTTGTCAGGTGTGAGCCTGTAGCTTTGTTTGTTATTGGCATCTAATGTGTTGCACAAACCTTGACGGTGGTAGACACCGGCCCTGCTGTCAGTTGGTGGTAAACAAAGTCCGCCTCTGTGCTTCACTCTTTTTGTTGTTGCTTTTGCATTGGCCATTTTGGTAGACCTGTAACACAAAAGCATTTGAGGCAAGTCCTTTCATTGAAGCACCAGGTGCAACCACACAACCTGTGCTTGTAATGAGAAACCAGTTGAATGTATGTAAATCATGCAGACAAATCGTGTGTGTGTGTATATTTATGTATATATAACACACACACACAGTATATTATTTTGGAAATCTTAATGTATTTACAGGTCTATATTTATATTGATATAATTTGATAAGATATATTTAATATATTAACAACCTAGATTTCTGAAATATATGCATGTGTGTAATTTTACATTCATAATAAACATACACAGAACACACACATAAAATATATATTTATTTAATATTATAAAATGTAATTTTTAAAATATATTTATTGCACATCACCAGCTGTATACATATTACATTCTTTTATGTTTTGTCATTTATTATATGCAACATATTTGTATTTATATATAATAATATATAACACAATACATTTTATTAATAATTTATTTTATTATTTATTATGGCATCTGCATATTTTAATTATTAATTACCTAGCACAAAAGCATTTAGAGCAGTTCTTTTCATGCCAGCACCAGGTGTTTGCTCGCAGTTGGAGCATTCAGTACTGTTTTGAGAAACCAGTTGAATGTATGCAAATCATGCAGGCTCATGCTTTGCCATCCAGACCTGATTCCTCACCCTGTTCGCCTTATGAAAGCTGCGATGCATGCACTATACATTGTCTGCATCTCAGCTGCATTATCATACTGCTGCAAGTTGTGTCAGTGTGCTGTGGCAAAGATGACGTGCTTAGACTGCAGGGTGCAGGCCCTCCCTCCCCTCACGCAGGCTGTAGTCTCTGCTGATACCGGGGGAAAGGCAGCCATGAGCATTTGTGGCGCAGTTTGAGCATATTTTCATATGTAGAAAAGAGGATGAAAAGCAGATCTCCAACCTGACTACCTGTCCGCTCTTATTTCCTTCCCTTTTTATGTAGCTTGTGTTTAATGAATAATATACAAAGGTATTCATTATATCAGTTGGAAGGTTTTATTCCCCAGGTGAGCACAACGGGGATGATCTTCAGTAATGGACAGCTGTCTCATTTGGTACAATTAGCAGGCAGGTGGGTGAATCAAACAGAAGTTTTATTTTTTCAAAACAGAACTCAGAAGCGAACAGTCACTGCTGTGGAAATAACAACGAAGGAAAATGAGGCAGGTAAGTATCAAAGTCTTCTCAATCATCCAAGTTCATCCAAATCCAGTTCCAAGGTGGGTTAGACAGGCAGAGCGGGGCGGACAGGTAAGTACAAGAGGAATCCAACCATAAGAGCAGCCGAAGAGTGAATGAGGGATTGCTGTTTATGTAGAGGTGAGTCTGATGGGGAGCAGGTGTTAGAAGTCAAGTGACTAGGTGCGTTCGAGATGCACTACACTAGCCTGCCGCCGGCTGACGAGAGCAATATACATGTAATGCAATATGACGTTTATTATTTGTATCTTGGTTTTGTAGTTAGCTATAGGACATTTTTCAAATATAAGCAGTTCATTCAGAGCAGCGAAGCCTCTCACAACATCCATTAAAAAAACGGCCTCTGGTTGACCAGTTTTATTCCAAACTTTAACTCTTATACAATACAAAGATATATTTACCATATCACCTATTCTTCATTTTCATCATTAATGTTTTGTTTGAATATCAGATATTCGATATTAAGATTGCTTACATACAGGAACTTTTTAAAGAAAAAACATGCAGCACACATCGTGCTTGTCTATAATCTGACCAATGAAAATAAAGTATGTCGTCATCAAGGCTTTTGCAGCCGATTTTGAGTAACTGCAGCGCCTGACCTGTGCAACTGCTCTCGTTTTGCTCTCACGGTACTTTGATGGCAAATGTGATTGAAAGGCAGCTGCAGCGCCGATCAAAGTCGGACAAATGATCTTCCCAGAATGCACAATGTTTTGTAAGGCGGCAGCCGATTTCTTGCGGCGCCGCATTAAGTCGAACGCACCTATTGTGATTGTGGATATGTGGCGGGAATGTCGGGCTGATCATGTGATTGAGTGAAAGTGGGATACCAGGCTGATCAGGTGACGATGTGACGACAGCATAGAGGGCAAATGCAGCTGAATGCATGATAAAAGTTTGCAAAAAATAATATACTATGAAACGGCAGAATCATTTAATGAAGCACCTACTCAGGTAAGTTATGAGTCAGAATCCTCTCAAATGCATGAGTAAGAGTAAATCATCATCGGCCATTTTTACAGACCGTGATGATTCCTTTCCACAGTCATAAACATTGTATTGCTCATTTTTTCATATTTTAAGAAATGTGCATTTATAAAATTTTGTGTTACATTTGATTTCATCTTGGCATGCTGTTAAGGGAGTGTCTGCAAAGATTCTTACTCCCTTCTAACCACTGTTTTCAAGCTCCCAATATTTTTTCTCTTTTCAAAGTCTTAGTAATGCTGTTGTGGATTTTATCTTTTGCTGTTGGATTACAAAGAACCCTAGAACACAAAATTATATTAGTTGTAGTATTAGTCACTATATATATATACATATATACTATCCATCCTACATTCTATGTCATATTAGTAATTATCAATACTAGTTAGGGCAGATAGAGTGGTAATTTCCTCATTATCTTCATCTGGGATGTTCCTGTGACAACGAACTCAGCATTGTGTGTAGCACAGATGTTGCTGTTTTAATGGCATAAATGTATTTTTATTGTTGTTCCCATAAACATTTTAAATGTTTTTAAAATGTGGTTATATATAAAAACGAATATGTATAAAACTTTATATATATATAATTTTTTAATGTCGTCCTCAGCGAATCTGCTGACGCACACCATGCTGCATGCGTTTGTCACAGCTGTACTGTTTTTTGTTCAAATTAAATTCAGAAGAGCATATGCAGCTTGCATCTTGTGCATATTCTCCAAAACAGCAACACAATTGACTAGGGCTGAAACGATTCCTCGAGTAACTCAATTCCAAAATCCTTTGCCTCGAAGCCTCTTTTAATTCATTTTAAAGTTCAAGTCACGTTTTTTCACAATTATTTTTGCATTACTTTGACAATGCACTTACCCTTACGTCACCGCAAAGCGGAATGAGACGGCGGTGTTTTGA